>CM039680.1:92713084-93018084 GCA_022537955.1 Schmidtea mediterranea
GTCTTCCTTGACCATTACAGGTGGACTTCTCCGTTAGTTCGGGGGTTCCTGAGAGAAGATTCCTTGGGTGCATCTCTTTTCTCTGTCGGTCAGTGAATACTATATATATCTTTGAACGTTAAATATCTCTGTTCTTCTTCCTCAGCTCCTCGGTCATCTTACTTTTCCTGTTAGTAATCCTTCCTATGTCTCCATGGTCGTCCGGTTGTGTCGAAACTGTATAATGCTGAATTGCGATTACCCTAGGTTTTAATTTTTTCCTCTTCCTTCTGGTTTTTTCCATTCTCGTCCTTATCGATTTCTGGTCTTCTTTTCATCGTATTGTTATCTCTTTCGTGATTCCGCTTGCATCTATATCGTATTATTTTGAAGTTTCAGTTTTCTGATTTTCTCGATTATTTGTTAATTTTGATTTTTTTTATTTTTATTTTTTATTTACTTTTATTTACACTTTTCTTTCTTTTTACAAGTCTTATCTGGCCTCTCCACTTCTAATTTTATATACAGGTTTCTTCTCGCAGAATCTTCTTCTCTCAATCGTGTGTTGTGGATAAACGTGGTGTTCCAATTGCGTATTTCCAGCGGTTGTTGGTCTTCCATCTGTGGTTCATTTCTGTATCTGTTCGGATTGGGTTATCTCCTCTTGTCTTTATCGTTATATCTGTTTGTTGTTTTAAAAGGTCCTGTTAATTGCTTCGTCGTTTAACTCCCTCCATCTGATGAACTACTGATGTGGGTGCCTGTTTGCATTCCATCCCTTTTGGATTCGTCTAATGCCCAATTTGTATCCATTTTCCAACCTGTATTTTGGTGGGCTGTCTAAAATTCTCTGTGTTCCGTCTTTTGCTTCTGAAGCTTCTCTTCGAATTCGGTTATTTTCCATAAAAATGGTCGCTGTAAGTGTTTTCTATATAGAAACTGTTAGTTTCTATTTCCTTTGGCTGGTGGTCATCTGTGCATTCTTTCTTTTCCATTTCGCCCTTTTTTGAGTGTGTCTCCTTGGCTTCTCTCGAAATTCTTCTTGGGATTCTTTTTTTTTATATCTTCTCTTATTATTGCTTTTTTGTGCATCTTCTGTTCGTAGGCTTTTTATTTCCTGCAACATCCTATCGTTTTCATTTATGTTTAGGGATTGCTCGATACAAAATATTTTCTTCATGTTGCTTTTTGCATTTCAGCAATGGTAGTTGCGCTTGACAATTGGAATAACTCCAACGGGGCATTGATTGATTTGCCGATACATTCGTCCGGTGTTCCTTTAATTTGACTTATTTTCCTGTCGCAGTTATTTTCGCATTCCCTTCGTATGATCACATATTTTTCCTCTTTTGGATTCCGGTTTCCATCTCCTATTTTTGTCCATTGTCGGTTGACTCCACGATTCGTTTCTCCTCCTACTGTGCTCCACTTTTGATGTGTCTTTGGGATCACGTCTTTTTCGTTGTGATGGTTTGACATTTTTCGCATAATAATTCGTTAATATTCGCTTCATTTTGCGTGACTTTCGCTTCCTTCATTTAGTTCCTTTCCATTCACATTCTTTTATGGCATTTGAACTAATAGATTGTTGATTTCTGTTGGTGGCTTTATATCTATTGTCTGTAGTATCTTCATCCTTTTCCATATTTTCGTCGCATCCAGGGCTTTTATTGTTTTGTTTCTTCAATTCTTACTGCGTACGTCCAGTACATATTCCTGCATCCACATTTCGTTGTCTTCGCTCCAATCAGTAGTTCTTTGCATTTACACATTTCATCTTTCTTTCATATCGTTACCACTCTAATTTATTTTTTCTTTATTTCGTCTCGTCGTTCTGATGGGTTTCGCTTCCTCTTATTCTCTCGGTAGTCGTCGATATCTACAAAATTTTCATTACTCGACGTTCTTTACTTCTATCGTTTTATTTATATATTTACACGGTACGCTTTATTTTTACTCTACTGTTGATTCGGTTCAGGGGTTGATTCTGGATCGCTTGCTATCCACTTCACCCACTTGCTGGTCTACGTGCTGCTTGGTTGTACGTGTCTTCTATTCGTAGCTTGCCATCTACTTGATCTGTTAATTTTGTTATTTATTCTTGCATTGTAGTATTGTCTCTGTTGCTCCTTCTAGTCTTATGGTTGTTGTAGGCCCTCTGTATTCACGCTTTCCGTTACTACTATGTGAGTTTTGTCCACGTGATTTGCGCATGCTTCGTTATTAGTGTCATTAATTCCATGTCGTCTCACTTGCCTCAACTCCTGATCTTGATATTTCCTTGATTTAATTTACAATTTTATGGGTACAATGGACGCTGCTAGGCTTTGTTGTATTGCTTCTGTGACGGTGGTTTCTCACTTGATTTGGTTGATCTTACATTATTCGGATCATCTGTTAGTTATAATACATCATTATTCACGCTTTCTTTCTGTTTGCATTCCTAATTTCTGATCACATTTGTATATTCTAAAATATACATACTATTACTACTACTCACTAATATATTTTACTCTATTCAACGTCTTCTTTTTTTCGTTTTACACTATCGTCTCCGGGGCTCTATACGCAATGTTCCGTATATCCCTATTTCTCATTCATTTCTGTTACCATCAGATTTCGTTTGACATTGTTGTGCTTCGATAATGGGCGGTTCTTTTAACAGAGGTCACTTGTGCTAGATCTTCCTATGATTTATATTCCTCAGTTTCTTTCTGCTCGTATTGTCCTAATCGATTCGTAATTTGAATTTTCGACTGCTGGCCCTAATCTTTTCTTTGCGGCTATCTTTCCGCATTTTGGTTAGTTCTTACTATTGAATTTTTACTATCGCACACTCGATGCTCTTATTCCGCTGTTGTTTATCCAGATCATTGTATCATAGTTCTTTTTCGTTTTTAGGGCTGTTTACGGATTCGTATTTTCTCTTGCATTGGTTGTTCCGTCATTTTCCCTTCTTTTGTGGTTCGACATTTTTGAGTGCTTTCTGGGTTGTAACGCTACGTGATTGAAAGGTGGCTACTCGTCCATGTCATTTCTTTTTTTCCATGTTTCGTTTCTTTGGTATTTCCCTCAGTGGTCTTTTTATAGGTTGATCTGGTCGGCTTGACTTGAAGTGGTTCTCCTTGATTATCGTTC
Source organism: Schmidtea mediterranea (assembly GCA_022537955.1). Lineage (NCBI taxonomy): Eukaryota > Metazoa > Platyhelminthes > Tricladida > Dugesiidae > Schmidtea > Schmidtea mediterranea. The sequence continues at coordinate 92,716,202 of CM039680.1, forward strand.
TCCGAATGGGCTCAATGAGTTCCCTTTTGGATTTTTATTACATATTTTCCGAGTTTTCTTTTCCGTCGGTATGCGGTACTTCCGATTCGTTATTATTTCTGTTCGTTCACTTAGGTTTTTTTGTTCATGGGTTCCGTTTCTTTTAGGTCCGTTACACAGATTTTGTGATGGGTTTTCCTGTGTTTTCATTACTTTTCTCTGATTTCCGCATTTGTTCTATGTTGATTTTAACTGCTTTTACTTTCTCTGATCTGTTCGTTGGTACGTTTTCTTTTCGTTTCTTTTTCCGAACGTTTTGTCGTAACTGTTCTAACATTTCTTGTTATTGATTTCCAGTAATCATCTCTCCTCTTGGACGTGTATATGTACTTCCCCGCGTTTTTTTTTGTTGGATACGGTATTTTGATATAGTTGATATCATCATTTGATCTGACATTTGATGTCTCTCATTTATCGTTTCGTTCTTTTTAGTTTCGTATGCAACTTTGTATGGGTTTCTTTGCCATTTTCACTATGATCTTTCTTCCACTCTTTGGGTTTTGATTCCCTCATTTATTTTATTTTCTTTATTTTTCGCCCCCTGCTCGACGTTGATAAGGTCTTCTTTTGGTGTTTGTGAATTTCTATCCGAGTTTGGCTTAATGTGAGGTTATTATATATTGTTGGCACATTTTATAATTCCGGCTTTTTCTGAGACTATCCCATTCGCATTTCTTTCCCGCTTTTCATATTCATTTATCCACAATCGATCTTGGTTATTGTATAATAATTGTTCGCAATGGTTTCTTTCCATCGTTCTATTATTCGGTAATTTGCTTTCCCTGGTTTACTTGGATTTCTTTTACGTCTCTATCTTTTGTGCTCCTAACATACATCTTTAGTGTTTGCATGATGATGAATTTTCCGGATGCGTATTTCATCCTTCCTCGGTTTTCCTATTGAATCGAATTGACAACTTCTTTTATATTCTGCAGTTGTACGAGCATTCCTTCGCTTGGAAATTCCATTTATCGTTTGTTCGTCATTTCTGAAACGATCTCATACTTGTCGTGATATTTCGTCAGCTTCCGTAGACTTGATGACGGATTAATATCATATTTTTGTAGCAGGGTCGGTCGTTTTGATTTTTTCTTTGTTGTAGTAACAATCATCCTTCTTTTCGTTTTTCCTCGTTTTACTGTTGTTCGTCTTCGTTCCTCGTTTAGATGGTTCCTTTTTCTCTTGTTGTGCGGGATTGTTTTCATCTCTGCAATTGGTTGCATCTGTTTTGGTTTCGTTTGCCATTCTTTTTCTCCATTTTTATATCCATCGGGGTTCCTTTGATGTCGTCTCGACATTTATTATTTCAATTATTTCCTCGTTCTTTTAATTATTTCTGGCTTTTATATCATCTCTTTTATCTCTGTTTTACCTCGCTTGGAATCTATATTTGCTTTCGATGCTCTATGTATTATGCATTAATAACTGGTTCCTCTTTCTCCAATTCGTATTGTTTCTTTTGGATGATTGGTGAATTTCAGTCCTTTTCCTTTCAAACATTACTTTTATCCGTTTTGGAAATGTAGTGAGCCTTATTTTTCTTTTATAGAATTTCTGTTCTTACCTAATAGTTTAAATCAAATCTTTAAGTGGTGAACCTCATAGGTCTCATGATTCGGCTGCTCTGTCTTGTTTTGGTGCGTCGATGCTTCCAAAGTGTTTGGATATTTTTTCCCATCATTTCTCTTTCTATTATGTCGCATTGTTGATGATGAATTTTACCGCACTTGTTGTCTCGATTTTCGTGATAGTGTAACATTTTTCTCAATTATCTTTCTCTTGAATCGATGATCCAGTTTTATTGTAGTTCTCTCGAAATGTTGTCGAGGGCATCTGCTGCGGACTGCGAACATTAGTGGTGTTTGTCCTCTTCGTTTGGTTATTTGAGTTGTCGTCCGCTTCTGATAATGGATATTATCTATTACTCGTTGGTGTTTCTATCTGTACTGAATTGTAGGGTCGTTTCCTTCTCATCTGCCATTGTAAAGATATGGTATTATTTCTGTGATACGATCCATTTTCTGGTGGTTATAGCTCCTTTGCATTCATTTGGCGATTCCCTGCTTTGTTTACTATTTCTCTCCCTCCATTTCCCTTCGACCATCTGTATTTCTCTTTGATGGCTTTATTATTATATATCTTGTCTCTTATCTTTGGGTCGCGTTTAGGATTATTTTTTGGTTCATCTTGATTTCGTTCCTCTACGGTTTATTGCTGTACGCTTCTATTTTTCGACTCATCGTTAGTCCGTTTATACTCAGTTGTTGAGTTTGTGATCTGGTTTGCATACCTCGATTTTCTGGTTCTCTTGTAATTGTTCTAGTATCGGCTTTACATCTGCTCCGTTTACGTAGATTGTCTAGTGAGTGGGTATTTGGCACATTTAACTCGCATTGTTTCATTTATAGTTATCTCATTATTGTTCCTTTACCATCTTTGTAATTTTCGTGTCTCCTGGGATAATTTCTGGTGTTGCGAATTCTTGCCGCTTCCCAACTGAAGTTATCTCTACGCACATCTCGCTTTTTATCATGTAATTCTTTGTAGCTCTCTTGATTAAATCTAATATTCATACCTGCTGTTTTCCAGATCTCTTGCATTCGCTCTTTGAATCCTGTTACATAATCATCGATTTCCATATACTGCGATATCGGTGGTTGATATTCTAAGTCTATCGGCATGTTACATTCTCTGCCGTACATTAATTTATGGACTCATTTTCGTTTGCTGGTTGTTTGACTTCTATAAGCCATAGGCGCATGATTCTTTATCTATTCCATCTTTTCGGTGTTGCTCAATATTGGAATTCATTTCTATTATTTGCGTTATCGTTCGGTTTGACCATTTGTTTGTGGATGGTACGGTGATGTTCTCAGCTTCGCAATTCTGAAGTAATTCGTTACTTCCTCTATTATTTCGCTCATAAAGTTGGTCCCTTGATCAGTTAGAATCTGTTTAGGTGTTCCGTATCTACAGCATATCTCTTCTATGGAATTCTCGCTATTGTTCTGGCTTTTTTGATCTGGTATTTGCGATGCTTCCGGGGTTTTGAATAATCTGTCACTATCTATGTTGTATTTTCCATCGTTGGTTTTCTGGTCTGGTCCTACTAATCCATTGCGATCCTTGTGCTTGGTGTTGGTGGATTGGCATTGGCTTTCGGTGCTTTCAATTTACTTTCCTGTTTTTCTTTTTCTCGTTGCGGGGCATATCAGACAATTCTTTATCCTCCTTTACGTCTTCTCGATATTTGGCCATTAATATTTTTGACGTATCTGTGCTCCGTCTTTTTTGCTACATGTGTCCTCCAAGTTTTCCATCTGTATGCATCAGTGCTTCTTTTCGTCTACTGTCTGGTAAGCACATAAAGTCTGTTTCTCACCATCCATTAACAATAACCATCCCTTCTCTATGGTATATCGATTCCGTGTTTTTTCCATATGCTCTTTAATTTTTGTTGTTGTCGAAAGATTTTCATAATCATTGTTTACCATAAATTCGATTATGTTCTTAAACTCCTCGTCTTCTTTCTGCTCGGTTTCTCGTTTTGTATCGTATTCTTCTTGCGCTTCATGCATATTCGTCTTACATTCGTGACTCCATAGTTTCCTCAATACATCTTGAATGCAGGGTTGCGATTAGCGTGGCTTTTTCCTGATTTGAATTTTCTCTACGGCGAGTATTCTTGTAGCTGGCATGCATCTCATTATCTGCTCGAGGCTTTTCTGTGTTGCTAGCATACATGGTGATGATCTGTAGTGATTATATTCGTGCCTAACAAATATTTGAAATGTTTATGCTTGGATATTGCTAATGCCTCTTCTTTCGTACCGGTAATCTTTTTGTTTCTTGAGTTCACTATAATATCCACTATCGTTCTCTTTCTCGTCATCCTTGTCCTAGGCTGCTCCGTGCATATCACTGCGTCTGTCGCTAAACAACTGTTTTTCTTAATCTGGCGTGTAGGTTTGTGTGATTTTCAGTTTATCTGTCTGGTGTTTCGAGGCTGTTTGTTGTTCCTTTTCCCATATTAAACGGGTTCCTTTTGGTATTCTTGTATTGGTTTTGGCGTGTTGCAAGCTCTTGATGACTTCGTAATATCGCTAGGCTAAAATTCCTCACTTGCGTGATGTCTGGTACTGGGCAATTCTATTATCTTTTCATGTTTCTTGGATCTGGCTTCTTTACCTTTTGCATTGACACATAGCTCTAGAGGTACTTTTTCTTTGCAATCGCATTTTGGAGGGTTTCAATTTTAACTTCGCATTGGTCTCAATCGAACAATACGTTAGGATATCTTTTTAAATGTTGCTCGAGGTGCTAGATAAATTATAATCTTTCATATTCCATACATTGTGTTATGCGTGCGTCCAATTCATACATCTCTGAATGAAGCTGGTGCGTTAGTTATCGAAAGATTTTTGATTGTATAGATTCTTTTTCAATTGTAAGGCGTTTTCTCTCTATCCTCCTCTTTAACTTATCTGCCATAACCACTTTTACTACGCGATGTACTCGTGCTCGTGTAGCGGTTTGTAACATTTCATTTTATTGGTAACGGGTATTGTATTCGTTTTGTTACGCATTGAGTGCGTCGGTAGTTCATACCGACCGTTGTGTTCCGTTTTTTTCTTTTCTGACTACTTTGAATTGCCATGGCGAGCACTTGGTTCGATCATCCTGCGTTCCAACATCTTTTTGAACTTCTGTTCTGCTTTGGTTTTTGATGCTTCTGCCAATCGCATATTGCCGTAGTGTTATTGGGGTTCATTGTTTATGGTTTCGTATGTTGCGTTAATCGCTTGTACGAGATCTAAGTAGATGCTGCAAATATTCTTTAAATTCCTTTAGCGTTTTTTGTATTGTTTCTTTCTCGTTTTCGCTTTGAGCTGGACGTCGTTGTCATACTTCTTCCTCTTTCCTTCAGTTTTTGTTTTGTTGGAGTTCATTGTCCATCTGGTTTTAATTTTCCCAATCTTGATTTTCGTAAATGCTTATCTTCCTCGTCAAATTTGTGTTAATGTTGATCGGAATTTTCACTGTTGTCGGTTAGTCACTATCTCCTGCTTCTGCAGTTCTCTTCTTTTTCTAAATTTGTAATTACGGCTCAAAAATCATTTTCACTTGTTTCCTCGTTCCTTTTACCGTACATCTTTGTGTGCGCTTGCATACTATTTTTTGCAGCATCTCCTTCTGATTTTGCATACATTTCGTCCGTTTTTAATCTCTCAGTCATTGATTGATCTATTTTATCTCTTTTAATAATTCTGCTAGATCTGTTCCGATTATACAGTTGCATACTTCTGATAACTGCTTAATTCGTATTGATTTTTCTTTTATTTTATTATCGACGTTTTTCCGATGACTGTACCGTTCCTTGCTGCAGTTATTACACTGTTAGCTTCTTCGTTATACATGGCCCCTCTTCGGGCTATTTATCCATTTTTATTGCTGAGATGTTTGCTCCCGTATCAATCATTGCTTTTATTTCTACCCCATTTATTTCTATGGGTACCGTTAATGTTGGTCCAGCTAACGTTTGCAACATAGCTATGGTTCGAGTTTCTGGATTTGTCTTTCCGTTCTTTGGGCTGGTTCTTCGGTATAAGTCTGCATTTGGTTGGTATGGTACTGGATAATATTTTGTATGTTGTTGGTTTGGTATCGGTCGTTTTCGTTCTTGGATTTTGTTGTTTTCTTTAGAATAATCTCTGGTGTGGATGATGAACTGTCTTTGTGTGTTCCCGATTTTCCTTGTTTGCGTTGCTTTTGAGTTAGACTGTGTTTCTTCTTGTTTCGTTCATTGTCGCTGTTATCGCTGCTATCATCTTTGAAGTTTATCCATCGTTGTCCAGTTGCTCGTTTTCTGTCGCTTCATTCTGGTTTTCTCGGCTTCTAATCTCATTATTGCTTTAAATTTTGTCCGATTCTTATCAGTACATTCTTTTATTGTTCTATAGTTCTTTTTTCTGTGATTTCTTTTGATGTGTCATGTAACACTTGTCTTTGCTAAAACGGTAGATCATTGCATTTTCAGTGATTTTCCTTTACTCTTTTGATAGTATCGCAACTTGCTACCTTTGTGTGGAGGTACTCTTACGATTTGATGATAGGATTTTCTAAATTCCTGCATCTTTGTCCGAAGATTAAGAATGTCCCATGGCTTTCATCATGTTGTTGTAGATGTTGAAATGATTCGTGGTGATATGAGCAATTTGCGTGTTGGGTTTCTCCATAGTTGTTCTCCCGTTATCGTTACTATTATATATTGCTTGCTTTGTGCTGGAATTGATAATGTTCTCTGGCTGTTTCAGATCTTTTGTTTGGTCTTTCCCTCTTGTGATATATCCATGGTTTGATTTGCTTCGTGCATTCTGTAGTCCTATTTTTGTGTGGTGTCACTTTACTCGAGTTGGATTGTAACCATTCATCTCTATATTTCAATACGGTCCTTACATTCTACACTGACTATAGGTCGATTTCTCTGGGTTTTTTCCTTGTATGGTTGAGCAAATCTGGATTTTTCCTTTATGATTATCTCTATTCGTTATGCTTATCTTTCGGAATTGTTGATTCTCTGCAGTTTCGCCAATTGTCTTTTTGCATTTTAGTATACATAACTTCTCGACGATTTTCAACATCTCTTGGAGTGGTAGTAGTGGAATTGCGTTATCTGGATTCGTGATTGCCATTGCTAATGTTGTTTTTAATAATTTCTCTGTTCAAGATACAGTCATTTTAACTAAATGTAGTATATTTTCTCTGTTGAGCCAGTCTTTGTGTTAGGAATCCTCTTGTTATTTATTAGAGATACTGTTTCACATCTTTGGGGGTTTTTGCGGCTTTGCGTTCGGTATTGCTGTTTCGTGTAAATATCTTTTTATTGGTTACTGCTACCAATTTGTCACATTTCTTTCCATTCGTCCTTTATGATTCTTCCAATTGTGATTTGTTGATATTTACTGTTGGTGTGACTGCTGATCCGATAGTTGCTGGTGATCGTTGGTTTTCCGATTTTCGGTTCTCCGTTTATCTAATTGCGCTTTTTTGTGTGTTGTTTCTGTTTTCCGTGGCACTTGTCTTGCACTTCGTAAATATTGCGCTTTTCAATAGGTGGTCTACAAGTTTGGTATCAGGTGATATACGTCGTTGTCTTCGTTATTAATGATCTATCTGTTGCGGATTGGGGATACTTTTTCATCGCTTTGGTTGTCTGATCAAACTATCTTGGTATTCCCAATTTACTTGGTAGCTTTCTCATACTACTCTTTGATTTGATTAATAGGGGTGTACTCTCATCCTTGGGCATGTCCCGTTCCATCCGTTATTCTCCGCAGCATTTACTCGGGTGTTTTTATTTTTTCCTTCTCGGCTGCCAATTCACTCGTCCAGCTATTGAGATTGCGTCTGTGTGAATCTTCTTCGCATTCGTCCGCGTTTACGAAACCACTGTTGTTTCCGTTTCCGAGCCTCGTTATAATTGTTCAGTTGTGTTGATGTCCGAATGGATGCTACGATTTTCTTGTTACAGAGTTCTTATGATTTCTGGTTTATGAATTACTTTTCGATATTACGTTTATAGATACTGCTGTTGCTCTGTTGTCTGTTTTTTACCGGGTTTGCTGCTTTTGCACTCTTCGTTTTTTGTCGGTATTTCACCAATCTTTATGTTATCACAATCATATACTACAAACGGTTCTACTCCTTTTACGCACATCATCCATATGAGTATTGTAGTAATTATCGCATTCATTCCTTTTCTGGCTGTTTTTGGATCGCTTGCATTAATTGTTGTTTCGAATTCTGTTAATAATTCTTTCAACTTTGTCTGCATTATTTCAGTTTGATCATCTTTGCTTACCAGATTTATAAAAGCTTGCCATCCACCTTGAGTCAAGATGAATGGTTCAATTACTTTCCTGATAATGTCTGTTATTGCGAATTCATATCCATTTGGGTTGTATCTTGGAGTTCGCTTTCTGTATATCACTATCGTATTGTACATCAGGTAGGCCATTCCTACCAAATATCTATTTGGGTCATCAGATCGTTTCGTTAAGTGATTTATTATCAGCAGCAATTCTTCTGGATCTTTAGTTGTAGTTCGCACTTTGTTGTCCATGATTTTATTTATTATTGGTTTTATTGCTGCCCAAAGCTGCTTCGCTTCTGCTCCGATATTATTAAGTTTTAGATTTCTCTTTATCTCTGGATTTGCTAACCCCAGCATATCAGTTATCAATCTATTGATCCACTTTGCTCCTTGTTCTTGGCCTTTTAGTTTTCCCTGTAACTGCTTCGTTACTTGGCTAAGTTTGTTTAATTTCGTTGTCAATTGGTCCATCTGCATTTGTTCTTTAGTTTTCCTTTCTGGAGCTGGTTTATCAATTTTTGGTCGTCCTCTGGATTTCTTTTCCATTACCGTACCTGTTTCTTTTCGTTTGGGTTGTTCGTCTGTTGTTTCTTTGGATGTTGTAGCTCCTCGTTCATTTATCCAGTTATCCCATTCGTCTCCTGTCGAGCTTCGGCGTCTCCTTTCTTTCTTTTTATTTTCCTCTTCGGTATCTGGCTCTATAATTTCGACTAGTTGTCTTTGACCACATACTAGCTCGTCTGGTTCATCTGTTATCAGATCGTCTTCGTTTTCTGTCATGAACAAATCTCCTGATTCCGGTATTCTCCTGGTTGTTTCTTCATCTACGATATCATTTAGGTCATTTAGTATCTCTTCGTCTCCTGTTGTGATGACGATTACTTCATCTGCTGCAGGTGGAACTTCTGGCGTATTTAGACTTTCTTGTCGCCCTATTGGCGTTTTTGTTTTGGTTTCTCTTTTATTGAGTTCTCTACCCGCGATCTTTGCTACTGTTAATATATTTATCAATCCCAATTGCATTTGCGTAACTCCAATTTCGAGATCGTCATCCAATGATCGTCCTTCGTATTGTAAATGAAATGGCGGTTCATACGGTATTCTTTTTTTCACCTCACTTACTTTGGCAGTGATATAAAATTCCTTTTCGATTGGTTCGAAATCTGGCGTCATAATTTTTAAACTGTACTTTTCTATTGTTTCGGCTGCCCATTCGGTGTGTTTCCATTTTCGGATAATTTCTCTGAATTGCTCTGGGTACCACGCATACATTCTCCGATACTCCTCTATTTCCTTTACAATATTTCGCAGATTCTCTATTCTGTTACAAGAATCGATTATCCATTTTGCTAAATCTGTTTACAGTTCGTCTTTGATTTTTGGCTCCGGTCTCAATATCGCTGCTAACTCTCTCTACATTTTTGCGTTTCCGTTAATCGTGTTAATCCTTCCTCCACAGGATCGTCTATGTCTGTGGGCAAGTATTTTATTCCTGATTTCGTTCTCGAGTTACAACTGATCGTGGTCTCGCTTGTTCTTGTTGATTCGTATTTCATTTCTCGTTCTGTTTCTACTTCGATCGTGATGTATATCGTAATCATCCTTACGAATTGGTGGTGTTTACATATTTTTCAGTAGGAATTGTGGTACTCCTCCTGCAACATTTTCAGTGGATTTCGGCTTTTGACTTATCATAGATCTTGGGTCTACTCCCAGTTTTTCGCTGTGTCGCCCTTCCCATTTTCCGGGTTTAGCGATTGAAATTGTGACTTTTCGATTAAATGGCCATTCTAACTTGCCGTCATATCTGCCTCTTGCTAATAGAAAATATACTGATAGATATTTTCCTTTTCCTACCCCGTCTCCGTTTGGGTACACTCTCAGTTTCATACGGTATCCTCCGATTTCTGTATAGAATTGATGACTAGTGATACCTATGATTTTCTCTTCTTCAGCCGATTTTACTTTTTCAGCCCATCCGCCTATTTTCCATGTGTATGGGGCTAATCGAGCTCTATCGTTTATTTCCTCGTCTTCTTCTGGTTGCCATTCCATTTCGTTTATCATTTCCTCTGGTAAATTTTCATATGGTTCATCTTCATATAACTCTAAGGTTATTTCGTTAGCTGCGTCTTCCGGCGCTTCTCCTGGTACGTATTTTCTCCATTTTGGTTCGGTTCTCTCCGTTTTCCATTTCCACTCTTTTGTCTTTTCATCATACACCTTTTTCCATGGTGTTGATCGGCATCTCGAGTCGTCTATCGGTTGTAATTTTGTGCTTAATTTTGCATCTTGTCTCCATAACTGGTAGATGGTTAGTATTTGGTCCATCTTTCTTTTCATTTCCTCTTGAAACTCTTGGATCTGTTGTTCCTTTTTTGTTGTATTTTTTCTCTCTGGTTCATCCATGGCTATGATATTAATGATTTGTCCGTCTTCCCATATACCTAATTCATATATCGGGGTTCGCTCTCGCGGACTTATTTGTCGTTTGTGGTACATTATTGCTACGTCTTCTACCATACCATCATCACTACTTTCGATTATCGGTTGTATAATTTCTCTGTTTATTCGTCGGTATAATTCGTGCATTTGACAATCGGGATCTACCGATATTTCTTTTATTTCATCATTTGGTAGCTTTATTTTTATCTTTATTGGTTCATCTCCCCTCATATCTCTTTGGTGCTCTCCATATTTGGCTATCAACTCATCTGTTCTCTCATTATCGAATCTCATTATGTCTGTATCCCGTACAGCTTCTACGAATATTTTCATTGAAATTGGTCTCGTTAATGATAATCGATTAATATATTTTCTAGCCTGGTCTATTGCTTGTTCTGTCATTTTGATCTGATTTTGCCTCACTATCTTTTGTCTCTCTTTTTCTAATCCAGGTTTTATTTCTTTGTTATACAATATTTGAATTTTCTGCCATATTTCCGCTGTCGTTTCCTCGGTTTCATTTTTGTTTAATGTTACCACATTTATTCCTTTTGGCCATATTAGAGCATCCGCGAGGTGTATGTCTCGCTTTATTTTCCTTCCTTGATAATATAAAGGTTTATTTTTATAACTGGGTCCTAGCTTTTTCACTACCCAATCATACAACTCGTTTGTGCTCTCGCCTCTTGTGGCTATTATCTGCCTTGGTATCTCTGGAAAATCAATAATTACCTGATACTCTTCTCTATCATATTCTTTCAAATTCTCTTGGTACTTTTTTATCATATCTTTCCATGATGCCGTAAATGTACCGTTATCTTGTTGATATCCTTTTGCGATTAGTTTCATTATTCTGCTGTATGCGGTTGTATCTCTGAGGTTTAAGAACATTTGATTTCGATCCACTTCTTCTACAATTTCATTAATTTCTTTTAATATCTCGGTTTCGTCTTCTCTTGGCACATTAGTTTCCATTTCCTCTAATTCGGATTTTGATTCATCTTTATTCGGTTTGTTTTCCTCGCATGACTGAAATATTTCTCCACCCAGACTGCTTATTTCACTTTCATCTTCATCTGTTTGATCGTCTGGTATTTGTCTCAACATATTAATATGTAGTTGTTCCTCTTCTTTCATTATCTTTGTTGGCCCTTTTGTTTGGAACCATATCTCTTTTATTCTGTTCTCGATTTGAGCTTCACTCCACGTGGGCTTTTCTTTTCTGATTCTTGTTTCTATTTTTTGTAGCAGTATCCTCTGGATTCGATTTTTTGTTATTATTGGTTCTGATATCTTTTCTTTTTCTTGTGACGTTGATGCTTCCCGTTCATCTCTCAATTCTGGCTCTTTCATTTCTTGCGATAGTACTTTCTTTGCCATCACTTCTATTTTTTGATCTAGTGCTTGTTCTTGTTCCAAATGTTTCAGCGCTCCGTCTATTTTTAATATTAGCGCCTTCTTTCTTAGTTCAGCTTTCTCTTGTTTCAGGATTGCTTCTTTTTCTTTCAATTGATCCTCCTCTTGTTCTAAAGCTTCTTCTTGCTTTATTTTTTCGAGTGTACTCTCTATTGTTTGCGTCATGATTTCATCTTCGAGTTCATCCATCTCGTATACTAATGTTTTCTCGTTTTGATCTTCCGTTATCATCCTCTCTGCTTGATTATTCTCTCGAGTTTCTGGTTCGTCTGATTTCTCAGTTGTCATTTCTTTTAGTTGTCGCCGTCTCTGTTTTTCCTCCTCTGTAAATTCTTTGATGGCCTCTATTTTCTCCATCGTATTCAATTCAACTGTTTTCTCGTTATCAGTTATCATATTTCCTCCCCCTTCGTTCTCAACACACTGCTCCGCAGTGTGAATTTCATCTGGAATTTCCATCCTCATCATATTAATTCTTTTCGGGGTTTGTTTTCGATTTTCCCATCTTTGCTGGATTTCTTGGGCTTCTTCAATTTGAAGTCTTTGCCATTCAGCTTGTTGTTGCTCTTGATATTCTCTGGTTCGCAGCTCTTGAATCTCCTCATTGCTTCTCATTACATTGATTCGTTGTTGCTGTATATTGGCGGGCATCTGTTGCATCATCTCTTTTAATTCCATGGGCATTCGTTGTAATGTTTCCCGTAACATGTCTATTTCTTGTATCACGTTAATTTGTGGATTTCTTGTAGGGTTATTGTTTGGTCTTGATTGGTTTGACTCTCCTCTTATGTTGCATCGCCTTGCGATGTGCCCTTGTTGACCACAATTATAGCACGCTTTGCTGTTAAGTTGTTGACATATTCTCTCAGTATGTCCTCGTCTACCACATTTTTGACAATTGTAATTTCGGAAACAATTTTCTGATCGATGTTCTATTTTTTGACATGTGGAGCATTTTTCGTTTGCATTTGGATTGTTCCTGAAATTATTATTATAGCTTACTTGGTTATTACCTCTATCTTCTGGATTTCTTGTTGCTGGTGGCTTGAACATCTGCTGTGCTCTTGGGATGAATTGATTCATAGCTGGGTTGATATTGTTGTTTTGATTGTTGACATTGACTGTTGAAGTTGTTGGTTCTGTGGCCAAGACTGCCATTTGATATCCCAATCCCAGATGGGCTTCACATCTATTTGCGATTGCTACTGCTTGATCTAATGTTTCTGGTGCCAAGCATCCAAGGTTGGCTCGTATGTCTTCTCTTTTGATTCCTCTTATGAAGACGTCTACCATTTTATCTTCGGGCAAATCATGTTCTCCGAAGGCTTCTTTACACAATTTCTTTAGTTCGCATGCGTATACTGCATTTGATTCGTCTCGTCTTTGTTTTCGATGCAGGAAGTCTAATATCTTCCTATTTCCCTTTTTCTCTATTCCGAATATTTTTATTAAGAACTCTTTAATCTCTGTCCACGTTGTCAATTTCGTTACATCTCTCGCTTCTTCTACGAATACATCCTGTGCGCTCCCTTTCAAATATAAGGGTAGTCGCTCTTTTACCTTTTGGTCTGTCCAGTGACAGATATTTTTATACACTTCAAATTCTTTTATGAATGTATCCAATTTGTTGAGACTACCGTCGAACGGTTCTCCTCTAAACTTTTCTCTGAATTCTCCTACTACCACGTTGTTGTTATTTGACAATATATTTGCATCCGGAATTGGAGAGTTTATAGAAGTTGTCATGTTTAGATTGTTGTCTAGATTCTCTTCTTCGTTCGCTGATTCTATTGTTGCCAATTGGTTCTCGATATTACGTAGTTCGTTCTCTTCGCTGCTATTAAATTCAAAATCGGTCAATCCGCTATCTGTGCCGGTTCCTGTTGCTGCTGTAGTTGATGCTCTGGTGTTGACACTTCTGCTGTAACGAACTTTTTTCTTTTCTTCTGTTTTTAATAAACTTTTTTCTCTATTCTCTTGGCTTTTGCTTCTCGTATGGTTGCTGATGCTATCAATGTTTACGGTTATTCGTCTGCTTGACTGGTTTTCTCGTTTCTCTTTTCTTGCTTTGGTTGCTTTTGAGATTCTGTTTGCTTGTCTGCTTGTCACTACTCTGGCGATTATTCCAAATTCTTTTCTGCTCGTTTATTCAAGTTTCTTTGTTATCACTTTGCCTTGTCGTTTGCTCTGAAATATTTTCTCCTTTGCTTTGCTTTGAAATTGACTTGGGTTGCTTTGTTTGGCTATTGATTCCTAAAAATAAATAACACTCCAATATTCTATACTCTATACCAATTTCTCCTTCATTTACCATACTATATACGTTATTATCCCTTGTTCGCATTTATCGTGGTGGTCTTCTTCATCTGACTCACCCCCCTCATTTTAAGTCTATTTTTAATTATCTATACCTCGTAATAATTATCTATTAATCTCGTATCAATTATCTATATAGTCTTATCAATTATCTATATAGTCGTATCAATTATCTATATCATAATATCAATAATAAAATCATCATATTCACACTCTCAGTCAATCCATTAATTATTTTTCCTATGTCTCCCAAAAAATTCATTTACTTAATCCTCAGTCGCTGGCGCTCTATGCCCTCTATAATTTCCGTTGGCTCTTCGGCCTTCGGCTCTAACTCGTTTACTGGTCATCTGTGACCTTAATATCTATTCATTTTCATATTTCCTCTCTACTCATATCTTATCTGGCACTCTATGGCCTCTAATATCTAATCATAATTATCCGGCACTCTATGGCCTCTAATATCTAATCATAATTACATCTTGTCTTTACTGTTTAATCCAATCATATTCTATCAATTTCATCTTTACTCATATTCATATTCATCTTATTCATATTATCTCTCATTGTTTCACCGGACTTGAGCTCATCAGTGACTTTTGGGTATATTTGAGGCCTCACACTGACTCTCAAGCCATGGCGTCTTTTGGCCGCGCATTCTTCCGGTTACGCTTTACTCACCGCCATTCGGATATTTGGTACTCGGTGTGGGATCCGGGTTATTGTACCAAACTCCTCGCTGGGCAATAAAAAAAACATTCCCTCGGTACTCGGTGTGGGATCCGGGTTGTGTACCTCGGAGAATATAAAAGTATGGAAATGCCTAGACGTTCAAAAGTGGTTTACTTGATTTCCCGAATAGTGAAAAGAAAAGGAAGCGATTAAATATAGGCGCGGAAAATTTCTAATCCCTGCCCGCCTCTGCAATCAGATTTCCCGGCTCAATTCGGCCGCCCTTATCTGACCGTCGGATTTCCCGGCTCAATTCGGCCGCCCTTATCCGACCTTAGTAGGACATTTTGAGTATGAACCATTTACCGGTTAGTTCACATCTCACCTACCGTTTGGCCCTCGACACTCGGTGTGGGATCCGGGTTGTTGTATCGAGTTCCTCCCAGCGATAAAAAAAAATCGTTCGATACTCGGTGTGTGATCCGGGTTTTTGTATCGAACGGCTCAGCGCCATCAGTCCCTGGGCTGATAACAACCTGAACACGACAGTCCGTAGCTGTCCTCTGGTGCCTCACCACCAGCTAGGGAAAAAGATCATCTCTAGGTACCTTTAATCAAAACTATTAATTCCGTTCCGTGTACACTCTTTCTCTCACCTCTCGGTCTATCTCTTCACCCCCTTCAAAATTTGTGGTAATCGCATCAACAAGCTCCCCCAAAGAGGTGATCAATCTCTCGCCGGTTACTTGCTGACATACGCGACTTGGCCTACCAGTTCCTTTTTCAGTAGGGTTGATCAGGATTTCCCTGGGGTGAGCGTACTATCATTAGATAGCTCGGGTTTGACCATTTTTCCTCGTCCTATCTCAATATAATATCGATAAATATAATATCAATAAAACAAAAGAATTATACTCTAGGAAGTTGGTTGTCGAAATTTTTCCGTCCAATATTTGTGTCTCTGTGCATGTGTTTTAATTATTTCCCTAATTCGGCTTTCATGTATTCGGTCTATTACCTTTATTTATCGTTGTCGGTTTATTATTTTATCTACGAACACTGCATATTTATTTTTACGTTATTTTACACAAATTCGTTTATTTCCCCATCTGATAATAATTCGAATAATGAACGATACACATTTATTTCATATCATTACAATTCATGGAAAGTAAACAGTTAGTCTTTCCTTAATCTTTCGTTGACATAACATGCAGTGCGACTCTTGTGCGCATCCATAACAATAACTCAGGTGTCCGCAAGGTATCACCATTACTCGTGCTTCCTCTGTTTTGCACGCATAACATTCCAAATAAGCCTTGGTTTGCTCTCTCATTGTTATTGTAATTTCGTCTTCGATATTTTTGACTTTTTCCATTAATTTGTGCCAGCTTTTTCCGAATTTGGTTATTTCCAATCTCATAGATAGAAATTCGTATATTCTTTCCGTTGTCACGTCTTTATCAATGTCAATCAATTTTATCAATATGCAATGTTCGTCAGAATATAGGTTGGAAATCGTTGATATATCCTCTTTAGCTCGTTTAATTAACTTTTGTTTATTAATTAGTTCCTCAAGATTGTTATTTTCGATGTTTAGAATCCCTTTTAGTTTCTCTATTATTTTTGTTGGTTCCATTTCTAAAATTATTAAATCTCTTTTAATTACCCATTAAGTTTATTTAAATACTAATTAACTAAATCGTATGTTATTCATTCAACTCTCAGTTTAGTATTTTGTTTTAATAAGTTGCTACTTTAATTACTATAATTCCCCGTTGTAATTTATTTTATTATTGTTCTATTGTTTTTCCCGTTTGTCGTTATTTCCCTTACTTACCCCATTTCATTTTATCCCGCATTTTGCCCTTTTAATTATATGTTGTTTGCTTATGCGTCTTATCGTGTTGTTGGTATCTTACAAGGGTGTTGTGTCATCAAGTATTAATGGATGTTGAATGCTTTGGCTTTATTATCTATTTAACATAATTTTTGTAGTCAGGTCGTTCGTTTTTCATCAATCTTTATAATTTCTCATCAATCTTTGCAATCGATCTTTACACTTATAACTTTTAAGTTCCACATATCTCATCTCTCCAGGGTTCGGCAAAATGTCGTCCCGACATTTCTATTTGAAAAGATAGTTCTGTATCATGTCCCCTGGTTGTTTGCACACGAAAAGCTTCAATCCCGGCTGAGCCCCCAAATTTGTATGGTGGGTTACAGGGTTTCAAATCTTGCTTATCTTCCCGGCGACCCTAGTAACGCCATACAAAAGATTGCTAACTGCCACTTGGCACCCGTTGCTAGGCAACGTTGGTAATGTGTTCAAGTGGTGGACTGCCCGCAAAAATTGAGTATCATTAGCTAATACTATAGTTGCTCGGACAATCCTCGGGTTCACGAGCTGTCGATAGAAGACCTGCGCTCGCTTTTACTTATTGGTCCCCTTGCGTCTAAATTTCTATCGTATATCCAGCTGGTTTATCGGCGTTAGATTGAAAGGACAAAATGATTGGTGATTGTATTTAATCCCTCACAATTGTATTTTATTTATTATTAAAAAAAAACTTTATTAGTACGTAAATGAAATGAGAGATGTACGGAAAATAATATATTTAACAATAATCTATTTAAAAGTGCATTGATTGGAGAGTCGAGCGGCTCGGCGCTTAGCTCGCTCCTTGCGACCCGGTCGTCGACTGGATGTTGAAGGAATTGTTGGAGCAGGGTTTTCGACAGGGGTTGGCATTGCGGATGGGGTCGGATTCACTTCTCGGTATGCTAATTGAGCCGGGGCGAAAACTAGAGGGTAGGTTACCGCTGCCCCCTCTTGACTAGCGGACAACGCTACCTCTAGCCCCCTGATTTGGGTCTTCAGACTTGTCACCAATTGTCTTTCTTCGGCCCACCCCTTCTGGGCCGCGGCTAACTTTTGATACAACGGCTTGACCCTCGTGGGGTTAACCCATATAGCTTTGAGTTGTTGTATTTCCCGGACCAAGTGTATGAGTTGATCGTGGAGATCCTTGTTTGTTTGTCGCTCCCGAGTTAACTCGTTTTGTAACAACTTTATGGGATCCATTTCTAAAAATAGCCTGAGTGAATTGGATGGCGACTAATGCAAATATGAGTAGTTTTATTTAAACAATTTTTCAAATTGAAAATTATGATAATGATAGAAAAGATGAGACAGAAAAAAAATTTTTGTTCTTGAATCGGACACAATGTCACTAACAATAATCAATGTCTACATCAATAACGTCTACTCCTCCGCGAAGAATCGCTTAATCCCCTCTTCCGGAGCATATCCCGAGACTACGAGCACCGGTCGTTTAAGGTTTCTGATCGGTCTGGGAGAAGGCGGGTAGCTGTCGGCCAGTCGTCCAGCCGCTATGTCATCTTTGACATTGGCCAGGTAAGATGTGGCCCATGCCACGTCAGCCTCGATTTGTCGCTGACGCTGTAGAAGGCCTTCTAGGAGCTCTTGGGCCTGCATTAAAATGTCCCGTGACGGATTGGGTTCGTCCGCCATCTCCCGAAATCGCTTCATGAATTTTTCTGGTGATATTTCCTCCGTTTGTTCATCTGTAGGCTCCTCAGGATATCGTTCCTGGTATACCCGACTCCAGGCTTGTCTCCATTGTTCCACAATGTGAGCGGGCATATCGATCATGGTTCTAGCGTGTCCTGAATTAAAATATATGTTTACTCCATCTTTCTCCGTATTTTTAATAGTTTGCAAAAATGAAATTGTTCTTGTCCTGTATGAGAGGACTTGCTAGCTTGAATCTACCTATATTAGGTGTCTGAGTATCTTGTGAGTAAAGTAGCTGGTAGTGCTGCTAATCTTGTGTCGTGCGTTAGGCCAAAGGAATCTTGCGGTTTGGTAAAATAATATGGTACTGCGTCTGTCTTATATGGGGGTATGTTAATAGCCTAAAATTCGCGTGCGTATCCGTTCATTTACTAAATGTACCAATTTTTATCACCACAGCTTAAGGTATTTTCAATGCAAACCGACAATAAAATGGCTATGTATCGAACTATTGCGCAAGCGATTATTGTATTTAGGTTTTAGTTTATTGTCGAAATCGTTGACGGGATTCTTGATTATCAAATTTCAGAGCGGAAACGAAGTGATTGATTTCCGGTGATTGACGAATTCTAATCAGACGGCATGAACCGGACATCGAATTCGGTTCATCAATCACGGTGAATTACCGGATGTGGCAAAGATTTGTTAGATTTCAATACGCCAGAATGTTTATTTTAAACGGATAAAGTTGTTTATCCGGTTTGTTCATATTTATTGCGAATTCTCGTATGAACTTTTCAAGTAGGTGAAAATACTTTATTAACATCATTTAATTTTCTCGTTTGAGGATCATTAGTTATCGGGTTGCAGATCGGGGTTTTGGGTCAAGAATATTCTGCGTTCATTGGGGACGCGGTCATCTCATTACCATGGTCAAACAAAATCGGTGGTAGGTATTTTCTCAGGGTTAAGTTAGTTAGTTATTAATCGCTTTATTTTTAGGGTTCGCAATTTATCGACGCACAATTTTTTGGGTGATTACCACTCTGTTAATGCTGAGTTCGAAGTATTCCTCGTGATCGTTCTGTGCCCTCGTTCGACGATGGTTTTGTGTTTTACGGGAGGAATCAAATCGCTTCATTTTCAAATTTCTTATTCTAATCAATAAATTCTTTGATCATTTGGTTTTAAATTAGTTAATCATGACAATTTCATCTATGGTTGACCTCATTAAACGAATAATATAGATGTTTGTTCGGATAATTATTCATTTTATTCAATCCCTGTCTCAATTCCGTGATCATCAAGTCAAAGGTCCCTCTTTCTCACTTCGTGGCTTCGTTGCATTCGTTTACATATGAAATTTTTCATTACTCAAGCGCAATCGAACGTTTGTTGATGGATCAATTGGTTATACCCATAATTCTCTGCATGAACTTACAACAATCTCTAATCCACATGGGTTGATTTTAGTTATGAAATTTCATCAAGAAGGACCTTACCTGCTGATCACGAAACTGATTCGATTTAAAAATCATTTTGTTTAATACAATACGCTTAATTAACAGTTTTGGTAATTCATAGTTTTTATAAGTTATTTCTTTTATTCGGATATTTATTTTTCAGTATACATATTTTGTAGCTACTTATCTGATTCGAACACTTGTTGTTATGGTGAAATGAGTTAAGGAGTTAGATCTCCGTTACGTTGAATAACAATTATCCATTAAATGACTACTTGGTTTAATAAATTGACGAGTCAAATATTTTTACAGAATTCTTTGTTTCTTTACGGTACAATTTTACTTTAAATGGTTGAGTGAAAATCAATGGATTTTTATTAATGGAATTTTTTAAACTACGGTATTAACTTTATTTATGTTGATCAATTAGCTAAGTATTTAATGAATGTTCAATTTGCAATATGGTATTTTAGCGGGTGAAATTTCCTTATATTGCTCGATTAAAAGTTAATGAATTATTAAATGAACACTTGATGAATTAATTTTCTTTTCTTTAAACAATACTAAATGAGTTACTTATCAAATGAATAGTTTAATGAATTAATAATCAACTTACAATCGACGAATTACTTATCAAATCAATGCTTTAATGAGTTTTACTTTAAACAATAATTAAGTTAAAATCAGTGAATTATTTATTACACGATTATAGTACTTCAATGAGTTAAATATATTTACGCTAATCAATTAGACCCGATGAGTTATTTATTAAATGAGTACTTGATTTACAGTATAATAGTTTAGTGAATTACGTATTTTTATATTAATCAATCGAAATCTATGAGTTATTTATTAAAAGGATACTAAATATTTTTATATTAATCAATGGGAATCAATAAATTATTTATTAACTGATCTCTATTCATTTATTTGACTCGCCAATTTAATTTTTGTTTGAAATGTTAGTTTGAATTATAACAACGATTTCCATTTTAATTAACCCCCGTTCCAATCCCTTTTAATAAGCCTTAAGCGCATTTTGTGTTTATATTATATTTACTGAGTGCCCACTGGACTACTCGGTGTGATGATTTTTAGCCATGTGTAGTATGAGTTAAGTCGATTTTACAGAAACGAGGAACGAGGAAGCAATCAAATGACTTCTTCCTTATTCCTCCTTTCATCTATAGGGATAATATTGACGATCCAACCCTGCGTTCCGCACGCCGGGTTTTCACGGGCACAGATCATTGGCGATATTCCACGCGCTTACACGAATCTGAATTGTGTGTAGATTTTATTTGCTTGCATTATGTTTCGGCTGTGGGCCGGAAAAATTTCGACACATTTTAATTAACAAAATTATAGATATATGAAACAAATTATACATAATAAGGTTTATTAATTATAAGAAAATATAACAAGTTACCCTTCCAATTCATAAAAAAATTTGCATACATTCACATAATAAACCAAATGCCTCTCTTCCCACGCCGACGTCCGAGCAGAGCTCTCCAGAGATGCAAGACACGGGGCGTGGAAAGAGGGTTCCAAAATCAATGATTCTCACCTAAAATTCTGAAAATAGATTTAAAAGATTCAAATAATTTGAAACCACGGAGTAATTTCAAAAATTAGTTTTTAGTCTTAAAAATGGTTTAAAACTGGTTTAAAACTGGTTTTCGAAAAATGGTTAACTTTAATGTGAAAATGGATCAGTATATATACCTAAATTTTTGGTGTGTAAAATTTGATGTAGTAAAACAAAATTCGACCTTGTTGTTTTCTAGCAAATTCTAATATTTATTTTTATTATTTTTTGATTTATTTTAATAATTTTTTAGTTAGAATTTTATTTGAATTATTACTAATTCAAATTTTCCGATTTAAATCTTGCTTTAATGAACTTTAACTGATTTTTCCAATTTCGTCGAATTTGTCGTGTTTTCTTGCTATATTTGTGTAGGTATCGTGCGGATCTTGGTGCATTTTGTTAATATTTTATTTTATTTTTATGTTTCTTAATTTATATTTAATTCTTTTATTTCTCAGATTTTATATGGTTTAATTGGTGTTTTGAGGTTTTATTTAAATTGCGTGTTGTGTTTGCGTGTGTGTTTCTGATCCATTTAAACATTTTGAAGGCCGTTTACGTTTTGGCCCAACAATATCAACACCCAGAAACCCACCAATAGTTTCAAAATCTCAACACTCAGAAACCCACCAGTATGTAAACTCTCTAACCCACTACATGTGTATTTAGTCTACGTTTTATTAGTTCAGCGAAACAACCAATAATTTCTATATCCTAAAGTTAGCTTTTGCCCAATACAAAAATTGATGATACCTGCTTGTAAAATAGAATTCGAAATATATTTATGATTTTGAAATTATTATACAAGGTTCGTTATAAACTACAGAAAAATCTATATAGAATAAGATTTTAAGGGCAACGATAAGTATTTAGTTTATTTTTACTTATTTATATGAAGAAATTTGATTTAGAAATGTATTGCAAAATTTAATAGGATATTTGTAGATTTTGTTTAAATAATTCTTAATTTATTTTTAACTTATATTGTGAAGTTGCAACTTGAAATTTAGAATAATAATCATTAATGAATGTATTTGCTGAATATTTGAATAGTGATGGTGGGATATCTGTTGACCAATATACAAAAATTTTAAATTGTTTTCATGAGCCCAGAAATTACGAAACGAAAATTTTATTTTTGAATATTCTAAAAGTTACAAATAAAAATATAATAAAAAAGATGGAAGTTTGCGGCTTAACTGATATTTTATCAAAATGGTTTCTCTCGTCTTTAACAGAAAATAATCTATATTTTATCCAATTATTATTGGAGGCTTTCTGTTTCATCCCATCAATGTGTGTATTATCTAATCAAATTAGTTTATTATTCAATATCAATAATACAGGTTCATCATTAACAATGTTTATCATTAATTTTTGTTAGTTATTGTAAGTCTTGTCACTGAGCTGCTTAAGATGTGGTCTGTTGAAATTAAAGAAAATCATATGGGTAAGTTAACGTTTCTATGTTTTCGTTTATTCTTAACTTTATATTCAATTAGTTTCATCAGTTAACTCAATCAGAAATTGTCATAAAGAAGAAATGAACAGAAAATCATCAGAAACTGTTTGTGCAGAAGGGTAACATAATTTCTTATGCAAATAATAATTATAATTCGTTAAAATTATTGAAAGTTTTTATAATATATTTAAAATATATAACAGATAAATTTTACTCTCCCATACAGTTCGAACCGTTTTACCCTAGTTTCAGTTTCATTTCTGTCTATTACATTAGCAATGGTATTTTTCTATCTATGTCTAATTTTATGACCATAAATAATTTCCAATAATACATCTGACCAATCATTGCGTTTTTTGTTCTTCAAGGAAGTAAATTTGACACAAGAAAGAATTGAGATGGTTTTTTCGCAAGTAAAGAATTACTGTTAGGATTTTGACGGAAAGTCAATCAGAGCAGAAGTGATATTGTGGTATTAGAACGGCAGATGTGTGCATCTTGTGTAGTAAGTGGGTTTAATTTATAACTGGGATTATTTAAGTGAAGTTACTGAAATTTTAAGAAGTCGACTTTTAAAAGTAGTACAAAAATGAGTTTTGTGTTATGTAGGTATTTGAAAAGTTAATGACAATGGGAAAAAACAGAGAGTCAGTAGTAAATGGGTTGACATTTATTGTTACTCTAAAATTATTTGTTAGCATGAGAAAATACTAGCTGCACCAAAATTTTTTAGCTCAAAAAATGAGTAACACCTTTCGTTGATTTCGTTGTCATAAACATATCTGAACCATATAATCAATTGTTCATCATCAGAATTGTCCACTCTTTTCGATCAGCAGAAAAAAAAATTGAGAACTTTTTTATCGTTACCATGGCCGTTCTTAGCTCTTCATGGATTGTTTTGATAGATTAGTCAACATTGTCCCTGTATTTATTTCGAATACATTGTTGATAAATCTGAAATTCCTTATTGGTGCGCAACTGCATTTCAATAAATTTTACAAAGTTCCCATTCATCTCTTCCACCGAATGATAGCTTTTGCCGCATATTCTCTTCTTTCTGATGCTGACGTAATGGATTAATTGGTTCGGCCACTGATATCAGCTTGTTGAGTTGTTTTGAATGTTTCACACATCGCTTGATTTGTCACGTGTTATTTGCACGAGTTGTGTTTAATGAAACTGGGGCCTGATGGGTCGAGTGCTTTATGTCAGTTGTTGTTGCACTTTGTGATGGATGCGTCTTCTGTCAGACCAGGAAGTGTTTGATTAAAAATACGATAACAAAAACAATATGCATTGTCCAATACTGGATCAAATTCAAATATGGAATACCATGTTGGTAAAAATGATCTTGTCTTTCTAGAACATACATTTTGTAAAACAGGATATTTCAAAAGAATCAGCTGTAAAGGACTACTTTCTTTCTTCCCAAGTCTAAAATTCAAATCATCAGGTTGAAGTCTTACGGAAATTGTAGAAGAATATTGCGTGCTATTACTTTGCTCAGTATAACAATATCATCATCGTTTTACTGAGATCGAGAATGATGGAAAAGACTAGATATATTGGTGTTTTGGATAGAAATGGGTTCAATGATCGCCGGTTGTGGTCAAACTTGGATAAGTCTGACTTGGGTGGTGGTTTTGGTCCAAATTGCAAGGTGTATTGCTTACATTTTTTGCAAGGACGCTTGCTAGATTCCATAATATAAACAAATAATAATATATAAAGTCAATTTATATACCCTTTCACAGATGCGGGGATGACACGAACAATTGTTGTATAAAATTTGAATACTTCACTCATAAATCTTACATGCATTCATAACTTTTTAAATGATTTTGATGTAGCAAAAACTGGGGGTTGCGCATCACCGCCAGATCCTCTTCTGTATAAAGCTACTTTAACACAAATCTTATACCTAGAAAACATAAACTTCATTTAGCATATATATTCTTGTCAAGGTGTGAAGCAAATTGATATCTGTAAGACAGTCGAATATTATACACGGCTTGAATCGGTAAAAACTGTTTTTTTGCGTTGGTAAAATTTCGATTCAAATTTTGTCAGTTTTAGCATATTGTTCAATCGATTTACATTTTTTGAAATAGTTATAGTGTTCGTGATAGTCTAGAATCAACAAATATCCAATAGTTAATCATAATTTTGATTATCTTTGATAAAATTCCATTGTGATTCAATGTCAATTGATCCTATATCGGAACATTCTGGATAGGGTTTTTTCTTCCAATTAAATTGTTTAAATTTACCATGTTCCGCAAAATGAGTTTAAATGTCTAAGAACTTTAAACTTGTAAATTTTGAAAGTTTGTTGTTATAAATAACTTTTCTATAACATTCTAATATATTGCCTTAATTTCAATAATAAAATTCCCTTGAAACATTAATATGATACATATGATACACAATAAATGATACATAATAATAGTCTTTATAATTGCAAACAAAGGTTTTATGCACGTGTTATTTAAAGCGAACAAAATTTAAATGCAGAGAGAAAAATTCACTTACATTCTGACAAATTAGCGTAAGCAGAATGAGATCAACTAAATAGTGAATTTTCTAATTACAGTACACAATCCAGAATTTATTTTCGCCGCTGGCCATTCAGCTGAAAACATATATAGGCTTATATAGTCATATGCCATCAGTTAGGCCTGGTAAGTGTAATCGGATACGAAAATTCTCCAATAGGTACGATTAAAAAATAGACTATCTCATAACGTATAGAGAAAATAATTAATTAAATGTAAAAACTTTGCAGACCATTACGGCTCATTTAAAAAAATATAAATTTTAATTTGTAATTAGAAAATCAAACCATTTTTGTGTCTGGTACAAACCATATACATTTACATCCATTTCTAGTATTTCGCACTCTTCGACATTTTCTCCTGATAAATAGGAGATTTTATATATATATATATTTGGGGGCCCCTGGCTTTAGCCTGATCAGCCCCCACTTTATCCGCTACTGATCTATTAGTTTATAAAAATTGGGATCAATTCCCAAACGAAAGGAATTTCAAAGAAGTTGTATTCTGGTTTTATTATAACATAAATATAACTTCAAAATAATAATAATTATTATTATTACTCTTTTAAATTGAGTTCTTACCATTTCAAAAAAAAATAAAACTGAAAATAAAACTATTAACAGCAATAACAATATGATAACTAAATTAAAATAAAATAAGAAAAGTTATAACTAATATTTTCTTTGAAAATTAAAATGTTTAAATAAGATTTAATTTTTAATATTGCTGAGCCATTGATGTATGAAAATGGTCTTCAATATTCCTTGAATTTACAAATCTTTAGGTTTTGGATTTATTCAACAAAAAAATATTTTCAAAGTTTATCTAAATCAGCCTCCGCCACACAGAAAGTCGAAAGATCAAAATTTAGCAAAAATATTTTTTAAATGGAATTTTTATTTTCGTGCAGTGGGTTGGAATTGAGATTAACTTCTAAATTTTTCAATTATTTTAGGAATTATTGGACTTTTCTTACTTTCGGTAAAACTTCAAGGGTAAAAATAATGGTTTGACATTTTTCTTTTGCATTATGTAATGCAGTCAGACTTTTATTAAGGTACTAAGTTCAGTTATGTATAACTCACTCAATGTATCACATAACAATCCTGATAGCGCCAATTTAGAATTAGAAGATAGTTCTCAGCTCGATGAACCTATTTATTTTGAAGATTATTAAAACTTATTGAAAAAATAAACCTCTCGTCATATCTAAAATTATAGCAGTTAAGCTACTGAGACTTCCAAATACCATTCGATATTAATTTCTTTATTTTAAATTAAATTTTATTCGTATGGTGTCTGAACAAACAGTTCCATTTGGCCTTTTTCCATTTAAGTGTTAGATATGTTCAAAATTGATAAAGGATTTGCAGTCAGGAATCCATATGATAACCGAGGCAATTTCCAAGACTTGATTTCTCAATATAAGATCAAGTTTGTTGAAATCTCCATTCAAATTATCCACGAATTCTCGATAAATATTTTTGAGCTTCAACGTCATGATATCGACACAACTCGGCGAAAACATTCAAATAGTTTGATAACAAAATTCCATTTACATGCGACAATATATTATTATTGATAATTTTCATGTAACATTTCCAGACTGTTGCGGAATGGTGCTCCCTGAAACATTCATCTAGAATAAATACATTCTCCATGGAGTCCACCATCTTCATGTCATCAGTATTATCTTTGATATAGCCACTTAAACTGTTAAAACTTTTGTTACTAGTGTTACTGTTTTGACTTCGTTGACTTGACCATATATCTATAATATAATCCCAAACTGGAGTTTCTGGACAAATTATTAACCTTTCATAGAGTTCTTTTATTTTAGATACATCATTTTCATGAATAATTTGTGAATAGCCAGCTGTCATACATGAATCGAAATGCATAATCAAGTCCACTTTTTAACTTAGTATTTTGGAATGAAGAAAAAATCCAAATTATAACTTTTTATTGAAAATCTTATTTTACATTACAAATCACCAGAAAAGTCATCAAATTTTAAATCTTACAAAAAAACTAACATACCATTTGATGCACATAAACAAACTCCATTTTTTAACCAACTTTTGTAATTTAATTTTTTACACAAACTAAATTTGAAATCAACCAATTATGATAATGAGAGTATTAGATTGATTGATCAGTTCTTTATCAGCGGGAAATTCAAGCTCCGCTCTATCTATTGTTGTCAAACCGATTTCAAGGACAATGTCAAAACATCAAAACGAATAAACCGAGTTGGAAAAATTTTTTATCAACTCTGATTTCAATATCGATTGAAATGATGTTTTTCACATTTCCCGTAATAGTTTATTATTATATATCAACAGCTTCTGACCAGTGAGTGGCAAATAAAGTTTTTTACCAAACAGAAACTTTGTTATTAGTTGAACAAATTCTGGGGAAAATGAATCAGTTCATTTAAATTTGAAAATAATCTTTCATTAATAACAAATAATTCATTATGCAAATATATATTCAAAATTGCTTACAAAAAGATTATTAAAACTAATCCCAGAATGAAAACCAAAACCTTATCCAATAAAAAAACAAAATTAAATTAAAATTAATAACATAAATTAAAAATACGCCTCAAAGAGGAATGTTGAGTTTTAACTACTGATACCGTGCAATAATTAGTCTTTTGCTCTATAACCTTTGAAATTTTCTTTTGATTTTGGACTAATTTGCAAATTCTAAAAATGTTTTACAATATTAATACACCGATCCTTTAATTTACACAGTAGATTGATTCCTGAGAATTCCATGTAAATGGGGACAAAGACATAGTACATTTGCAATTGATCGGTTCCAACATAGTAATAAACTCGAAAACCGGAACTAGAAATCAATGGAAACTGAAGCATTGGATAAAAAAATGCTTAAATGTAAAAAAATGCAAAGTTTATAATAAAAAAAAAGAAATTCCTATTTATTTAAACATAAAATAAATAATTCCTTTATATAACAAATAGTGACATAAGTAAATAACAAAATTAAGCCACTTCTGCGAAGTAATAAAATATTGTTGAAAAAGTTTCGATTATTAAATTATCCTCTTCAGTTTCTTACAAATAGTGTATTTGTAAGAAATGGTGTATTACTAAATTTTAACCACCAGAATACTCAATATATTCTGCTTCTCTTTCTAGACCGTGCTTGAGCTTCTTACGCTATTATTTTTGTAAAAAAATCTGTTATTTACTGTTGAGTTCTATTTTTGGTCAAATCTTTATAGATTTCTTGATATTTCGCCAAACATTGATTGAATTCTCATTGGAATTGATTAGCTAACTCAACAACTGGATCATGATTTATAAAATTGTTTTCTATTTTTTCTACCTAAATCAAGATCTTCCCGGACAATTTTTTGAAGTATAATCTAGGGGTTCTTACTCACTATCAGTGGTGCTATCATGATCAGTCTCATTGGTTAAGTCGATCATATTTACTAGATAATCCTCATTCAAACCAGCATCTACCACAAATTCAGTAATATAACCAATTACTAAATCTTTGAATCCTTTCCCTCTCAAGGTATTTACTAATCCAGTAATTTGTGAATATTCAATCTCTATTTCTTTCCAGTATGCATTGAATGTTGATTTTTTATTGTCAGTGTTAGTTAATGCCGCATGCTGGATACAATTTAAAATAGAAAACTTTTCCAATCATCTATTACTGTTATGGATTCATTATAGTCCATTTTTCTAAAAATGTATCGAAAAGTACTTCTTATGTACATTGCTTTAAATGTTGAAATAATTCCGTAATCCATTGGGTTGATTAAACACGTCGTATTTTGTGACAAGTAAGCAATATGTACATTTTCATGTTCCAAATTTTTATCTATCAACAGAATGACCTTAAAAGGCAGTCCTTGTTCTGTTAAATATTTCGTTGCTTCAGTAAAACAAAATACTTCTCGAACTATTAGTTAAGATGGACGTGGTAACCCAGGCTTTTTTGTTGGGCATCCAATGTATTGGAAGTGTAGACACATTTAATCGCTTAAATACATGCTTTAATTATTACCAAGGGATTCATAAGGCGATCATTGATGCGTTACTGCATAATTGTCACGCGATCTCTTGCTATTTTATGCTCACTATCTGTTTTTTGAGATTTTGTCGAAAAAGTATGCCTTAGCATTTTTCCAATATAAATCCGTCTGATAGGATAATTTCAGAAAGTTTGGCTGGATACGCTTTTGCGGTGTTTTCATCACCCTTTATTTTAAGATTATGTCAACAATGTCTGGTTTTAAATCTTTCGAATATTTAAAAAGTTAGTGATTAAAAATTAAGTATATTAACCATAAAAATATTAACCAATAACATACATAATATTTAAAAAACAGTTTGTCCACGTATGCCACTGTACAAAATTTTAAATTCTTATTAAAAAGACAATTTTTTCAAATTTTTATCTTTCATTAAAATTTTTGTTTGCTGTATTGGATGCATACATTTTATCAGTAATGAAATTTATTAACACAAACTGCAAATATGCAAAAATATTATTTTTGGAATTGCATATAATTATGAATTGCATTTATAAACAAGAAACAACTGTTCAACGTGGGGGATACGTTCTGGCTATATCGGCGAAATGTCGGGATAAATAGAGGATTTTTGAACAAAACAGTGTAAAACTCGAAAAACGTTTTATTTATAAAATAAACAATAATAACAAAAAGTCATACATTAAATAATTATTCATTTTGCTCCACGTTGCAAAAGGAATCTAAATTCCCTTGTTTGTCCTCTACGTTTAATGCGAAAAGAGTGCCGATAACTGTAATGCATTATGCCCACTTTAAACAGGACTCACCCGCTCGTAGTCTTTGTCGTTCTCTTCTAACAATTCCATGATTGATTGTGAAGAGAAACTGTCTTTTCGATAGTAATTGCAGTTAAATTTCGCACGGGAACAGGTTCTGAGACGTCATTTTTAGGTATGTATGATAGTCCTTTTCTTGCAGCTCCTCATTAGTCAAGGGTTCGCCGTATGATTTTAACAAAGTCTAAATACCATCACACTGTAGACTCAGCCAATTTAAAATCACTTCCTACAGCTGTAAACTCACCACCATTTCAATAATTTTTAGTTTTTTTCCAACGTTATCACATTGCGAAATTTTTTAACCGATTTATCACTTTGCTTTTTTGACATTTTAAAAATTACGAAAAGCTCGAAAATAATAATGTAGTTTATTTAATTAACATGAGTGCGTTTGAAATTGCATCTAAGCTTACACTGAAAAATACATCCAAATGTAGAGCTACAATACATACGAGTGAGCACGTTCTGAGTTTATTTTGTCTCACTTATGCTCATGATTAAATAGGTATGTACATATACATACGTATACGCTAGAAATAAAGAAGTGTAGCTCATCATGTTAAAAATGTGGGTCGTCATATAAAGAATTCGCTCTGTAACTGAAATGATATTTAATATGATTCAATATATTTCGTTAAAATGTCACACGAAAAATTGTAAACTATGCAAAATCTATATTTAAAATTTTACGAGTCGCTTCCGATGATCACGGGTGGTCTTAGTTTACTAGTTACAATAACTTCCGATTAAAGTAAAACACCATCTGCCATGAAAAAAATTTATATAGCACATAGTAGGCAAGGCGCTATTGCCACGAAAAATTATTTAATATATTTGAAATATAATGTATTTATAAACTAATGATTTTTAATATTTAATCAAATTAATAATTATAATTAAATCAGAGACAGTTCTTTGAAATGTATAAGTAAGAAGAAACACTCAACAACTAAAAGAGTTTCGTGGGCATTACCGGGTCATCCAGTTAGCGATTCAGAAAATTGGTATGAAAGCGAGCAAACCACTTCAAATGAAAGTGATTCAAAAATTAAATCTGATAAAAACTTTGAAAAATCAACATTCTCATCCACTGCGTTATCATTGGAATATATTGAAAATAAGAAACTCAAGCTGGCTAAGTATCTATGCAACTATTTGTCTAAAGAATTACAAAGTCCAATGCATCAGATTACTCCTTACAATGTTTTCGATGTTCTTTGTAAAAAGAAAATCGAAATGAAATCGAAGGGTATTATTGCTTTTCCCCCGTCACATTAACATGCTTGATATCATTGATCTTTTCTTGGCTTTTATTACATAATTTTTAGTGTATCTTTAGTTTTTGTAATGATAGAAAATTTTCTCATTAAAATTTTGATAAAAAAAGTGTTTTATTTTTCGCATCCAAATTTAGAAATCGACTTCTAAGGTAAATCAAACCCTGTGTAACTCGACCAATGTGTTTAAGCTGTCGTTTATATTATTGTCTTTTTAATCTTCAGTAATAAATTCCACGCTGTGACAATTGCGTGCTAGGTTTGATATAAAATAGTCTGTATCATTAATCGATATTGTTAAATATTAATTAAAATTGGAAATATTTCAATCCTAATTATTATCAATATTGTTGTTAATAATAACTTCCATTCTCATGAGTTCAAATGAAACATGAAATATGCAAGCTCATTAAATTATCTTATTTTGGTGTATAATTTGTGATAAATTCATATACGTTGGGAGTATCGACTATTATTAATTCACTTATTAAAATTCTACATTCTGGATTTTTTCATCATTCCTTCGAGAGCATAATGAAAATAAAATTTCAATACAAATCATATCATAAAATCGTCCTTAAATCACCATTAACCAATAACACACAATATTTATCTTAAAATTGGTTAACTGAAATCGATTCATTCTTTAGGCTTCAAATCTGAATTTGAGAATTAATATTGCTCAATTTGGTAGCGATATATATACATAGTATTGTTTTGTAAGTTTGTGTGTGCATTTAGATGAATTAAGACAAAGTCAAAATTTTTTGATGGCAATTTTGGGCTGTTATTTTTGGTCTAGTTTTCCTGTTTTTATTGATATCTTATTTTCTCGGTATCTCTACTTTTCTCATGATGAAATATCCGACTATATTTTCATTTATTTCATCATAATTTCTGAAAATTTTATTGTTATTTTGTTTTTCGACTTATTTTTAATTAATTCCGAAATATTTGATTTTAAAAATTAATTTTTTTTTAGAAGTATTTAATTTTAAAATTAATTTTATTATTTATTCTCTTTTTAACCTAATTACCATCCAGGGATTCGACTTTATTTCGATGTTATGTTTTTCTTGTTATTTTTATTTTATTTCATATTAAACTTGGTTTTGTTTTATTTTTAATTAGTTTATTAGTCTGTTTTTCTTTGATTTTATTTTTATTATTTCGTGTTTGTTATTTTAATTATTTTGTGGCACCGTTTCCAATGCTATGTTACCGCTAAATTTAAACAATTCATCTACCGAATCAGTTTTCTCCCAACAATAATAATAATGTTTGATGGTTAATTATTTTGTCTATTTTTAACAGTTTGTTTAAATTTATGCGAAATGAAATAATACCAAAAAATAAATTTATAATAATTTTAATTCAGAAATTTAAATTCAAAAGTTTCCCAATTTCCGTAGAATTTCCTAAACGCAAGTTTTGAGTCACTGATTTCCATTATTCGGTAAGGAACATGCTCCAATGAAGATTCGACAATTGCTGGAATCGTCACATGAATAAATCGGCGTGTTTTAATGATTTCACCAGAATGTTTGTGCCCAGTAATGTACGCTTTTACACATGGAAATTCTTCTTTATTCCAAACTATAGCTTTCTTGTCAATATAGCTTAGGATTGGGACATGTCCTGCTAAAATTGCAATCATGCCTTTAAGACTGCAATCTTCCAGATTACCTTTTAGCCATTTTATTTGTTTTCCACTTATTGCACCATTGTAGGCCACATATCTCGGTTTTCTAGCTCCACGAAATTCATTTTTATTTAAATTTGGATTATTTTCTTTTAAAAATTCTTCTGCTTCTGAATAATTATTATCTGTGCTGTCTAACACACTGATTTCGTACGTATCTAGAACCAAAAGACAGATTTTCGGAGACAAGTCAACTCTATAATAGTTTATGTTTATTTCAGAATTCCCATACTTTTGTAAGGAGTCTCCCAAAAATGATTTAGCAAATTCTAGTCTGGTCAAATTATAAAGTTCATGATTCCCAATGACGCGATATAGTTCAATCTCGTCGTCTACCAGTTTCTTGTAGGCCTTTTTCTACGTGATTAAAGATATTACATTTTCCATCTATAAAATCTCCAAGTTGTAAAATGTCCCTGCAATTTTCTGACTTGAAATATTTTATAGAACGATCTAGATGTATTAAACTATTTCTATAAAATCTTTTATTTGTTTTATCGGAGTTCCAACTATCATCACAATCGCAATATTGTACATCCGAAATTAATCCAAGTTTGAAAGAAGTCATTAAAATTTGCAAAAATCATGATTTTCGAACAAAAAATTTAATATTTTTAAAATTCTTCCTGAAAAATTAAATTATTTTCAAAATAATAAAACTTTAATATAAATGGATTTAAATAATTCCGGATTTATATAATAATTTCTGAAAATCCATATGTTAAAGTTAAAGTTTTAAACTTTTCCCTGTCTATGTCTCGTCATAAAATTATTATTCCAAAAGCGGATGAATTTATCTAGCATATAATTTTTATATATTTATCGCTATTGTACTACGTGACGCATTATTTAAACACCACATAATTCAGTAGCAGACATGACGAGACATACTGGTCATACGCAAAGAAAGGGTTAAAATCAATGTATACTTTAAAAAATACAGTTTACTTTAGTACAATTGTACTGTTTATGTTACACGAATAAAAGATAGGACGAATATATTTTTGAGCGACTGAAATTCTTGCTATCGAAACTTTTCCGGCTTTCAGCTTCCATACGTCACAAGTTATTAAACTCTTACATATATATATATGTGGGGTTATAGGTGATCGATTTACCTTGACCCCGACTATATAATCCTATCAGACTGCCATTGGATACCCGTTGGTACTGTAACCAATGGTTCTGTGACCGTCAAAGGTGAGCTTTGTTTCCAAAACTGCTAAGACCCGGTCTACATCTGGTTTAGCGAGCTACCGATGGAAGGTTTATGCTCGTCTAATCTTCCTTAGGTCCCTTACTCACTCTACTACAAATCGCACTATCTTGACCCTCATAGAGATTTATTCACAAAGTCGCATTATTTATTTGGAACACAATTGAATGGCAGAAGAATTTTTATTTTTCAACATACTATATTTATCAAAACGCTTATCGTCTTAAAGTAATTTCTGTTGTTTTTGTCGCCTCCTTTCTGCTCGGCCTGGTCCTTCGCGAGACTTAGGTCTAAATGGCGGTTGTATCGGACTTGCCGCGTTCTTCTAGGCTACTTGGGCTGGGGCGAACACTAGGGGATAAGTGACCGCCTGCCGCTACGGCCACTTCCAGCCCGCGAATCTGGACCTTCTGGGCTTGGTTCAAGGCTCTTTTTTCCTGCCAGCCCTTTTGCACTGCGTCGATCTTTTGGTAAAGCCGCTTCACTCTAGCTGGCTCGGATCACGTACCTCTAATCCGCTGCAGCTCGCGGCTTAATTGCAAGCACTGCTGATGTAAGTTTGTATTTTCCTTGCGGAGGTCCTTTAATTCTCTGCCGATTTTTTTCATGGCGTCCATCATTGTTTTATCTTAATGATAAATTAGACATAGGATAAATTAAATTAAAAGGCAAAAATAAACAAAATTCCAGTCCCACCCTATTATCACCCTATGCGTTGTTACCTCCGGAAAACCGGTTCATTGCTCACCTTATTTAGTTCTCTCGTGTAATTTTATTATTTACATTCACCAAAAGGAAAAAAGTAGATTTTCCGCTACAACTAATTTATTGAAAATACAGAGCAAAATGTGAATCGATTAATGTTGGTATGGTCGTTTATTAGTCAATCGCCTCCGCGAATAGGCGTGCTCCTCAACGCCCCGATCCTCCAGAATATCTTGAATGTCTGGTTGGAGGAGGCTTTTCGGGACCACTTAGTGTACCAGCGCGGATCCCGATGGTCGTAAGCCACACCATAGGAGGGCAGGTATCCGTTCGAGCTGGAAATACGTCCACTGCGATGTCCCGATTAATCCGGATGAGGTACTCCTTTTGCCGTCTCGCCAAAAATCGGTATCGCCACTCTAATTGTTCTAGGCGGTGGAGCTCGCCTTCTGCTTTTTGGCGGATCTCACGTGCGGGGTTTCGACCCGGCTCCCGCTTGATAAGGATGCTGGGGAGTTCGAAATCTTCTCCTGACTCGTTAGCTTTTCGATTCGGCCACTCGGGGGTACCATATGTCAATATGGTGTATCCCCGACCCCATAATGCCTGCCGATATCTCCCGGGAAATCTGGTCGGCACCGTTAGCGTGGTGCGATCCACATCCTTCCAATCGCTGCTCTGGGTACCTGATGATAATGAGTTAAATGGTTACAAACCTAAATTAATTGTCTCCTATATGATGAACTCATATAGGAGAGATACTGAAATATTAGGCCTTTTCTGATCCGAATTGTTGATCAAAGAACTAACAAAATTTATATAGGTGCGAATTGGTTTGCAACCCTAGTTGACTATAGTTAAGTACAGTATTTATTTAAATTAAATTGTCCATTCCGGAGGCAACCATTTCGTTCTTAATGATTTAAAATCCTAATGATAATTATTATAAGGGGTAAATAATATCTAATTAATCTACTTAATCGAATTAGTAATCTAGTTCTTATAGCAAGGAAATTTAGTAATTCTCACAATTTACAAAAAAAAATGAAAAAATAAATACTTCTAGTAATTTAACTATCACAACAATAATACCATACAGAGCATTTCCACGAGCTTAAATACTCTAAATAAGAAAAAATAAAATTAAGACTTTCTAAAAGGCTAAACAGCCAAAAACAAAAGGAATTTCCTAGCTAAGTAATTTAGATGATAAAATACATTAACCCAAGATTATATAATGAATCATAGCATAATTCTAATTGAAAAATAAAATAAAGATATTCATTAATCTCCGGAGGATAGTTAGGTTATTGGCGATTGGCTCAGTAAACATTCACCCTCTTATAAAGTTTTTCATTTTTCTACTTCAGATTTGACTGGCCAGGAATGGTGGGAATCTTGTTTAGACGATTTGGAGGGAATGCCACGACTAAAATTTACCGGTAGTTTTGGTCATGCTTAATCTATGGGAACTGGTTGTTCCAATGCAGGGAAATTCTGGTTCACTAGCTCGTGTTTCATCTTGGACGGTAATTAAGACGGAACAGAAGCATAAGAATCAGATACAAACTTTATTATGAATCGAATTGTGACTAGAATAGCCGTACTTGGTGCATCATCTCCCACATAATTATTTCTTTGACTGTGCATAGGAGTAGCATACAATCGGGAGTCGTGTACTTTGAACATTCGACCATTGGGATCTTCTGTTAGCGATTTTTCACCGTCTTCTCCATATTAGTTTCTCGCATTGAAATTGTTAATGTCGGAATATCTGTCATGATTTTCTAGAGCTGGTATAGTCCTATTCACTATATATATATATATATATATATATATATATATATATATATGCCATATCGATTGGTGTGTGTCGCCACATGGCAGAACAGAAATTCTCAAAGCGAACTGGCGATTGGCGGGTGTTCTTCGTTTATTCAGAGTAGTCTTCGCACACACTGACTGTGTCTCCGATTTTCTTTTCACCCAATTGCCGGGTCACGTCATCAGTTATGCGCTGCCACGTGTTTGCATGCCGATTTTCTGGCATATTAAAGATCTGCCAAATTATCGATTGGAAATTTCTTACTGTTTTCTATCATTCTATTAGTGGAGATTTCCTATCCCTTCGATATATTTAGTTGATCACGTGGAAATTAATTGTCAAATATGGATGTCATGGAGATATTTATACTGCCATTGTTCGGGCTTTATTGTCAGTGTCCTCTCTTCGATCTTTACGGTTGATTCCAACGGCCCATTATTATATCATCCAATCTGTTCAGATAATTATTCTCCACATACCTTGGAGAGACTTCCCGTCATCTCTGTACTCGAGTTCTAGGGCATTGTCGATTGAAGGGTTTGACCAATATTAGTGAGCACAATAGAGGCTGTAAAAGTGAAATAGGAATGTCTGATTTTAGAATTTTGTTGAGAAGTTTTAACGCGTGATATGTGAAGCATTGCTGATAAGGTCATTGGATCCAAAGATTAATGTGCAAAGTGCTGTGACTACGAATATTTTGAATGTTTTTAAATAGTTTACGTATGTTAAATCATGTTTGTTTTTTTAATATTATTAAAATAATTGAAAATTTTAAATTACATTAATTTTTTAAAAATTATAATGTAAGTGAAAATTTAAAAATTTAAAATTAATTAAAAGTGAATTGAATATATCTTATAAATATTTATTACAAAATTAAATTAATAAAAAATAATTTGTTTAAATTACATGTTAATTCATAATATTTTTAGTTGGTTTTGAGTACCTGAAGATGATAGCTATGCTATCGAAATATATCGTACGAAAAGTTTTTTTATTGGCGTTATTTTTTAATTAATATTGCACTTTTATCATTTTGGTGTTTTATTGATTTTACTGTGCTTTTTTGAAATACCCCAACAATACTTACTTATATTATTGGAAAATGAAATACTATAATACGTTGCCGTGGAAATAAGTGGCAAGCGAATAGATGAATTAACTAGGTCATAGTTGAAAATAAGATTTAAATATATAGTGTTTTATTAAATTATCTTTTAAATTTTTGATTTTTAAGGGATATGATGAAAACCTTTAATATAAAATAGGAAATTCGTATATGTTCTGCTATCAATTATATTATATAAGTTAATTTCCCTATCCCATACTATATAGATAATAAAAATCGATTAATATTATTTTAGACATTAATGTAACCATCATTATTGGTATTATAATGTGATCATTATGATTAAGGTTGAGATCTACACCGACATATTGAGAATCATTTTTATAATCATTACTATTATTATTATTATTATTATTATTATTAATTTTATAATTATTATTATTATTTTATAATTATTATTCTTATTGTTATTAATATTATAATTATTATTATCATTATCATTATTATCATAAGTATCCTTAACATTCCCACAGGTACCTTCATTGATATTGTAATCATTAATAATATTACTACCCTAATTTTTATTATTATTACGGGGTTATTATAGTTCTTGTTAATATTATTGCTATTATTATTATCTTATCACCAGCATGATTGGTTTCATTAAAAATAGGTTGTGACTCAGGGTGTCCTCAATAGTCTTACTACTACGTTGGCCAAGTGTCGCGTATACGAACACTGTTGTAGAAACCTTTCCCAAAATTTTAATGCGGAATAAAATACAGGCTTCCTCATCCCTTCCCTCATCCAGGCGGTATGATAATATCCCGAAAAAGAACGTTTTAATAAAATTTCAACAATAAACTTATGAAATGCATTTTGCTTTAATTAAATTTTAACCAAGTGTTAATAGATATGCGCATTACCTGTTCATTTATCTATTCCATTGGAACAAAACAGTCAAATCATTGAGCGATTCCGGAATGATCGTCAAATACCATCCTGAAGCGATGGTTCAATATCAAAAGGCCGAAGCTCTGGTACGCATATGCCGACTCATCGAAAAAACCTGGCTAAGACGAGAGGAAGTGGCTAAATTAAGGGCCGAAATCGAATCTCTAAATTAGAAAATGGCATAAAAGAAGGAAGCTCGAATGCAAGCATGACAGAAGATCCAAATACAGGATAGAGATAATAGAACTGTAATTGAAAGACGAGATCCGGGCTGGACTCTTACGATGCGGAAGCCAGCTATCTGCCGAGCAAGAGGCGATAGTTATCCGAAACGTAATCGGAAAACATATAGGAGTAAAAATTATCATTCCAGGAACCTCGCGCCCGCCAGAAGAAAAGCCAAAAAAGAATAGACAGCGAAATCGGCCTGGCAAGAAGCAGAACAAGGTCAAAACAGCTCGCGTGGTGGGACACATCCTCAAGTCCAACGGGATTTGAGCACTCACAAAAATAACTTAACTTTTACTGTGATTAAACGATAACGCCAATAAAAAACCTTTCTTACGATATATTTCGATAGCATAGCTATCATCTTCAGGTACTCAAAACCAACTAAAAATATTATGAATTAATATTTAATTTAAACAAATTATTTTTTATTAATTTAATTTTTTAATAAATAAATATTTTTAAAAATATATTTTAAATTAATTTTAAATTTTAAATTTTTTACTTATATTCTAATTTTTTAAAAATTAATGCAATTTAAAATTTTCAATTATTTTAATAATATTAAAAAAACAAACATGATTTAACATACGTAAACTATTTAAAAACATTCAAAACATTCGTAGTCACAGCACTCTGCACATTAATCTTTGGATCCAATGACCTTATCAGCAATGCTTCACATATCACTCGTTCCCAATAACTATTAAAACTTGCATTAATTTTTAAAAAATTAGAATATAAGTAAAAAATTTAAAATTTAAAATTAATTTAAAATATATTTTTAAAAATATTTATTTATTAAAAAATTAAATTAATAAAAAATAATTTGTTTAAATTAAATATTAATTCATAATATTTTTAGTTGGTTTTGAGTACCTGAAGATGATAGCTATGCTATCGAAATATATCGTAAGAAAGGTTTTTTATTGGCGTTATCGTTTAATTAAATCGTTGCCAAATTTATTTAATTATTTATTTATAAATTTTACTGTGATATTTGTTTTGTTGTTCAAAAATTTAAATTATTAATAATAATGTTACTTGTGTTTAGTTTTGGTTTTATGGGTAAAAAATCAAATTAGTTAGATAATTGAGAGCGGGACCGTTAAAGCCAGAGCATGACGTCTTCTATGACAGCTCATGAATCCACCAGAATATTAGGCTATTATCAGTCTTTGAAAAGAGGCTCACCCTTTGCTAATATTCATCCACTAGCACACAGTACCAACGTCAATTTTTGACGGGTGGCTAGCGGTTAAACTCTTATGCAAGCGCTGGGTGGGGATTAGTTAGCCCTTAGGGTCCTATAAAATCTTTTGTTACCCATCAGTGTCCAGCACTATATACCTTATACTTATTGAGTTTAACTATTTTTATATATTTTAATCGAAAAACACCTGAAAACTGTTGGGCCAGAACACAAATGGCCTTGAAAATTGTTTAAATGTATCAGCACGAAAACTCAGCACCAAGATAACTTAAAATACAACATCAACTAAACACTCTAAAATTTGAGAGAATATAAATAAATATAAAATTAAAAAACATAAAAGTAAATTAAATAAATAAAAAATTCATCAAGAACTGCACGAAATTTACACAAAAAATAACATAATGACAAAAACATTTGACCGAAAAACGACAAGTTATATAAAAGTAAAAAATTTTTGGATTAAATGAGTTAAAATAAAATATATTTGGTTGAATAAATCCAATTAAAAATTTTAAAAATAAATTGCCAATTTAAATTAAGAAAATAATAAAATTTTAATTTAAATAACACAAATAATTTCAAGGTAAAATTTTGTTTTACCGCAATAAAAATAACACGCAAGGTTAAGGTAAAATTATAGGTATATATACTGATGTGTTTTTATAAATTATCAACTTAATTTTTTTTGCAAACTTAATTTGAACACTTACTTTACAATCCTATTTTTGGTTGGTGTGCGATACAACTGTGAGCCGTGCATTCAGGCAATTAACACTGGTAAGTGTTTTGTCTGAATACAACAATTTTCAGTTGGTGTGCATTAACGTATGTCTTTAAATGAAGGTGAATGAATGCTCTATGAATTTATTGATCAATTTGATTAAATGCCTTGTGATGAAGCGAGTGAATAATTTTAATGCTAATGAACTTCCGAATACTATGTGAGATATTACATGCTGAATAAACAATTTTATGCATTCGAAGCTTTTACCCAACTTATATGGTAACATTTATTTATTATTTTTTGGCCCACAGCCAAAACATATTGCAAGGCAGTAAAATCAAACACCCTATCGAACTGTGTAAGTGCGGTTCATCAGCCAATAGATCATGCCCGTGAAGTTTCTGGCGTGCGTAACGGAAGAACCCAAACGTCAAATCATAAAACTAAATAGCGAAAGAAGGTAGCTCGAGGGTGGGTCATTTGGCTCAACTTGCAATAAATTTCGATAAAATCGACGTAAAATTTGACTCAACAATCGGCTCAAAATCACTAACACCGAGTAGTTCAGTGGGCACTCATTAAATATAATATGAACATAAATAGATCATAAGGACAAAGAGAGGGAAAGGGGTGCGAGGAAAATGGCGAGATCGTTGCAACAATTAAAATGAATAGCCATCGGAAAAAGATTAATCTGAACGACTAAAATCATGAAAAAGTATATTTTAAATAATATATAAGAACTAAACAAATTATTTTTGAGTTGAGATGGAAAATATTGGGGGAACGCTGTGCAAATTTTCTGAAATAATTAAAACATTTATCATAAAACTGTAAAATAAGGGAGAAACACTGCTAAAAATTTCCGAAATAACGAAAACACTTATCGAAAACTGAAAAATAAGGATGGAGTACGCGAAATTTTTATATAAGTAAAATATTTTCGAAAGGCTGAGGAATAAGGACGAATTCCTACAAAACTTGATAATAATAATGATAATAATAAGGATAACGGTAATTATAATAATAATAATAATAATAATAATAATAATAATAATAATAATAATAATAATAATAATAATAATAATAATAATAATAATAATAATAATAATAATAATAATAATAATAATAATAATAATAATAATAATAATAATAATAATAATAATAATAATAATAATAATAATAATAATAATAATAATAATAATTGTAAATACAATGGTAATGGTAGTGATAAGAAATAATAATAATAGTAATTGCAGTGATAATGGATTAGAATAATACATATAATATTAACAATGATAATGCCAGTAACAATAATAGGGAACATAGTAGTTATAATAGAGATAAGGGTAATAGAGATACTGTGAGGACTTTTAAGATAACAAAGGATGTACAATCCATGGTAAAAATCAATAATAGTAACAACGATAAGAAGGACTATGGGAATGGGCATAACAATGAATGATATAGCGGTATAGATTGACATTTTAAGGAAATAAAAGAAGAATGGAACCTAAAAATCCAAATCGAGCACAGGCCTTTTATCGGCAGCTGGTTGGACCCATGGAGCGTTCGGTCAATTATAGTATTAGCAATAGCGCTCACTTTTTGAGGGCGGTCCACCCACTCGAACAAAGTTTCAACGTTGCTTAGCAACGGGAGCCGAGTGGTAAGCGAAAATATTTGTATGGGGTTGTCTGGGTAACAACCATATAGTTTCAAAATATCAACATCTAGAAACCCCCCAACACAATGCAACAAAAAATTTAATTGTATTTCGTTAATTTTATCATACATTCC
This sequence comes from Schmidtea mediterranea, assembly GCA_022537955.1. Classification (NCBI taxonomy): domain Eukaryota; kingdom Metazoa; phylum Platyhelminthes; order Tricladida; family Dugesiidae; genus Schmidtea; species Schmidtea mediterranea. The sequence goes on from CM039680.1 coordinate 92,759,160, forward strand.
CTTGAGGAGTCCAGACCTCCATTTAACCAATTTTTCGTTCGGCTCGCATTAATCGAAGTCGAGCCCGCTAGGCTTTCCAAGGCTTATGCCTCCGTTGGTTGGGCGATTTCTAGTCGCTCGCCGTTCCGCGCTCTCGATAGGCCAACTGTGCTCGAGCAAACACCAGGAGATAGGTGACAGCTTTCCCCTCTTGACTGGCTGTCAGCGCAACTTCTAAGGCTCGGATTTGCGTTCTTTGAGACTGGTTCACTTGGGTTGCTATATTCAGAGCGGTCTGACTGGCATCCAGCTCTTGATAGATCTTCTTGACTCGTTTCGGCTCAAACCATATGTACTTGAGCCTTTGTATTTCCTGGGTAGCCTGCACCAAGCGTTGGGTGAGGCGAGTCTTTAGTCCGGTAGATTATCCTTGGCTTTCTCGGCTGGAATCCGTCACTAAATCATGAGAAAATTTAATGATGCTTCTGATATATGTAAATGAATTTGGACCTTGGAGTTTAATATATTCAATAGTAATTCAATTGAGTGCCAGTCATTTCCGATAATTTTCAGAAAATTATTAAATAGTGTTAAAATTCATATACCAATTGTACAAATATTTTATCTAAATGAAGGGAAAATATTATAAAATTTTATGAGTACTGAAACAAATTTATCTATTATTCACGGCTTGAAAACCTTGCAAAATCAAAAATTTAAATGTAATGTGTTTAAATTAACTATTTTTAAATTTTCAATTACATAAACTATGAGTTAGTTCTCAATCGAAATATTTGATTACAATTTTACAGTGGTTCATTTAACATCTTCAATAGACAAGAATTAAATGGTGAAATTGATTCATATTTGCATCACGAAGCTGTTTTCTTAAAATATCTATTTGTTGGTTGTGTTGCGCTAGATAAGAATCATCAAAATATGATAGGTAAAACATTATTCTAACAAAGTGAAGAAAATGTTTTTTAAAAACGTCAAATTTATTTTTCTCACAAAAAAATCACTATATATAGATTAATTCCTTCTCTATATTTTTGCTCGGTAAATCGAGACCTTGCCAGGTTAAATCTCTCGTCACTCAGGTCTCTTCACATGTAAGAGCTCCAGGCGTTCTATCATACTTAGATAGATTAATTCGTTTGGAATCATGACTCCGTTATTAGCGTCTTCAGAGCAGGATCGTTGAGCTCGAACGACGTATCTTAGTCTGGGGCATAGCCATTTAAACAGGGAATTCTTTCTGTCGCCATGTCGTGGTTGATTTTTTCCAGCTCCATCCTGGCTAGCTGTCGTCGGTGTTGCGATTGCCGGTCCAGGCGGAGTAATAGGAATTCGATTTTCTGGCGAGCTTCTCAAGTTGAGTTCCGCCCAGGCTCCATTTTAATTGCGATACTGGGAAGGTCCATGTTTCTTATCAGCCCGGTTGGGTCGACCACGCTACTTCTCCTGGCGTAGAAATCGAGTAGCCGTAGTCCCATAAGATTTGTTGACATTGGCCCGCCGCGGTTGTGCTGAATTGTATTGCCTGCCTTTCTTATCCCGGTATCGGTATTCGTGGAATGGATTGTTCTGTAATTGAAGAGAGAGATTAATAGGGTATAATATTCATTCGGGAAGCTGAGCGATACTCATTCAGGTCGCAGTCCTTGGTTCAAGAACCAAATGATACTATAATATACTACAAAATAATTAATCTCATTTTACTTTCATTTATAAACGATTGAGACGTCAATTCGTGCATCATTTGGTGTGGATTTGAATCGGGTAAGTTCTTCCTACGGACTTTTGGTATCTGCTGGCCTAAAATTCGTTTTTCATGTCATTGACTCGGGTATTGAAAGTTCGGTTGAGAGTTCATATCAAGGATGTGATAGTAATTGTAGATATGGTGTATATAGTGCCATTCACCACATCATTATTATTGTGATTGTATACATATTCATTCTTATTTTGATAGTTGGTATTACTATTCTTATCATTGTTGTCATGCGCGTTTTACGTGTTATGCATATTGGTAATATTTCTATCGTTCTCCTTACAGGTATTATTCTGGTCATCACTGTACGTATTATCATTCTTATGGTTATGATAATGGTTCTTTATTATCAGTTCCATCATGTTATAAATATGTCGTTCTCATTAGTAAATTGTTGTACTTATCATTGCAATTGGTCATTATTTATTTACGAGGTTAATCGCGTATTGTGTACATTCAAATAATCGATTGATGAATTCGTTGGAAAATACATGGTATTGATATTTGGCCGGCGAGGGTGATAATTTCTTAGGTAATTGTTATTAGTAATTAGGTTTAGGACGGTACTCGGTAACTAAGGAGTCATAGTATTCCCGATATTCGTAATTCATGGAAGGAATGTCCTACCATGGAGGTTTCTTATGCCGGCAATATCATCTCGGGAACTACAACATAGATGCATCAATATGAACGTATCGGAATCATCGTGATATTTTTAATAAAAGGACTTTTGTCGTTTTTTATTAGATCGGTTTTGATATCCTGGCCGAGTTCTTTATAATGATTCTATGGTTGAATCCCTGATCTTGTGGTCAAAATACCTCACCAGTTAGTTCTAGGTTTAATTGTTCATGATTGGTTTTGTCATTTGCGTCTTTCTGTATCGAATTTTATTATTTTTGTTTTGGCTATTATTATTGTTATTATTACCATTAATATTATTATTATTATTATTATTTTAAACACTATTATTATTATCAAGCCATTATTATGTGTAACATTTTATCATCAAAATTGTTATTGTTATCATATCATATTATAGGTATTATTACGATCAATGTCAAAATGCCGTTATTCTTATGATTTTGTTCTTTTTTTTTTTTTTTTTTTTTCTTCAAAATTTTATTTTACAATCAAGCGGCCTTTCGGCTATTATGCGAGCTAGGCTCAGCATTTCAATCACCTATAGTGTTTTTAAATATCTAACACAAGTCTGCAATACCGATTTAATTACCAGTATTGCCTCGTATACTTTCTAGACAGTGGAAAAAGGTAGTGCCATCACACTCTTTGTGTATGATATGTGTTCTCGGTATATATGATAACATGCAATTACCCACTTAGAGCGTGCCATCCTCGCAAGAGACACAATTTCAGGTTTCGACAAACCAATCTTTGATAATGGGGCATTGTTTTTCTTGTCCCATGTACCCAAACATCCAATCACAACAGCAGATATTGTAGCCTTTTCGCCAAATGCATTTCCAATTTCCAAGGCTAAGTCTTTATATTTTACATAGTTGTCTTCCCGCGCTTTTTCAAAGCCTTCCACCGAATCATATGGTACTTTTAAGTCCAGGACATGTATTTCTTTATTCCTATTCGACCTAATTACCATGTCGGGTTTCAGCTTTGTTGGTATTGAGATATATTTTGGAGATTTCTCAACATCTATCTCAAAACCAATTTTCTCTAGGAAGCCAACTATGCTAATAAGAACATTTTCATGTTTAACTCTTCGGGCATTTGGTTTTGCCAGACAGTGATTAAACACATGTGCCTGGGTTTCTACATCCAAGTGGCACAGTCTGCATTTTGTGTCTAGGCTAAATTTTAGGCGGTACGCACTGTAGTTCAAATTAAGCAGGTTATTCCTAGCTTGTACCAAGAAACAGTACTGCGAATCATTAAGGATGTCGCTGGCTATCAGGTATTTAGCCGTAATACTGTCTCCAATGGCATTTCCAATACGTCCTTGTACTCGCATTTCATACCATTTCTCAGCATAGTGAAGACCCACAAAGTCGTGTAGGTCTTTCGAGAGTGTTCCGAGGTTACGGTAACTTATGTACGAAATCCGATTTTTGTGTGTCATCTCCAATTTGAAATTATCATCTTCGAATTTCAATTTGACGCCTATTGAGAATTTTCGTTTTAGAGCAAATACCGACTTTTGGAATTTCACAAAAAAAGAGGTGTTACTGAAAGGCTTGTTGATTTCGCAGTTAAGCCATTTAAGCCCAGCTTCAAAGTTATCCTCTCCTCTAGCATGTGCCAGTTCTTTTATCATCATCTTTCTGAAGTCAGCGTTGGATGAATGAAAAAGCCTCGTTATTCCAGTAATGCTCTGGATCAAATATTCGTCAATGGATGAGGATGTTCCAAGTCCACCCAATTTACAATGGGCGTATAGAAAGAAATTATTCAGAGCATGAAATTTATCCCCAACCATGGTCTTTAGAAGTGCCTTAATCTTCTGATCAAACCCGAGCTGCTTTTCGCGCCCCTGCGTAATCCGATTTCTGTCACAATCAAGAATTCTGTGTCCAATTTTACAGTTACGAAATGAAAAGATGAGTTTAGAATGTACGAAGGTCTTGTAGGCATTTAGTTTCTGTGCCGGATGCAAATATGATTTAAACAGGCAGTCAGTGAGTTCGAGTGCTGCTTGAAGTCTTCCATCAATATCCTGATTTTGTTTATGTGAGAAATTAATCCCAAGATATTTGTACTTGTTTTCATTGGAAATTACCGGTACTTCTTCGCCATATAGATACAACTTGCAGGTATCAGGGTTCTTATTATTTATTGATAAGTATCCTGATTTTGAGGGCTTGAATTTGAGATTCGCGTAGGAAGCCAATCTCACAGTCTCCTTCAAGGCCCTATCAATCTTCATGAAAGAATCAGAGATAAGGACGATATCATCTGCATAAGCCAGGATACTGATGTTCATATCATGTAAGAGAAATGGACAGTCATTCAGTATCGACTTAAGGATATAGTCAATCGACAGACAAAAGAGAGTCATAGATAGAGGGCATCCTTGTTTGACCCCCTTTGTGATATTGACAGATCCAGATAATATCCCTTGACAATCAAAAAAGGTACTGACGTCACTATAGAGCTCCTTAATTAAGCAAATAGTTTCCTTTTTCATTCCCATGCCTTGAAGTGTGTACCAAATAAGGTCATGTGGTAATGAGCCAAATGCGTCAGTAATATCCAACCATACAATATGTAGTTCTTTTTTCCCTCTCTTTGCATGATCGATTGCTATATGCAAAGTAGCACTGTGTTCAGCACAACCATCAGGTATTCCAATTGCCTTTTGGTTTTGGCTTATCAAGTTTCCTTTCTTTATCCAAGTCAGGAGACGGTTATTCAGTAACGTTGCAAAGATCCTGTATGCGGTATCCATGATCGCTAAAGGTCTCCAAGAGCTAGTTTTAAAACTTTCATCCTTTTTCCCTGGTTTAAGAATTAATACTGTTCTGAACAATTTCCATTTTTTAGGGCATACACCATTCCTCAGCACATTGTTGCAGATTGCGGTAATAAGGACATGTTTTGGGGATATAATCTTCCAATCGGTAATTGTAATTAGATCCATTCCTGGAGCAGTGTTATCCAGTTGCTTCATAATATGAGACATATTTTCATTGTCTGTAGTAGAGTTAGACTCCGTGTCAGGATAGAAAGGTAAGGTAATTGATGCTGTGTTTGATATTGGGCATTCGGAACTTGCAAATGTTTTCAAGAATGCCGTTATGGATGGCTTATGCTCTACGCTATCATCCTCCCAAATTTTCGCTATTTCTTGTTTTTGGTTAGTTTGGAACCTCAATCTCTTAACACATAGCAGCTCAGCAGATTTCTTAAGACGTAGATGAATGATATCAGATCTAGGTTTCTCCTTTTTGAAATATTTCTCAGGGTGTAATCTACCGTTAATTCGCTCTATTTCGCACAAAGTTTCATCGCATGTGATAGTATCAAGATCCAGTTGATACACCTGATCCTCAATAAGTATCCTATACTTCCTAGCATCATTATCTTGAAACTTTGTGCAATTATATTTGTTGATTATAGGTTTCATTAATATCCTCATGTTTGATATATTAGGAATTGTGAATGTTGAATTAAGTATAAGGCATTGCATGAAATGACATATATACATAGAAGACAGGCTTAATTCGAGACATATCGGATATTCCATCTCAGTGAGTCCAAATTTTAAATTGCCAAATATATTTTCAATGTTAAGTATCGTTCTAAGAATGTCGTTTGCCAAATCAAAATGTAGATTATGACTATCGTCCGCAGTCGGATCAATAATCATAGCAATGCGTCTTTTCTTATCAAAAAAGAAGAAAGACCAGGAGGAGTTTTTGCCGTAGATCGGCATAAATATCTCATTCCAGTCCGCAAAATTTTTAAAAGGAAATGTTTCGAAGAGGGTTTTGTAATTGCACTGAATCAAAGCACTGCAAGTAATAGGATCTATAAATATTGTAGAAGGTCTGATAGCAAAAGTATATACAAATGCTTTGATTAAGTGCTGCGACCATCAACTCAATTCAGAGTCCAAATTTTTCCCAAATGCCAAGTTTTCAGGTAGGATTCTTGGTTTTATAGGTATTTCTACATCAGGAATATTTTGGGTTTCACAAGAGGCCAATACTCCATCAAAATTAAGTGATATGTTGTTGGCATTGCTTATGACCTCTTCTTCTGCAACTTCAATTGAGTTGATATATTCGTTTAAGTGAATGTTCTTTATATGTTCAATCAGTTCTGCAAAAGGTTTCCACATACCGCAGTAGCACATTATTTTTTTTCGTTGGTCAAAGCAGTATCCAGAGTGGATTGCCATATGCTCAAGTATATCATTCATTGATGAGCTAATATCAAATACTTTTTTGCATAGTATTTTCTTGTTGTTCGTACGGTATGTACATTGTAACTGGTTCTCTTTTGTGAGATGTAGATATATTTTCTTTAGGTCTTGTCTGGCTATATCAACTTGATGCTCATTAATCAGGATATGGTTAAAAATATCAGCAAATCTGATTAACGTCATCATATGCATATTTTTACCTCTTTTTGGGTGGCATACATGACAATCAATAAGAGTTTCCTCATTAAATGTGGCTGCATGGTTTATCATAGCATGCTCCACTATTCCTTCATAGTCATATACAGGAAATTCACCACAATCAGGTTTTTTCCAGTTTGGTCTACACCCAATTTTTCCTTTACTGTCCAATCTGAAAATAACAGAGCTATTTGTGTCTTCAGGTTTGACATTTCTGAAGAAATTCTTTTTCTTTCTAGAAAAAGGTGGTATTCCAGCAATTAGACCTTTTTGTTTTACGTTAAGAACTCTTTGGATGATTGATTTATCAGAACGATATTTTATGTCGTTGTTGTTTAAAGATTGCGATGGCGTTTGAGAGAAAAGATTCATGTCAGAGTCTCTGTCTAGGTTTTTATTTGACTCTCTGTCCATCACTTCATTTTCTGTTTCAGAGAAGATACAGGATGTATCAAGATCAACCATTTTCAAGCCTTTCGTTTTATCTTCTTTTAATTTATTTAGGATATCATCAAGGTTTTTCTTCACATGAGGTATAGGAAGTGGAGATTTGTTATCATTAGTGATACCTATGGTTAATGGAATTGATTTAGGTATCGACATCTTAGATAATTGGATGTCAGAGGGAATTGGCGAATATGACATTGTATTATTTATTTCCCCAGATATAGATATGAATCCAATTTTACTCATAGTTAATTTTTTTTGGTTTTGAGATGGTTTATTTGTTTGTCTCATTTCATCATTACCAAGGTCCATGAGCATTTTGTATCGATTATTTTTGCTGATGTTATTAAGAGAGCTACTTTTAACTGTTGTTCCTTTTGATTGCATAATATATGTCGTTGATCTTCGTCCAATAATATTTTCTTCAGAATTATGGACATTATTTTCGCGCGCCAAATGCGCGCGAAAAATTTTTTTGGCATTGATATTTCTGAGAATTGTTAATTGCAGATATTCAAACACATTTAACAATGATTTAAATTTTAAATTGATTAGAAATAAAAAATCTTTTATAAAAGATTCATATTTTAAATTTTCTAATCTATTTTTAAAATTCAAGAATATTTCATCATTCAAAATGTTAAAATAACTATCAATAAGTTTTTTAATATCATCTTCAGGTATTTTTTTATAAATATCCGTGATCAGTCTTGATGGAGTATTGTCATAAGTGTTCATTAGATTGAATTTAATCTCGATGTATTTTAGTATGTCCATATTAAGTTTTTTAGTAAATGGATCATCCATATTTTTTCTGAAGTGAAATGTTAAGTTCTGAAAGAAATGATCTGTCCAATTTCTTATTCCTTTTAAATTTAATTTTTTTGGGATTCTTTTATTTATTACTGCATTTTCATTTTTAATAGTAATTTTTAAATTTTTTCCATTATTTTTAATAATATTTTCATCTTCATTTTTTTTAAAATCTTTCGTATTCTTTATTAGCACATCTTTATAACTTTTAACTTTTTTCAGCTTTATTTCATCTTCATTTTTAATTTTTTCCGTATTTTCATTTTTTTTAAAATTTAAATTTTTAGGATCTGTAATTTTAAAATTGAGCTTATTAATTTTTACTTTAAGTAAAAATATTTTAAATATTAGCCCATTATAATCACAATTTTCTAACTTTTTATAAAACTTTTCATGCTGGTAGTAATTTTCTTTCAAAGTATTAAAATTTTTGTCATTTCGTAGATGATCCTCAATTTTAAAATTATTTTTAAAATTGATCTTTTTAACTTTTTGATCTTTTATTGAATTGGTATTTGGCCTTGAATCGAATCTGATCTAGAATCCTTTTTATTGCTTCTAACTACATGTCCATCCATAATTTTATCAATGAATGAATGAAATAGTCTGTTCATTTCTTGTATCAGGTCAGGATTGCCATTATTTGAATTCATATCTTCAGTTTCCAATTTCTGCCCGGTGCTATTGAATGTCAATTTTGAATAAAATTTTTTTGGCATTGATATTTCTTGATCATGATTGGTTTTGTCATTTGCGTCTTTCTGTATCGAATTTTATTATTTTTGTTTTGGCTATTATTATTGTTATTATTACCATTAATATTATTATTATTATTATTATTTTAAACACTATTATTATTATCAAGCCATTATTATGTGTAACATTTTATCATCAAAATTGTTATTGTTATCATATCATATTATAGGTATTATTACGATCAATGTCAAAATGCCGTTATTCTTATGATTTTGTTCTTAATACTACATCCGTTATTAAGATCATCATATATACTTATTATTTTTACCATTATCGCTCTATTTTATTGTCATTTATTATAATTACCTATTATTATAATGATTATTATTATTATCTCTACTATTATAACTCTTATAATTATCATTGTCATTATACATATCATAATTTAACATCATTCTTGTTGTTGATACGATCGCCATTATCAATAATGATAGTATCAATATGTTGGGCCAGAACACAAACGGCCTTGTAAATGTTTAAATGAATCGGTAACACACATGCAAACACAACATGCAGATTTAAACTCAAACCTATTAAAACACCAATTAAACCCTACCAAAATATGAGAAAGAAGACAATTACATATACAATAATAAACATAAAAATAAATTAAAATAATAACAAAAAGCAACAAGATCCGCACGATATAAATATAAACATAACACGAAAACCTAACAAATTTGACCGAAATTTGATAAATTAACAAAAAATGTGAAATTTCATGAAAATGAAATAAAAATCAAAGAATTTGAATTAGAAATAATTCAATAAAAATTTTAAAAAAGAAAAATTATCAAATAAAATTGCAAAATAATAAAAATTAAGATTAGAATACACTAGAAAATATCAAGGTCAAATATTGTTTTACTAAATCAAAAAGAACACGCAAGGTTAGGGCCAAAAAATAGGTATATATACCGATGCATTTTCACATGATATATATACCAAAAATCGTTTTTGAAAATCGTGACTTAATTTTCTTAAAAATCTATTTTAAGGTGAGTTTTATTTTGGAACTCTCTCTTCACGTCGCGTCCTCGCACTCTCGATGGAGCTCTGCTTGGATGACGGCGTGGGGAGAGTAGTATTTTGTATGATGAATTGTTCGTTGGATCAAGTACTTATTATATTGTTTTATTATTAATAAATTATTGATAACATTCAACTTATTTTTCTATAATTATTTTATGTCGAAATTTTTCCGGCCCACAGCCAAGACACATTACAAGTAATTAAAATCAACATATTATTCAGATTCGTGTAAGTGCGTGGAATATCGCCGATGATCTGTGCCCGTGAAGACCCGGCGTGCGGAACGCAGGGATTGGAACGTCAATACTATCCTGTATAGAAGAAAGGAAAAATAAGGAAGTGGTTTTTAGCTACTTCCTCGTTTCTCGATTTCTTTAAAATCGACCTAAATTACTCTACACACGGCTCAAAATCACCACACCGAGTAGTCCAGTGGGCACTCATTAATTGTAATATGAACATAATGCGCCTAAGGTCAATCAAGGGGAAGGTGACGGGGAATTAGTAAAATGAAATCGTTGTTGTGAATATTAAAAACGAACGATCACTGTAAATTCAAAATAACTACTGATAGGATCCTAAGTAATCGTAAATATTGAGCGAGTACCACGAACCGATAACATTTAACTAACCTAAGCTAAGATTTCAAACCCAAAGGAACCCTAATTTCAAGTCAGTATTACGCACGATTATGTGGCCACGTTAAACAAAAGACCTAAGATAACTAAATCGTAAATTATGAGACGTCATCTCACGCTAAAATTTCATAGTTAACCTGATATAAACCGATATAGTATGAAGGATTAGTTTCTCCAAATTAAACCACTGAAGCAGTGAACACCCAGACAGTCTATTTAAGGTCCAAAATAAATGCAAAAATTGGGGCGGTTCCAAAGATAAAATTTTAGAAGGAAAAGTAAAGAAAATTTAAGCCATAAGGACCCTCAAGGACGATGTCACGAAAACCGTACTGAAATGATATAGTTTAAATTTAATGAAATTCATGTGGAGAATTAGCAGACCAAAATATGACTATTCCTCAAAGACTATCAATTCTGCAAAAATTTTAAAGTATAAATGAATAAGTTTGATGGCTAAATTAACTCTGAATTATCGTTTAATAGATGTTAAGATTTTCAAAATATACGTGAATAAGTTTGATAACTCAATTAACTTTAAAAAATCATTTAATTAGATGTTAAGATTTCAAAATATAGATGAATAAGTTTGATGATTTAATTATCTTTAAAAAATTGTTAAATGTAAATAAATAAGTTTGATAACTAAATCATCCTTAAAATATCGCTTCAAGTAAATAACAAGATTAAAAATTCCTTACAATGAACGAAACTCAATTTACTGATAAAACACATAAAGGTGTTCCAATAGGCCTTTAACATTTTTTTTTCGCATAAATTTCCAACAAACAATCCCATTGAGAATGAGACGAGTTTCGAGTAAACCCAGATGACAGAGTTGGAAGGGACCAGAGTTGGATTCCGTTGCGTTCGCCATAAATTTTCTGATATTCTCTAGTACCTACGGAAAATAAAGTCAAAGTCAACTAAAATAGTAACGTTATTAAACTCACGTTTTAATCCAAAATATCCATCATTATAACACCGCATAAAAAGAGAGAAATGGTGAGCCTTGGAAAATCGAAGATTTTATCTGAATTGACTGTCGCTGGTCAATCGAGAAATCGATGTTCCGGAATGTCGTGGGTAGACATCGCGTTCTAAATTTTAAACCGTAACACGCTCAGGAGTGGACGACAGATTTTTCTCTCACCGCCTAGACACACTAGCGGGTGAGGACCGTGCACACAAGCACACCGCGACGGTGACATGCCTTTTTTGACTAGATAATATAAAGGCCTGACACAAGCCAAATCGACAGACTTATAAACACCGTGAACGATGCAATTTCATGAGAATGAATCGGATACAAATGCCTCAGATCAATCCACTCGAGGAACTACGCCGTCGGACTCCCGTGTAGACGTCCTAGGTAGATTAATACTTATTATTAAATTCTTTTAAAGGTATAAGCCTTAGAAAATTAACCGGCCGAACAACGATTTCCGCGGAATCTGGTAGACACATTCAACTTGAACCTCTGTAATTTCCTGTATCACGATGAATTTCTTGTTGTTCCATGACAGAAATTAGGTCCCATCGATCTCGCACCCAACCATGTTTCGTTCAACTACAAGTTTATTATACCAGAGTTACAACCATTAATGCCACCTTGTCCGCCGTTATTCTGGCCACCGGCAGTAAAAATTCTCAGATTCTTGAACAATTATGATAATAAGATTTTCATGAAATATTAATTTGAATAAACTCTTTGTTCATTAATAAAATCCAAGAAAGTTGGATTAGGATTTTATTTCATTGCTTAATATCTAACAAGGCGTGCAACCAGATAATTGGGAGTGTAGGAAGAATTTTGGAGTCAGAATCTCATCTTCAAGGCATTATTTTGTTTTAGTTAAACTTACGATTATCCGCTTATATACCGGAGCTCATTATGAACCAACAAAAGCTGCCGCTTGTGGGCACATAATCTTAAGGTATCGCGATATGAGACCAGCTGTTTAGAGTGGGTATACACCGGCAATCTTGTTTCTTTCATATTTTATCCTAAGGCATTTGGAAAGTAGGTTTGACCATATTAGGCCGATTTCTACTTATCAGGATTTTTACATTATATTATCAAGTTTAATTTTTTACCGGTTGTAGGTTCCATGCGCCGAATATACAAACATTTTAGTGCCTTGAAACTAGTTTGTTATGAGGGAAAGGTGAAAGATTTTATTGCAAATGCCCAATCGATGACAGTTTTCACGACATCAGGCAGAAGCTGATGAAATGTTCGATTTTTAAGGAATTTTGGGATATTTATTTTTTAATTTGTTTCTAAATATAATTAGCTGTTTCATGGTAAATTTTAAATTTCGAGTGTAAATTATTTTTTTTAATTTATAATGATCCTCATTCATGATAAAAGTAGCTGAATATTTTAGGTTTTCTATCAACCTGGATTAACATTTTGTTACTCCGAACTAGAATTTTTGTTGAAAACCCGTTTTTTCTTTACTAAATTTTCAACCGGATTCATATCCCTATGTGAAATGGTTAACGCATAAAATAATAATAACTTCAGTTTTAAATTTAGCTCTTATCGAATGTCGAGAATTTTTATTATGTCAATTTTCTCAATGTCATACATCCCTTTTTGTTATCGGCTAAATTTATTCCGACTTTTGATTGTTGTCGTGCAGGCTCTTATCGATGGCACATCGGTTTTCGGAAATTATAATGAGTATCGAAGCGTTACCTGACAATCTTTAAGCTGTATTAGAAACCCCATTCGTTCATGTTGTTATTTCAGACCGATCAGGACCTTTTATTCGGATCTCCGTATCAGAAGCCGACCAATGGCGTCAGGCATGGAAGCGTGTCAATAAGGATAGGTACCCCGACGTACCCCAACCAGGAGAAAATAGATGGGGAGGATATGCTCCTAATAGAGAGCACAATGCAACAATTCCGGAAGAACGAACAACCAAGTGACCCCAGTCCGGCCCAAGACATCCTTGTGAGGGCCCAAGCACTCCTGACTCATCTCAAGGAGCACCAGCACAGAGTTAACTCCTTAGTTGACCGAGCCAGCAATTACCTGGCAAACGTGGAAGACGATCTCGCCTGCGGACGTCTATCCATCCAATCCGAGACCGACCCGTAACACGAAACGACCCGTGTTTATCGTTCCGGGCTATTCTCCCGAAGAAGGAATAGAAAAGTTTTTTCCGGACTCCGAATCCCAGTGACTCCTGAAATTCAGCTATGTAATTTTAAATAAAATATGTAACCTCTGAAAATATGTGTTTACTAATATTATTTTGTAACCTACTTTTACACCATGTGTTTGAATTAATCATATGCCTGAGAATTTCTAATAAATAAATGAGAATTTTAATATTTCCCATTATAGTAATGGAGCCTTCACAAATATGGAAGATAGAACTAAATCATGTGAAAAACCAACAAGAACCTACTCGAACAGATCCTACAGCTAACTCGAGAAGTCCAGCAAGTAAAAACCACCTGGATAGACCCCAAGAAGGTCAAATCCCTGTACCAACGGCTTACGGCAGCCCAAAAAGAGTGGGCCGAAGAGAAACAATTGGCTCAGAATCTAAAGATCCAGATAAAAGGGTTGGAGGTTGCCCTGTCCGCCTGTCAAGAAGGGGAAGCGGTAACCTACCCTCTCGTGTTTGCCCCGGCTCAATAGGCATATCGTGAACAGGCGGCGACTCCAACAACAATCGCAACTCCCACCACAACAACAACCAACAGTTACCGACCCGGACAAAAGGAGCGAGTGAAGCGCCGAGCTGCTCGACTATTGAATAAAGATCTAACCAATACATGAATTGAGTTTACGATGTGATTTGAAAATACATGTTCATATTTTTTACTTCCAATTAAAATTTTCTTGATGAGCAAAATAAGGTTGCACCTATAAAAAGTTCAGAGACCTACACAAGGACCCAACAGATTAAAGCGAGCACAAGTCTTTTAACGACGGCTCGTTGGACCCAAGAATTGTCCGAGCAATTACATCATTAGTAATAACGCTCACTTTTTGCGGACAATCCACCCACTCGAACACACTTCCAACGTTGCCTAGCAACGGGTGCCGAGTAGTACCACTAAAAATATTTATATGGCGTTACCAGGGTAAACAATTCAACGCGACAGATTGAGTTTCAAATGGAAAAGGGAAAAACTTTAGAAATGAATCTACAAGAAAATTCGTTGGATAAGCACACCGTGGCCAGGATCGTAGGAGAGGGCATTATATAAGAAGGGCAGCCCTTAAGTAAATTATGTTTTTTTTGTTATGATTTTACTATTTATCTGGTGCAAGCCGTAGGAAAACCTTGATGTCAAGTCCAATAACTGGGATAAGATAGAGCGATCCAAGTGCAGTGGCTATGAAATTTAATTTTTAATAAATAGTGATCTTACTTTACTCTCATTCAACTCCCATTGTTATCAATTTTATGATCCCAAACCTTAACTGCTAGAATTAGGTTTACGACTTAGTAGGTAGCTTAATTATCTGAGTTGAGAATTTTAATCATTTGAATTATTTTTATCATTTTAGAAAGTTCTAATTATTTAAATTATTTAATGAAATTTCGAATTACTTTTATCTTTTTAGAAAATTCCAATTATTTAAATTATTTAACAGAATTTTGAATTATTTTTGTCATATTAGAAAATTCTAATTATTTAAACTATTTTACGAAATTTTTATTCTTATCTTTTCAGAAAAGTCAAATTGTTTAAAGTATTTTATAAAAGAAAATTTTAATTAGCTTAAATCCTTTTGGGAAACCCTAATTATATGAATTATGTTATGGAAAGTTCTAATTATTTTAAATCATTATGGAAGTTCTAATTATTTGCATTATGTTATGAAAATTCTTAGTTAGTCTAAACCATTCTAAGAAAAGTTCATATCATTGGGTATTTTCAACTCAGGTGAATTGTTTTAAGAAATCGAACTATTTTATGAAGTGTTTAGATATTTTAACTATCCTTAAATCATTTTAGGCAGTTTAGCTCCATGAAATTTTTTAGGTATGGTGCTCCTTTCGAATTATCTCTATGAATCTTTAACTATTTTATTCACTCTGAATTATGTTTAAATTTAGGTATATCAATTATTTTCGAATTAACTTGCGAACCCTTGGGTAGTCTAACTATTTTGAGTTGTGTTTAGGGGTTTGACTTATATTTTGGTATTTTTAATCACGTGTAATTAATTTCTATTGCCACGATGATTATAATTTCGGGCGTAATGTGTTTAATTTTTCCTCCAATTAACGTTAATACTACTCTGCAGTGATTACCCATTAAAACTATTACTTATCCATTGAACTAAGATATTCGCTCACCTGACCAAGACCTAGGAGGTAACGTTTTCAAAGATACTCCAATCGGATGGACAGATTTAATTACAAAAATTCTTTAATTAGTTCCCCTTAAATTTACTACTTATTCAGAAAGATCAGGATCCCTCGTCTATGTCTCCGTACGCGTCGCGGATCAGTGGCGACAAATATGGAGACGCATCGAGAAGGAAAGGTACCCAGATGTGCCCCAACCCGGAGAAAACCAACCGGATGCTGTACTCATGGTAGAACACACTATGAGACAATTTAGGCAGAGCGGACAACCAAGCGGCCCAAGACATCCATGATCGGGCCCGATCACTTCTGGCCCGCCTCGAAGATCACCAACGCAGAGTCGACCGCCACGTGATCTGGGCCAGACAATACCTGGCCAATGTGGAAGAGGATATCGCGGCCAGTAGGTTCGCCGACACCTACGATTATCTGCCGCCCGTCAGATCCAAGCAAATCAGAAATACAAAACGCCCAGTTTTTGTATACTATGAGCCTTCTCCCGTTCAGCCGGACTCTGACAATGATATTCAAGGACCCCACTCCGGTACTCAACCTAGTGATTGATCCATATGCTCGAATTTTAATAAATTTAAATAAATAATTAGTTACCGTTTCCGAGTTTTTTTTTATTTACCTAGTTAATGTTGTCGAATTGTGTGATAAATTAATAATTTGAGATCTATGAAAATTTTTGATAATAAAATTTGTAGAAATGGAATCCCAAAGAATCTTGCAAAAGGAATTGGAACATGCGAAGGCAGTCAATAAAGGCTTCTATGAGCAGATTTTACAACTGTCCAAAGAAGTACAGCAGACAAAAGCCACATGGGTGGAACCAAGGAAAGCCAAGCGAATCTATCAAAGGCTCACCGCAGCGAAGAAGGGCTGGATGGAAGAAAAGCAACTAAACCAAAGCCTAAAGGTACAAATCAAGGGACTGGAGGTAGCATTAGCTGCCAGCCAGGAAGGGACAGCTGTAACCTATCCCCTCGTGTTTGCTCCTGCCCAATTAGCCTACCGAGAAACGGCAGCAACCCCAACAACGACGCCAGCAACAAGTACTCATCGTCTTGGACGAAAAGAGCGGGCTAAACGTCGAGCCGCTCGATTATTAAAATAGGCCTAATCAACTTATAGAACATGTTTTAGCTTGTGAATTATATATGTTTAATTATAAATTATATATTTCTTGTTATTCAAAAACGATGTCTTCAACAGTTTGATAAGTATTTAAAATCCCGCAATCAATATACTAAAACGCCCATTACGTTTGTTTTGTTTCTAAAATATCATTGTCGGATCCCTTCTATACCATGATGAACTCCAACGATAAAAGGGACCAATAATCTAAAGCGAACATAAGTCTTCTAACGACGGCTCGTTGGACCCAGTGATCGTCCGAGCAATTACAGCATTAGTAATAACGCTCACTTTTTGCGGACGATCTACCCACTCGAACACAGTTCCAACGTTGCTTAGCAACGGGTGCCGAGTGGTAGCAAAGAAATATTTATATGGCGTAACCCACCAAATATTATGGTTTATCTTTATCCTTATCGTTACCATTATTACTGTTGTTATTGATACCTTTATTGTTACTCTTATTATCACTATTGGTGGGTTACTGGGTGTCGATGTTTGTTTAAATCTCCTTACGGTTACCCCGGTAATGTAGAAAAATGATAAAATTAGATAGTACGGGTAAAATCAAGGTCAAATTTTTAATTTAATGCAAAAAAACACGCAAGGTTAGGGTCACAAAATAGGTATAAATACCGATTCATTTTCACACAAAATATCTCACTTTTTCCTTGTGAAACTGTTGTTTTGACTAAAAGTTACAAACGCTTTTTCTTAGAAAAATATCTTTGCATTGTGAAACATTTACGGAAGCAGAACGCTCGAGAACTTTTGAATCAACTGTTGAGTTTTTGGGTATGATATCATCGCCCTTGACCCCATATGAAAATTATCATCTTTCCCCCAATGGTTACCCGTTGTCAAGCAACGTTGGTAATGCAACCACTGGTTATGGAATCGCCAAAGGTGAGCGCCATATAGGAACTGCTAAACCCCGATCCCATAGCGGGTTCAACGCACCACCGATACAAGGTATATGTGCGATTTCTATTTCTGGTCCCTTTCACTTAAAGGTACGATCAGTCGTCTCTCTTTCTCCAATTGCATCTTTATTCTCTTGCATAGATTATTCCTAGTCATAGTTAACGAATTTAACAAATGTTCAGACAATTCAACTAAAACATTTATTTGGTATAACATTTTCTCATTTTTGTTGTTCCGCCGATCTCATCGCCCGTCGTTTCGCTCTCTCGATTTTTCCCGGACGACGTTGAAGTGGTTTTACCGCCGGTTTAGTTTCGTTTGTCGAGTCGCGAAACGCCAGCTGGGCCGGTGCAAAAACTAGGGGGTATGTGACAGCTTGGCCCTCTTGACAGGCCGCTAGCGCCACCTCCAGTCCGCGAATCTTCGTCTTCATGGCCTGCGTCAATCGCTTCTCTTCAGCCCATCCACGCTGGGTGGCGGTTACTCGTTGATATAGGACTTTTGCCTTAGATGGCTCTAATACGTTGATTTTACACGATGGATTTGTCGGTGGAGATCTGTATTCTCCTTTCGGGCACTTTTGAGAGCTGCATTTAATACCATACTAGAATCCATCTCTACAATAAAATGGGTCATTAATAGATTCCTTTGACTATTATAAAATGAATTTATCATTGATTTAGTATTTCAAACGCGTTAAAATTACATAAAGGTTGTATGATATATGAAAACATTTTATGGGGAATAGATGTAAGCATGAAAACAATGAACTCCGAATAATTAATTTTACTAAATTCAGTTGTAACGTGATCGTGAATAACAGTTTTTCGGACTCGGTCTTGTCGTTCTTCGTGCGTAGGAATGATCCCACTCCGATCAATGCTCTCTTACTTCTGACCTCATCTCCTTTGGAAGGACTTTCTTCGGCATGTATACGGTTATAGGTGGAATCGGTCGATTCACTCGAGGATCATTGAGCTCGAATGAGAAGCCATAAGAAGGGGCATACCCATCCGTGCTCGGAATCAGACCAGCCGCAATATCTTCGTTGATTTGATCTAATTGTTGACGAGCTCTCTCTACTTGTTTGTTAGTTCTCCTTTGATGGGCTTCTAGGCGTGCCAAAAGTTCTTCTGCCTGACTTCGGAGTTCGCGAGCCGGATTTCGTCCAGGCTCTCGTTTAATTGCCACATACGGCAGTTTGACGTCCTCCGTTTCTCCTTGCATCCCGAACCTCGATTCTCTGACTGGGGAAATCGAGTATCCCGCATCTCACATCGCCTGTCTGCATCTTGCGGCGGCGTGAGATGGGAATCTCATTGTTATTCGAGATTCATCCACCCATGAATCTATCATCATGAATGTTATTAGCATTGATAATAGAAATCGTGAAATTAAATAAATAAATTTATGTGTAGGTGTAGAGTTGTATATGGGATTTTGTACACATTTTCGGCGACAAAAAAACTTCAAATTAGTTTTCCAATTTACTTGGTTGGGAGTTCTCAAGCCGTATTTACGTTCGTGGGAGTCATTTATGGGGTGATCAGTAGGCGGGTATTAGTGGATCGGTTGTTGGAGTTTCCTTAGCGCAGAGTAATGTCGACATAGTCTTCATTTTCCCGAGAGATCTTTTATGTGTATATTTCACTGGCGTTCGTCATTTTAATTCTAATACTCTCTGGATTCGATTTTTTCTTAAGAGTAGATCGAGGTGTGGCGATGGCGATACAAAAAATATGCTCCAATCGTTTGCTCTGGTAAAAGACATTAACGGGTGATCATTATGGTGAGGCACTATTGTTTACCCGGATTTATTATTTCTCAGTTTATCTTAATGGAACACGTGATATTGTTCGTGGCTTGAATTTTTGCAAATAATCACTTCGGTTTAACGTTCTATTGTGCGGACTCTTGCCTTCTACTCATTCGTGTAGGTTTATACGGAACTTGAATTTAGATGAACATAACAATGTAGAGTGTATTTATTCAAATCATCATCATTGCAATCAGGTCTTTCGGTTGTATTAACTTCCCTTCATTCTGAAAATATTTTATTCTGTTTCAATTGAGGTCTTCGAGCAAGATATGCCGTGCTGTTATCATGGATGGCCGGAATTTATGATATTTAATTGTCGTTTGAATAAATGTAATTAATTAAATAGTATTCCTTACTTTCTTCGGCGTCGGTTCGACGCTCCATCGTAATTTCTTCGTTGTCTCCAGAATGGGAAGAACGGTCTTGGATTCCTACATTGCTTCGCCTTTTGAAATTTGTTCTATAACTCTTTGTGATCGACTAAATTGCAGACACTAGCTAATCCATTTATATTGCCACGCCTACCATGCATGTGCGCCTACATTTGCGACCAAGCCAGATTGTCCCTGCCTGATTGATCGTCAGAAATTCACCGATGTCAAAGGATTCTCACATATTTCTCCTTTCATTCATCATGGAGTCGGTTATGAGTGATTAGTGGCTTATTTTGATAATTTCTGTGCAATCATTATATGCGGGTTGTGCGTTCATGATTCATCTTTTCCTTTTGATTTATTATTCTGGCTCTACAGGGGTGAAGATGAACGTTGTAACCGGTTTCCTATTCGGGCATCAGTGTATTTAAGATCCCATTTAACTAATCTGATCATTTTATTTGATGGAAAATCTGACCTTATATACAATAACTCAGGTTCGAGAATTTTTCTACTCTTTTGTGAAGTGCTGTGATTTCTTAATAAAATTTGGTTGATTTTAAAGGGTGGTTTTACGCTCGGTTTACGTGAGTGGTATTATATTATTCTTCTATTACTTGATTAGGGTTAATTATAAAAGTTTTGGGTGGGTTTGTTACGCGGTGAATGATTTTAAGTTTTTGGGAGAAATTTCAAATTACAGATGTACTTGTTAACTAATGATAATAAAGGTATCGTCGATAGTGATGCTATTAAGTACGCAATCTATTTAATATGACTAGCTGATGGTGAGTTTACTAACTGAGGATCGTTTATGCCTTTATCGTTTTCATTTATAGTTTATCCTCTTGTTATTTTCTTTAGCTGCGGTTCAAATTTATGCCAGTTAAGTATTCGGGTAGTTAATTCTAATTGCAAGTTATCATAATTTTTTTTAGTTAGAGATATTTAAACATAATAACGATTTCCGATTTCATTTCCCCACTTCCTCCCTTTCAATTTGATCTTAGGATGATTGTGTTCATATTATAATTTTAAGAGTGCTCACTGAGATACTTAATGTTTTATGATTTCTAGCCGTTATGTGAATTGAAATTTTAGTCAAAATTATAGGAAAATGGGCGGTGGAGGAGCAGCCAAAAGACTACCTCCCCTCCTCCCAATTTCCCCTATGACGGATATTATTGACGTTTAGGCCCTGCGTTATTCACGCCGGAACCTTCACGGGCACAGGCTATTGGCAGATAAACTGCACCTACACAGCCTGAATTGTGTGTTGATTTTATTGACTTGCAGTGCGTGAGTGGCTGTGGGCCGGAAAAATTTCGACTTGGATTGAATTTAATTGTTGTTTGAAACGTTTATTTTCATATAATACACCATAGTTGTCATAATCATTAGTTGTACATCATAACTCTTTCCCCACGCCGACGTCCTAGCAGAGCTCCTTCGAAGTTGCAAGGATGCGTCGTGGAAAGAGTTGTCGAACATTCCTTCACTCACATTTTCAAAATTTCCGAGTTCCACTAGTTAAACTAATTAAAACTGATTTTTCAGGGTTGAATCGATTAAGACTGGATTAAACGATGATTAAAATTATGTGAAAATGAATCGGTATATATACCTATTGTACGGCTAAAACAAAAATTTGACCTTGTGGTTTTCTAGCATATTCTATTCTTAATTTTATAATTTTTATAATTTAATTTGACAACTTTCTTTTTAACTTTTAAATTGAATTGTTTCCAATTCAAATTGTTTGATTTTTATTCCATTTTCATGGATTTTCACATTTTTTTGGTAAATTGTCAAATTGTTAGGTTTTCGTGTTATTTTTATGTTTATTTCGTGCGGATCTTGTTGCACTTTGTTATTATTTTAATTTATTTTTGTGTCTCTTGATTTTATATTTAATTGTTCTCTTTCTCGTATTTTAGCAAGGTTAGTTGGTGTTTCATGTGTCTGATTTTTAATCTGCATGTTGTATTTGCGTGTGTATTGTTGGGCCAGCACACAAATAGCCTTGAGAATTGTTTAAATGCATCAGTAATACAGCACGAAAACCCAGCACCAAGATAACTTAAAATACAATATACAACACCAACTAAACACTTTAAAATCTGAGAGAATATAAATAAATATAAAATCAAAAACATAAAAGTAAAATAAAATAAATACAAAATGCATCAAGAACCGCACGAAATTTACATAAAAATAACATAATAACAAGAAAATTCGACCGTAAAATGACCATTTAGATAAAAGTAAAAATTAATGAATTAAATGAATAAAAATAAAATATTTTTTAGCTGAATAAATTTATTTAAAAAGGTTAAAAATAAATTACCAATTTAAATTAAGAAATAAATAAAAATTTAATTTAGATAACACAAATAATTTCAAAGTCGAATTTTGTTTAATCGCAATAAAACTAACACGCAAGGTTAAGGCCAAATTATAGGTATAAATACTGATGTGTTTTCCCAAATTTTCAACTACTACTTTGTAGTATTAATTTCAACCAAATTTAAGATGCACATTTTTTAAAAATCTTACTTTGTTGTGTGATTTTTTTCAGATATTTTCAGATCATTAATCTACAGTTATCAATATTTTCAGGTTATTAATCTACAGTTATGTTTTGTA
This sequence comes from Schmidtea mediterranea, assembly GCA_022537955.1. Classification (NCBI taxonomy): domain Eukaryota; kingdom Metazoa; phylum Platyhelminthes; order Tricladida; family Dugesiidae; genus Schmidtea; species Schmidtea mediterranea. The sequence continues at coordinate 92,781,948 of CM039680.1, forward strand.
GCAATATTTTCAGGTTATTAATCTACAGTTATGTTTTGCAGCAATATTTTTCAGATTGTTAATCTACAGTTATGTTATTTTGGTTTATGTACATCGATGCCCGATTTAAAATTTGTTTATATGAATGCCAAATATACAGTTTATGCATCGAGACTTTTGCCTAATTCATGTGGTAATTTATTTTTTCTATTATTTTATTTTCGGTGGCCCACAGCCAAAACATAACGCAAGATAGAAAAATAAAACACACTATCGAACTGTGTAAGTGCGTGTAAAATCGCCAATAGTTCGTGCCCGTGAAGGCTCCGGCGTGCGGAACGCAGGATCTGGAACGTCAATATTAGGGGAAATTGGAGGGTAAATGAGTAGTTTATTGGCTGCTCCTTCATCATCCGTTTCCTGTAAAATTGACATAAATTTTTTACAACAATCGGCTCAAAATATCTAACACCGAGTAGTGCAGTGGGCACTCATTAAATATAATATGAACATACATAGATCTTAAGGACAAAAAGAGGGAATAGGTAGCGGGGAAAATTGCAAAATCGTTGCAACAGTTAAAATGAATAGCCATCGGAAAAAGATTAATCCGAACTACCAAAATCATGAAAAATAATGTTTTTAAATAAGAATTAAATAAATTAATTTGAGTTGAGGCGGAAAATATGGGCGGGACGCTGCTCAGATTTTCCGAATTAATTCAAATACTTAACAAAAATAGTAACGTAAAAATAGAACGTGTAAAATAAGGGTGGAACGCTGCTCAAATTTTCCGAATCAACTAAAACACTTATGGAATATAGAAAAATAAAAGTGAAATGCGACTCAACGGTTGGTATAAGATTATCATGAAACTGAAAAATAATGGCAGAAAGCTGCTCAAATTTTCCGAATTAACTCAAATACTTAACAAAAATAGTAAAGTAAAAATGAAACTGTAAAATAAGGGCGGATCGCTGCCCAAATTTTCCGAATTGATGAAAATACTTATTGAAAATAGTAAAGTAAAAGTGGAACGCGTAAAATAAGGGCGGAACGCTGCTCAAATTTTCCGAATCGATGAAAATATAAAACCGTAAAATAAGGATAATGGTAATTATAATAATAACAATAATAATAATAATAATAATAATAATAATAATAATAATAATAATAATAATAATAATAATAATAATAATAATAATAATAATAATAATAATAATAATAATAATAATAATAATAATAATAATAATAATAATCATGGTATTAGTAGTAATGATGATAATAATTATGATAATAATAATAGTAGTAATAATCATAGTGGTAATAACAATAAATATAATGGCAGTTATAGTAATAAAAATAATAATAAAGGTAATAGTAGTAACAATTAAGAAAGGTAATATATATATAATAGTAACAATGATGATGCTAGTAATGATAATAGGGAACATTGTAGTTATAATAGGGATAAGGGTAAGAGATGTACTGTGTTTACTTAACATAACCAAGGGTTTACAGACCATAACAAAATCATCAACATGGACAATAATAAGAAGGACCAAACGAATGGACATAAAGATAGATGATATTAGAGTATAGGTTAACATTTGAAAGAGATAGGAGAATAATGGGACCTAAGAATCAAAAGCGAGCACAGGTCTTTTATCGACAGCTCGTTGGACCCAGAGATCGTTCGGTCAATTATAGCATTAGCAATAACGCTCACTTTTTGCGGACGATTTACCCATTCGAACACAGTTCCAACGTTGCTTAGCAACGGGTGCCGAGTGGTAAGCGAAAGAATATTTGTATGGGGTTGTCTGGGTAACAACCATATAGTTTCAAAATATCAAAACCCAGAAACCCACCAGTATCACCGAATCATTTAAACAATCTTCAAGGCCGTTTGTGTTCTGGCCCAACACAACTTACACGATACATACTCAAGCAAACTACAAGTAAGTCCCTGCTTGAGCTTTTCCTCTGCAAGTATGATGGGTATGAATGAAATGTAATGTTTATGCCAATTATATGCTTCAATGAATCAGGTTTCTTTTAATTTTGTCGAAATTTTCCGGCCCACGGCCAGCACATACCACAAGTAATTAAAATCATATACACTATCAGATTGTGTAAGAGCGGTTCCTCCGCCTATAATCTGTGCCTGTGAAGGTCTATGTCATGAGTAACGACGGATTTTGAACGTCAATATTTCCTTATAGGGGCGTTAGTTAGATCGGAGGGTAGTCTTTTAGCTGTTTTACTTTCTTCCTTCGTCCGAAAATTTGACCCAAAATCATACTACATACATCGGCTTAAAATCATCAACACTGAGTAGCTCAGTGAGCACTCTTAAAAGCATAAAATGAACACAATTTCAACCAAATTTTCAATTTCAAGCAAATGGGAGAGCGGGAAGGGTCCGAAATTAGTTCAACGAATATAAATGAGTAATATAAATGATGAATATTAGAGATAATTTTAGTGTCTAGCGTTAAACCTAAACTAAAAGAAGTTAAGTAAACTTTATTGAATAAGAACGTAATTCTAATAAGCTTGAGATTAAATAATTAGACTTAAGGTCGATCCATGTCACAAAACTTCAAATAAATGAGCAAGTTGATTGACAAAAAATTCGAATTTTTATTATATAAGCGGATAGCTTGTACTGAATGGAAAGGATTAGAACTAAACAAGTATTATAAATTAAATACGTAAGTGCGGGTAAAAGCAACGATTACCAACTATATAAACCATAATAAGAACCAACTTTCCACTCAAAAAATATAGGAAATATAAAGTCTTACCCTACAATCAAACTACAACAATGAAAAATTCGTAAAGACATAAAAACCCTTTATTCACACATTAAATAACCTGACATCGCCAGACATAATTGGAATGACGCGCACTGATTGAGATGAGATCTGCATAAAACCGACGAATCTTCGAATCCCACGATAGCGTTAGCCGCTTTAAGTGCCCCAGACATTAGCACAACTCCGATCTAACGGGTACAAGTGTCCACCCATCGAATAGTAGAGAAATTCACCTGACAATAGTAGTTTGGCCCAATACGCTGAATGAGGATGAACACGAAAATTGACAGCCGAGGAGACAGTAGCACTCATTGTAATCATAAATTAATGAAACATAAAACCCATGAACAAAAAGAAATAATCATTTAATATAAAGTACTCTTACCAATTGAATGATAATGAGATGCGATCATTTGCAGTTTGGTGAGTGGTAGATCAGCCAACTTAAAATTATTATGAATAAAGATAGGCCGCTCACACAGTCCGACTAATCATTACATTCTAGTATATGATATTAAATTAAAGCATTACACAAGGCGCATTATTTATCCACGTAAATCAAAAAATTTTTACTAAGAAAAAATAAAAAAATTGTTTCGTGTAAGATTTTCATAAATAAACCAGAGTGAAACAGTCCCCTGCGCCAGCTGGTATGCTTTAATAGTATAAATAGAACGACTCTAGTATCTATCAGTTATAAAACCTAGACCATTAAGGCATCAAACACCCAAAAGAATACGCCAATGAGAAAGACGAGAGGTCGAGCAAAGGGAGCAAATTAAACAATCGACGTGGACCCTCAACGACTTTCCGACCACCAGCAGGATAATACCACGATCTTTCCCGAAGAAAGTAAGGGTCTATTAATTAATTCGATTTATGTAAAATATCCACCTACCGAAAGTACAATTGAACCACAGTATTAGAACGAAGACCAGATGGGACGCCGGTTACAGACTTTCCACGTTGGGAGATAACAGCTGGCCCATCAGAGAAGGCTCCAGACAGGACAAGATCGAGGCACCCAGCATCGCCATCAAGCGCGAACCTGGTCGAAATCCGGCCCGAAAAGTGCGACAGCACGCAGAATATTTGCTATATAGATTGAAAGCCCTGGTCCGAAAATTTCAATGGAAAGTGAAGATGGCGAGAAGACAATTGGAAAGGATCAACGCCGCGATTGCCTCAAGTGAGATTCCCAGCACGGATGGATATGCGCCGGACTATGGCGTCACATTTGAGTTGAGAGATCCAGCACTCACGCGGATTTTGAGAGATGCAGAAAATATACAGTGCGAAAGTTAAGGATCGAAAACCATAAGTCGAGCACATACCTTCTGGTGGGTTACAGGGTTTCGTTATTTGTTTATCTTTATTGTTACCCCAGTAACGCCATACAAAACGTTACTCTGACTACCACTCGACACCCGTTGATAGGCAACGTTGGAAATGTGCTCGAGCGGGTGGATTGTCCGCAAAAAGTGAGTGCTATTGCTAATACTGTAATTGCTCGGACAACCCTCGGGTCCAACGAGCCGTCGTTAGAAGACACATGCTCGATTTTTTATAATTGGTCCCTTTATGTCATGTATTTATCATTAGAGTCTAATAAATTACAGGAATTCTATCATGATTTCTGGATTATCTTACACATGAGTCAACACAATCAAACAACAAAATATATATTATCCATGAGTTACAATGCTTGCAAATTTGATTTGGGCTGAGTCAGTAACTGAGCGGCACGGCGCCTGGCTCTTTCCTTGCGTCCTGGACGAGAGTGGGTATTTACGGTGGTTGCTGGGTTCGAGACCGAGGTTGGAGTAGCTGCCGACAAGGCGACCTCCAGTCCTCGTATTTGCGTACGTAAGCTTTGATTTATTTGCTTTTCTTCTGCCCATCCCTTCTGAGCAGCTGTGAGTCTCTGATATAGGGGTTTTATTTTTGCTGGATCTATCCAGGTGGCTCGGGTTTGGTGTACTTCTCGAGTCAGCTGGATAATCTGATCATACAGAGTCTTGTTATTTTGTCGTGCCACGTCCAGTTCTGTTCGCAGAATCTGTAGGGAATCCATGTCTGGAATTGATAACATCAAAAGATAACTATTACCATAGAATTAATAAATACATCAGAATTAAACAAAGTTTCCTCGACGAATTATTACAACATCAAACGAACGAAATTAATTTCTAACCGAACAAAATCTTTATTTTAATAACAAAATATAAACTACAGTTAATCCAGGATATCGGTATCACGTGTCCGTGAAGCCCCTCGCTACCCACTCCTCCGGGGAGCAGTTTGAGATAATCATCACTGGCCGCTTAGTATTTCGAATCCGGTGAGACCCAGTCATCCGAGAGTCCCTCCTGTTTACGACCGTCTCGCCACAGGTGTCTCCGTACAGGGGTCCGCGTGACCGTGGGTGGTGGTAGGTAGTGGCAATCCGGCCGGTTTTGATGTCATCCTCAATGTTTGCCAAACATTGACGGGCCCGGACCACTTGTAGGTCCACTTGTCGTTGATGATTGAGAAGATCATCGAGGAGGTGACGAGCGTGTGCATAGATTTCTGCAGTTGGGTGCCACTCCTCCCAGAACGGTTCCGGTGCTTCGGGATTTCGGTTAGGATCTTCTGATTTGCCATTGGTTCGTTGGAATTCGAGTGGGGAAGACTCGCGACGTCTAGAGTGTCGGAAAAGCTTCCATGCTTCTCTCCATCGGTCGGCAAGTTGCATAGGAATGAGATCCGGATCTGAACTTCCTGAATGAGATCATAATTAATACAATTACTTTTGAGCGCTAAATCGGTGATATATTTATTTATACTATTCCGAACGGAATTTAAAATTGTTTTGCTATACCCTAAATGAAGAATTCCCTATATTTGGTGATTTCCCATCTATAAATGGTGAAAGCTAACATCTAAAGATTATGCTATTAATTTCAATATAATGGAGGAAAAATCCAATAACCTAAACATAAAGAATTATTATCTTAGAATTCAAATATGAAATTTAATAATAATAATAATAATATGAAATTTAATAATTTAATAATAATTTAATACTAAATCGATCACAAAATGCGGCGATATTATTATGATGTATACCCAAACAAAGCATTAACTTTAATACGGGAAAAACATCATTACTTATACATTAATAAAAAAATCATTACCAATGGGTTGTGGGTCAGAATCGGCTACCGATCTTTCGCCAGGTGGGCTGGTCGAAATAGTCTTCTTTCGATAAATTCGTTGTCGATGCATTTTGTAATATTAATCCACTGATATCGGGTGAGTGTTTATATTCTGATGATCGTGGTTATTTGTACTTTATGTAATGCTTTAATATAATTGTATTTATTTAAGCGATCGTGCAATATTCGCCATTTAGCGGAAATGTTGACATTATTTAATTAGGTTTAAAATCTCTCAAGGTTTTATTTGCACAATTTGGACGTGCAAGTAAACAAATCTCCGATTTTGTGAACCGAACGGATGTGTCAACGTCCAAATTCAATTAGTGCTATCATATCTAGACTGTAAAGTGATCGGCGATTTATAATGACTTAACTTTGGTCGCGTATCTCTGCGGGTTTAATAAGGTAATCAATTTGTAGTTTGTTATTCGGACGTTTCCGGTCGGTATTGATTATCATTTTAACTTATTTATTTTTCAGATCTAATCTTACTGGATTGGTGTCGGATTTTTCGGAGAAAACATGATGGTTCAAGATATAGGACATAAGTCGGCTAGATGATGATATTGACCGTCTGGGCGGTTTCCTTGTTAACAAGTGAGTTAGTTTTTCTGGGAGATTTGCTTCGTTTTATTAAGGAGATTTTCTTTAGTAGAAAGAATGCTTGTCAATTGACAGTAATGGGATTCTTAACGTCGGGTAATTTTGATTTATTTCAATTAACTTTAGTCATATCTCAGATTTATCGTGGGCAGGTGAGAAAACTCACCCTCTTCGGACGGTGCGATATTACTCGGTTGAAGGTCGCAATTCGGGTCCTCCATCGTTGGATTTAGAACTTTAACTCATTGGAATTACATGCTATGAATTCATATGTTATTTTTGTATTTGTGATTTTCAATTTTGATATTCGATGGAGTTGTGAATTTTATCTTCGTCAACTTGATTTTGAAGATTCCTCTTTTATGTAAATTCTAATCTTATCTTAGGGACGTTGGGACTGTTAATTTGAATGTTATTGGCCAAGAGTAATTGAGTCTTTAAGTTTTATCGGAGTTATTATGATTTTGATTACCGTAAGTCTTTTGATTGTCGCGGGCGATTTTTTGGGTTAGCTTCATAATTTTGATCACTAAGTAAAAATCTTTAATTAATAACCTGAAATTATAATTTATACCCTACGTAATAATACCATCAATTTGTAATCATAATTAATAATAGAAATGTTTAAATAATAAGGTAACTTTATAAATAATAATAGGGATTTGTAAATAAACTATGAATTGTATACTTGAGCGCATGATTTTCTTAACTAATAATATGAATCTACAGCTAATAATTGATAGTTAATAATAAATTTAAGTAATGACGTGAATTTAAAGATATGAATTGATAATTAATGATATGAACTGGTAGTAAAGGTTTATAAGTGATAATATAAATTTATAATTAATAATATGAATATGAATTTACGATTAATAGCATGGGTTTACCGTTAATGATATGAATTTACATTTAGTATTATGAATTTACCATTAATAAAAAGAATTTACAATTAATAATATGAATTTATAATTAATAATATGAATTTATAATAGGGATAGTATAAATATGTAATGGATGACATAAATTAATAACATAAATTTATAACGAATAGCAACGATTTTAGTTTTATTTAATTGCCCGTCACCTTCCCTTAATTGACCTTAAGCGCATTTTGTGTTCAAATTATATTTAAAGAGTGCCCACTGGACTACTCGGTGTGATAATTTTGAGCCGTGTTTGAAATATTTAGGTCGCATTTACAGAAATCGAGAAACGAGGAAGTAGCCAAAAGACCCCTTCCTTATTTCTCCTTTCTTCTATACGGAACAATATTGACGTTCCAACCCCTGCGTTCCGCACGCCGGGTCTTCACGAGCACAGATCATCGGCGATATTCCACGCACTTACACAATTCTGAATTATATGTTGATTTTGCTGTCTTGCGTGGTGTCTTGGCTGTGGGCCGGAAAAATTTCGACAGATAAATTAATTATAAAACAAATTCGATTTGAATATTATAAATATTTATTAACATATTAAAGAACAAAATACGAAATTACTTGACCAAAAGCATTCATAAGAGCATAAAAATACATCTCCCTCACGCCGACATCCAAGCAGAGCTCTACCGAGGTTGCAAGGACATGACGTGGAGAGAGAGTTCCAAATAAAACTATTTCTCACCTAAAATTAATTCACAATAAAAGTTTTATAGTTTTTTAAAAACAGTTTCAAAAATGGTTTTTTGGTTAAATTTTATGTGAAAATGTATCGGTATTTATACCTATTTTCTGTCCCTAACCTCGCGTGTTAATTTTGATGTAGTAAAACAAAATTCGACCTTGGTATTTTCTAGTGTATTCTAATCTTTATTTTTATTATTTTTTAATTTATTTTGATAATTTTTTATTTAGAATTTTTATTGAATTATTTCTAATTCAAATTCTTTGATTTAAATTTCATTTTCATGAACTTTTATTGATTTATCAATTTTCGGTCGAATTTGTTGGGTTTTCATGTTATATTTGTATTTGTATCGTGCGAATCTTGTTGCATTTTGTTATTATTTTTATTTATTTTTATGTTTATTATTTTATATGTAATTCTCTTTTTTCTCATATTTGATAGGGTTTAATTGATGTTTTAATAGGTTTATTTAAATTTGCATGTTATGTTTGCATGTGTGTTACCGATCCATTTAAACATTTTCCAAGGCCATTTGTGTTCTGGCCCAACACTTCTAACGGTAGCTCGCTGTACTCGCTCAAGGCCGCGCCTTAGCAGTTTTAGAAAAAAAGCTCATCTTTGGCGGTATCAAAACCATTGGTAACATTAGCAACGTTGTCTAGCAACGGATAACCAGTGGAAGGTTGAATGTCAGGGTATTGTTGTGCCAGAACACAAGCGGCCTTGAAAATTGTTTAAATTTATCAGTAATATAGCACGAAAACCCAGCTCCAAGGTAACTTAAAATACAACATACAACATCAACTAAAAACCCAAAAATTTGAGAGAATATAAATAAATATAAAATCAAAAAACAAAAATAAAATAAATACAAAATGCATCAAGAACAGCACGAAATTTAGATAATAAATAACATAATAACAAGAAAATTTGACCGAAAAACGACAATTTATATAAAAGTAGAAAATTTAATTTAAATTAAGAAAATGATAAAAATTTAATTTAAATAACACAAATAATTTCAAGGTTAAGTTTTGTTTTATCGCAACAAAAATAACACGCAAGGTTAAGGTCAAATTGTAGGTATATATACTAATGTGTTTTGAAAAATTTTCAGTCTTATTTTCAGTCTTATTTTTCTGTCTGAATTTTAGTCGGTGTGTGTAACAAGCTAAGAGCAGTGCATTCAGGCAATAACACTGGTAAGTGTTTTGTCTGTACACGACAACTCTCAGTTAATGGGTTTTTTTATTTTCCGGCCCACAGCCAAAACATAACGTTTGTTAAATCTACATACAATTCGAGATGTGTAAGTGCCTGTTTATCAGCCAATATCTCGTGCTCGTGAAAATATTTCCTCGTGTAACGATGGAATTTAACGTCAAATCATAAAACTAAATAGCTCAAGAAGGTAGCTTGAGGGTGGGTCTTTTGGCTCAACTTTCTTACACTCAATTTCGATAAAATCGACATAAAATTTTAAGCAACAATCGGCTCAAAATCATTAACACCGAGTAGTCCAGTGGGCACTCATTAAATACAATGTGAACACAAATAGATCATAAGAACAAAGAAAGGGAAAAGGTAGCGGGGAAAATTTTGAAATCGTTGCAACAGTTAAAATGAATAGCCATCGGAAAAAGATTATTCCGAACGACCAAAATTATGAAAAAGGAATAATTTAAATATTATGTAAGAAATAAATAAATTATGTTGAGTTGAGATGGAAAATATGAGCGTAATGCTGCGCAAACTTTCAGAAATAAGTAAAATACTTTATCATAAAATTGTAAAATAAAGGCGGAACGCTGCGTAAATTTTCCGAAATAATTAAAATACCTTATCGAAAATTGTAAAGTAAAAGTGGAATGCGGCTCAATTGTTTGTATAAAATATCTTGATGCATATCTGTTATTATTTTAATTTACTTTTATGTAATTTTCGATTTTATATTTAATTTTATTGGTGGGTTTCTGGGTGTTGAGATTTTGAAGCTAAATGGTTGTTACACAGACAACTCCATACAAATATTTTCGCTTACCACTATGCACCCGTTGCTAAGCAACGTTGGAACTGTGTTCGAGTGTGTGGATCTTCCTCAAAAAGTGAGCGCTATTGCTAATGCTATAATTGACCGAACGATCCATGGGTCCAACGAGCTGCCGATGCTCGATTTCGATTTTTAGGTCCCATTAGTCTACTATCTCCTTCAAATGTTAACCTATACTCTCAAATCATTTATCTTTATGTCCATTCGCCTAGTCCTTCTCATCGTTGTCCGCATTGATGATTTTTTATGGCCTGTAAACCCTTTGTTATGGTAAATAAACACAGTACATCTCTTACCATTATCCCTATTATAACTACAATGTTCCCTATTATTGTCACTGGTATTATCATTGTTACTATTATATCTATTACCTTTATTAATTGTTAATACTATTACATTTATTATTATTCTTATTACTATAATTACCATTATATTTTTTTATTATTACTACTATTATTATTATTACTATTATTATTATCATTATTATTATAAGTACCATGATTATTATTATTATTATTATTATTATTATTATTATTATTATTATTATTATTATTATTATTATCATTATTATTATTATTATTATTACCATTATCCTTACAATTATAATTATTATTATTAAATTTTATAATAGGGATCCGTCCTTTTTCCTTAGCCTTATGAAAATATTTTTCTTATATAAAAATTTATCCGTACTCCATCCTTATTTTACAGTTTTCGATACAGTATTTTTGTTATTTCGGAAATTTAAGCAGCGTTCCGCTCTTTTTTACAGTTTTATCCGAATATTATACAAACAATTGAGCCGCATTCCACTTTTACTTTACAATTTTCGATAAGTATTTTAATTAATTCGGAAAATTTGAGCAGCTTCCGCGTTTATTTTACAATTTTATGATAAAGTATTTTACTTATTTCGGAAAATTTGCGCAGCGTTTCGCCCATATTTCCGTCTCAATTCAAAATAATTTATTTATTTCTTATATATTATTTAAATTATTTTTTTTCTCGATTTCGCAACTTTCACTGCTATCCTATCCCTTTCTTTGTTCTTATGATCTATTATGTTTATATTATATTTAATAAGTGCCCACTGGACTACTCGGTGTTAGTGATTTTGAGCCGATTTTGTTTCAAATTTTATGTTAATTTTATCGAAATTGAGTGTAAGAAAGTTAAGCCAAACGACCCACTCTCGAGCTACTCTCTTTCGCTATTAAGTTCAATGATTTGACGTTCGAGCCCGTCGTTACGCACGGCGAGGTCTCTCACGGGCACGAGCTTTTGGCGGATGAACCACACTTACACAGTTCGATAGGATGTTTGATTTTACTGCCTCGCAATGTTTTGGCTGTGGACCGAAAAATAAATAAATACATTTTACCATATAAGTTGGATAAAAGCTTCGATGCATAAACGTATATTCTTCATTAAAATTCTTCATTTCATATTTTCAGCATAAAATTTCGTGACTACAAGCAATTGAAAAATACTACTAGAAACTAAGACCACAAATTGACATCTACATACTAAAATCAGTCTGACCGTCTGCAAAATCCGTCAAGTTTCTTCACACCGTTTTTTCAATTCGTCTGTCTATCTTTCTGCGCACAATCTGTCAATTTTTGTCTCTCTGTCTGTACACAATCTGTTGTTAAATTTTGTGAAAACACATCAGTATATATACATATAATTTGACCTTAACCTTGTGTTGGGCTCAGAGCCACAATTTCAACAAAAAATAAAAAAACAAAAAAATTAAAGTCAAAGAGTGGAAGTAATGGAACGAATCACTGTACATAAACATGCACCGCACAAAGATACAAAAAATCAATGAAAAACATATTAATTAAAAACAAATTAAAAATATAACAAAAATTAAATAAACAAATAATTAATTAAAATTCGGAAAATGCCTACAGAAGCAAAAAGAGACATACAAAGAAATAAAATAAACTGCCAAAACCTTGCAAAATAAGGTTTAGAAAAAACATAGGCAGAAGTGGCGACCTGAAAACAAATAAAAAGGGCTAAAAATAATATTACAAGAAAGTAATAATAAAAATAAAATCCAAACATAAAATAAATTATATACCAAAAACATAAAGAAAAATATACAAAAAATAATAAAAATAATTTTAAAGTAATAAAATAAATAAAAACCCCTAAAAATGGCGAAAAACCGCCTATTGGTCGCACAGACGCATGAAAATAGTATAAATACAGGGATGAATTTCATTATTTCTAATCTTATGCTTTTTACTGAAAATTTTGAACTTCATACTGAACCATCAATTTGAAAGAAAGTACGTAAGGAATTTTCTTTGTCATTTGTAATTTTTCACTTATTATGATAATGTTAATCGGTTTTGTAAATTAAATCTCTCGATGCGTAATGTTTTATTAATTCATCTTAATAACCTCATATATATATATATTTATAGTTCGACCCTTTAAATTATATATAGTTATAGTATCGAAATAGACGGTTCATGGGACGGATCTCGTGCCGGCTAATGGGTGAAAACCCTTAGTTGAGCTCGTGGGTCATGCCTCGTGAACCCCTCGGCAGTCCGCAGTCGGGTCTGGCCTTGTGCACAGGACCGCTACGCAGGGCTCCGTTGTATACTCGAGGCGGCTGCTGAAAAGTGGCCGGAGCGAGTCGTTTTAAAATCTAGGGAAGTGCGAACAGCTCTAGTTAGAAGGATATTAAGCAAAGATCACAGGTTGATTGAAGAACTTTTTCATTTTTCGAACAAAATTCATGAACGATCAACGGGCAGCAGGGATAGGATTTAGGTCAATGATAGCTGAAAATCTATCTAAAAATTCAGATAAGACAGAAAAGAAACAACAACATTTTAATTTGTGTAGAATTAAAATAACAATAAATCAATGTAAATTTTCTTCACTCTTCGACGGAAGTCCCGTAGCACACGAGTACAGCACTAACGATCCGTTCTGACTGATGTAATTCGAAGTAGAGAATTCCTGAATGATAGATATCTCCAAGGGGTAATTGATGCGGAGTGAACGAAATACATGTCACAAACGTTTGTAAAAATCGTCCGATAATTGAACTAGGAGCCCGCATAGCTAGGAGAGTGGGACGATGAATTTCCAATAATCTAACGATAGCAGAAATTTCGACAAAATTGACGCTCTAAAATCCACATTTTTCATGGCTGACTGAACCCTATAAGATGAGATATACACCTTGACCAATCACATTGACCTGCACAGACAAGAAAGTTGAAAATCCAATTCTATTTAAGTTAGCACAAATCCGGATCGATAAAATTTTTTCTAGTTGTTAATAACATTTATATTTGGTAATTCTTGGAATTTTTTTCGCATTCGCCACTCACTGGAAAAATCTGTAAGTCCTGGTAAATTGTTTTAAAATAAAACCTCCATTCTGAGCCAATTAATTATTCCTAAAAAATGCCAATAATCTAACTATCAAGTAATAATAAGTTTACCCTCCAGGCTTGCACAAAAATTTCCAATAAAAATTCACTTGCTAAATGACGACTCATTTTGTTCTTAACTAAAAGTATTTTCTCTTGTTAAACTATAAACTAGTTATTTTTCAATTAATGAATATAAAGGGACTAAACTTATTAATTTTTGTAAAATTAATTTTAAATAAACTCAATTAACTAATAAACTAGTTATTGTCGTATAATTAGTTTAACTTATTAAATCCTGTAAAGTTAATTTTAAATAATCTTAGTCAAATTATAAACTAGTTATTGTCGTCTAATTAATTAAGCTTATTAATTTTTTTGTAAAGTTAATTTTAAATAATCTTAGTTAAATTATAAACTAGTTATTGTAGGATAACTAGTTGAACTTACTAATTTTTTGTAAATTTAATTTTAAATAAACTTGGTTAAATTATAAATTAGGCATTGCGAATAGTTAGTTGGACTTATTTATGAATTTAATTTTAAATAAACTCAGTTAAATTATAGACTAATTATTGTCCGGATAATTAACCGAGCGTATTAATCTTTATAAATTTGATTATTAAATGAACTTAGTTTCCTAAAGCTATTAAATTAAATCAGTTGGCAGGCGATAACTCGACTTGTTCGAAAAAGAATTTAATTCCGAATTGCCGACGTAGGGATTTTCCGCAGGTACTCTCAGTATCGTGAACTCTAAACCCCAAACCCTCGAAATGTAATAGTGGGATTTAGTCATTATAATATTAGCGAACAGAATTCATATTGCGCGAGACTTTGAATATCTCTAACAAATCTTACCCTTATACAGTATTAATCCGAACCTATGTCCTATAAAAATCCAGTCATCTCACCGTAACGCTTTTAACTAAAATGTACTCGATGTTTAGAGTGAATCTCAAACGATCCTTGGGTGACAACACCATGAACCAAAATATAGTAAAAAATGTTTTGGGTAGCAAATTATCATTTCACCAGATCACAGAGATTTGAGTTTGATTGGGGTATTGCAACCTTTAGGACCAGGAAGACCTATTAATCTAACGTACACTGTAAATAAAATCGGGTGGATAGGAAATACCACCAGTCGAAATAGTCTTTAATTATCCCCATAAAACCCGCTAAGGGATAATAATGTAGTAAGTCTGGGTAGACCCACGCCGAATATGATCACTGGGTAGGAAGCTAATTAAAAGCAGGAGGCTCCTTGCTAAACAAATGTTAAAAGCCCCATCCCGAACCTCCCCGTCTGCCTACTCCACCTCTCGATAATCTCCATTTTTTAATTCTTTTCCTTTCTTTTCCTTATAGCATGGACAACTGTAACAATGTTGAATCAACCAATCCGTCAAGAATTCCCCGACTGCGCTCATCCATAGTGGCGGTCCGGCACAAATACGAAGACTTAAAACAACAACACAATGATCTCAAGGCTAAATACGAGAGAATGAAGGGTACGTGGGCTCCACCAGAAACCGTAAGGGAGCTCAGGCAGAAGATCTTCCGGCTCACTCAGGCGCGTGACGAATTAATCGTCGAGTCACGCAGCCAACGACTACTGATACGCGAACAGTCGATGGCACTCCGACAGACATTCACAGACGTGGAGCTTCGGACCCACATCCCAGGGAGTGTCCGGGCCAGTCACCTCAACATCATCCCGGCCCATCATCTCCCCAACATCGAGGATCTCCCAACTTCAGTAGTCCACACCCCTCCTTCAGTCGTCATCCCTCCATCCTCTCTGAATCCTCCGTCGGCAGAAATCACGGCGAACTCTGCCGTCCCAACGGCTCGCCATAGGCCAAACCGGAACAGGCGACGTCGAGATCGACGCCGTCGAGAGGAAGAGCTCTTCCGGGAAACGGGAGCTGCCGAGGATACATATCGGATCGACGATCTGCCGCCCCCTTATCGGGAATTTGAGATTCCGGGACTCGATCCGGATATCCTTTACGCCCCGCAAGTCATATTCTCGTCACCTCCTGGATCCATCCACATTAATCTAGTGGATGAGGAAATTGAACCATCTCAAGTGATACGGGCCCTCGATCGACTAGGGTTGGGTACCGACGAAATCGCTATTCTCACGGGCGAAGTACCCAATGTCAGTCCCCAAGGTGAAATCGCAGGACCATCCACTCAAAGGAATGACGATTATCGAGCAGATCCCTCGCCGTATCGGCCGGCAAAAAGGAAACGTTTTGCTACAGACATGGATGCCGAGGAAGATTAATGTGACAGTTCGGGCTCGTCGGCGGACGGCGACGTGTGTATAAACATTCGTGATTTTAATGTTTGTCGTTTATTGTCCTGTGTAATGACTTAATGGTATATTTTATGGTCAATATAGTTTATTTGTAGTGTTCATGAAATCTTGTTTTATCCTTCCTTCTGTTATACATTATTCCACTTATTTTGTGTTACGAGAGATAAGGTACCGACGGCAATGGAGGTCGAAAAGGGTTTACAGGCGCGTGTTGGGTATCACCATTCTCCATGATTTCCTCACCATGATCAGGGCAAAGTAGGGATTAGATATGGTAGATAGGTACAAGCGTAAGTCCTTCTAACGGCAGCTAATAATCCGGGAAAGACGAAGGTCCTTCGAGGAGTAGTGTTAGTAATGACGCTCACCTGCTCGAATGGCATTCGGCTATTGGGCACAGTTCCAACATGATTTCGGTCATGGGTGCGCAATAGTTATCAAAATCATGCGACGTATCGAGTAAATACCCCTACTGGTTGAAAATGAAGGACATATTGATGGAATGATTCATACTATAGTTTCGAAACTTCTATACGTCCAACACTTGCGTGTTATTTTTATTACGATAAAACAAATTTGACCTTGCAATTATTTGTGTTATCTAAATTTAATTTTTATTATTTTCTTAATTTAAATTTGCATCTTATTTTTAAAATTTTTAATTGGATTTATTAACCAAAAATATTTTATTTTAATTCATTTAATCCATTAATTTTCTTCTTTTATATGTTGGGCCAGAACACAAACGGCCATGGAAAATGTTTAAATGGATCGGTAACACACATGCAAACATAACATGCAAATTTAAATAAACCTATTAAAACATCAATTAAACCCTATCAAATATGAGAAAAAAGAGAATTAAATATAAAATAATAAACATAAAAATAAATTAAAATAATAACAAAATGCAACAAGATTCGCACGATACAAATACAAATATAACATGAAAACCCAACAAATTCGACCGAAAATTGATAAATCAATAAAAGTTCATGAAAATGAAATTTAAATCAAAGAATTTGAATTAGAAATAGTTCAATAAAAATTCTAAATAAAAAATTATCAAAATAAATTAAAAAATAATAAAAATAAAGATTAGAATACACTAGAAAATACCAAGGTCGAATTTTGTTTTACTACATCAAAATTAACACGCGAGGTTAGGGACAGAAAATAGGTATAAATACCGATACATTTTCACATAAAATTTAACCAAAAAACCATTTTTGAAACTGTTTTTAAAAAACTATAAAACTTTTATTGTGAATTAATTTTAGGTGAGAAATAGTTTTATTTGGAACTCTCTCTCCACGTCATGTCCTTGCAACCTCGGTAGAGCTCTGCTTGGATGTCGGCGTGGGGGAGATGTATTTTTATGCTCTTATGAATGCTTTTGGTCAAGTAATTTCGTATTTTGTTCTTTAATATGTTAATAAATATTTATAATATTCAAATCGAATTTGTTTTATAATTAATTTATCTGTCGAAATTTTTTCGGCCCACAGCCAAGACACCACGCAAGACAGCAAAATCAACATATAATGGAACGCGCGAAGCGCCGGGCCTTGAAACTCAAAGGACACATACATGACTAATAGTTGAAATTTAATAAATAATCGTTTAAACGCTTTAGTTTTATTTATTTGTCGGTAATGATAGGATTTAAATCCGCAAAGAAATCGAGGCTATAAAATGGTTCGGATGAAAGGTAATTGATTAAGTGTGACTGGTGGGTTACAGGGTTTCGTATTTTGCCTATCTTCATGGTTACCCCAGTAACGCCATACAAAATGATGCTAACTGCCACTTGGCACCCGTTGCTAGGCAACGTTGGTAATGTGTTCAAGTGGTGGATTGTCCGCAAAAATTGAGTATTATTGCTAGTACTGTAGTTGCTCGGACAACCCTCGGGTTCACGAGCTGTCGATAGAAGACCTATGCTCGCTTTGCTCTGTCCCTTGTAGAAATTCAAGATTAGGTACTTATTTGATTGTGGAAAGATGAGATGAAAGTTCGGTGACGTGATGCGAATATTTACGATATGCAATTGCATCAAAGAAACAAATCAACTATGCACATGACTACTCTATTCTAATCAACAAAACATGTAGCATTTATGAGTTAATGGGTTTGAAGCTGGGTTGTTCGACGTCGGGCACGCTCCTTACGTCCCGGTCGACGATTATTTGCTGGAGTGATAGATGGCTTCGCTGGTTGAGTACTTTGCTGCGGCACCTGGGGTGGGGCGAAGACGAGCGGATATGTCACCGCTTCCCCCTTCCGGCAGACTGCTAGGGTGACTTCTAATCCTCGGATTTGAGTGCGCAGGCTCTGGTTGAGCTGTCGCTCTTCTGCCCAGCCTTTCTGTGCTGCCATGAGTCGGTGGTAGACCGCTTTCGTTTTTGCTGGATCTGACCATGTTGCCTTTATCTGCTGTGTTTCTCGGGTCAATTGGATGATTTGGGCGAGCAGATCCGCGTTTGACCGCCTCGCGTGATCCAGTTCAGTTTGTAGGATTCGTAGGGAAGACATCACTATAATAAAAGAGAAACTTTTAATTGCTTATTGACTTAGATAGATCATAATCTATTCAATTAAACAAAATTACGGGACAAGTCTATCTATAAGGAGGGATAACACGAACGACTTTTAAATTTTCTTTAAATCAATTAAGACATGAACATTGTAATATTTGCAGTTATTCTTCGGGAAAATGTCTTTTCAAGCTTTTCTTTAGAGCCGCCACCGTATAGGGCCGTCGGGTATCGCGGACTGGGCAAGGTGGGTAGGCTTCTGCAATCCGCCCGGCGAGGATGTCTTCTACCACGTTTGCGAGATACATCCTCGCCTTAACCACCTGTAGATCCACCTGCTCCTGCACCCTTTCCCATTGGGTGAGGAGGTTCTGTGCGTACATGTAGGTCTCCGCAGCAGGGTATTGCTGTCCCGCGAGTCCGCAAGGGTCCCTCTCCAAGCCTAGTATCCTCCAAGTAGTAGGATACGGCCACTGTTGTCGTAACTGGTCGAATATTCCCGTAGTTGGCGGGGCTCCTGCCCGTCCCTGTTTGTCCGTTTCTTGACTGGCGATTCGTTCGAGCGACATGTCTAAAATATCATCGTTATCAGATTCCACTAATTCATCCACGTTAGGTCATTATCAAATAAATGGTGCCTATGTTATTGTTAAGGGAGTTATCTAAATTTAAACTTATCGAATTCTATTAGCTTTATGTTTGGTTGTGACTTTTGCAAAACGGATGGACGGTTCATCTAGAAGCTTTAGGTGTGTTACATTCCGTCGAATAATTCCTCCCGACGCTCTTATGCATCCTTTTAAGATTATAAAAATCAAGTACTACTCTGATGCTATGTAAATTGGTTCACGGACGTCGCGATTGACAAGGGTTCTCTCACATTTACGAATTGCGGTTTGATAAGTTAAAACGTGAATATTATTTTCCTTTACTCGATGGGACGTTGATAAGAGGAGTTATATTCTCTTACGGACCTGGCCCTTTATTATGCACTCCTTTATAGGGTGATATGTACTAGTATAATTAACAGCATATGTGAGGTAAATCTACTAATTAATTTATTTTAATC
The DNA here is from genome assembly GCA_022537955.1 of Schmidtea mediterranea. NCBI lineage: Eukaryota > Metazoa > Platyhelminthes > Tricladida > Dugesiidae > Schmidtea > Schmidtea mediterranea. The sequence continues at coordinate 92,801,576 of CM039680.1, forward strand.
TAAATAGGTATGTTAATTCTAAAGTATAATATATTAGATATTATGTGTATAATTTCAGTATATTGACGTAAGCGAATTTATAATTTCATTCATAGTTTTATTTAACAATTTTATATACAGGTTAATCGAACTTTTAAGGGCAAGGCCGGATGTTGAACCGGATAAATTAATTGCGCGTAGACGTATTGTTTGATGATCTTACATGCATGATTTCCGGCGGATCTTGCCGTTGCAACTTAAGCGGTAGAAAGGAGACGATTTAGTTTAGTTAGTTTATATTCGGTAATTGGATTCATTATAGTTCATTTTTAGATTTCTCAATCAACAGATTCGCCTAAGCTCAGCTAAATCGATTTTGGTAGGTTATTATGTTATTCAGTTTGAATATATTTTATCGACCTTTTCTCTAAGGGAACTTCTCGCGACTACCGAAGCATTCAAGGGGGTGAAATCTCACATCTTGGAAATTTTCTAGGTGGAATTTTATCGGTTCAAGAAAACTAATCGGTAGTAACAATTTAGGTAATGTTGATACGAATATTTATCTTTCATCTTAAGCTTTGATTTTTTGTAATTTGTGTTAATTTATTTAGATAATAACCCGTTTCGCTTCATCATTAATTACTTTACTTCAGGCTACGAATTCATATTAATTAAAGAAAACATGTGGTTTTTATCTAATGGCTGTTGTCACTTCGACCCAAAATCATTCTAATTTGAACCCAGAAATCATGTTATCCATGAATTATATTAATTTTCGTCATTCGAGTTATTCGTAATTTAACAAATTATTTTCATATTCTAATCAATAAATCATTCTCGTGGATCTATTTGACTTATTATTTTAATTCTAACTAATGTGCTGTTCAATCTAGTCGACAATTTTCGTTATTCTAATCAACGGGTAGATTTATCAAGGAATTCATATTATTTACTTTAGTCTACAATTTGCAAAAGAAAGTTTCGCTTGTTAATCAATGGATCACGTTAGTTTACTTAATAGTCACTTTAATTACAGGGATTTAACTAATGATGTACTTAAATTTCTCGTTCATCAGTTTACTGTCACTCGATAATTCTTTAGTTTAATTGATGAAGTACTTTAATCAATATACTACTCTACTTTAAATTATTTCCACTTTCTAAATCAATGAATCAAACTTTACTTTATTTTTCTGGAATATTTACTTGATTTTTATCGAAAATTATCCTACTTTTATCCAAATTCCTTTAATTTTAACCAATGAATTCCCTCAGTAAACCAACCACTTCAATCAACGAATTGTTGTTAATCAATGAATTTATTTTATCTAGCTTCACTCAGCAATTTACTTTAAAGAAAATTCGGTTCCTTAATCACTGTCTTATATTAGTTTTGCTCGAATTATTTGGATTAACTTAATTTAATCCATGAGGTCTTTCCTTTTACTCAATAATCATTTAATTTTTACCAATAATTGAATTTATGAATTACTTATTTAATGAGTTTTTATTATCTTATTTCAAACTGTAAACTCGATTCATTTATCTATTAAGCTATATCAACGATTTCAATTTAATTTATTCCCGTGCCCTTTCCCTTTAATAGACCTTAGGCGCATATTGTGTTTATATTGTATTTACTGAGTGCCCACTGGACTACTCGGTGTGATGATTTTGAGCCGTGTGTAATATAAATTTAGGTCGATTTTACAGAAATGAGGAACGAGGAAGCAGTCAGAGACCCCTTCCTTATTTCTCGTTTCAGCTATAGGAATAATATTGACGTTACGACCCCTGCGTTCCGCACGCTGAGTCTTCACGGGTACATATCATTGGCGATTTTCCACGCTCTTACACAAATCTGTACTATGTAGATTTTGCTATCTTGCGTTATGTGTTGGCTGTGGGCCGGAAAAATTTCGACAAAATTATTTATTTATTAAACATAGAAAACAGTTTATCAATATTAATAATATTTATTAAGTATAAACAAATAAACATAATTACCATCCATGTCAATCCATAAAAATAAAAATTGCATAATATTGCATAAAAATAAAAATACCTCTCCCCCTACGCCGACATCCAAGCAGAGCTCTACCGAGGTTGCAAGGATGTGACGTGGAGAGAGGGCTCCAAAATAAACATTTCTCACCTAAAGTAAGGTTTTGAAAATAGTTTTAAAAGGTTTCAAAATAGTTTCAAAAATGGTTTTAAAATGGTTTTTTGGTTAGAAACCGGTTAAATTTAATGTGAAAATGGATCAGTATTTATACCTATTTTCTGTCCCTAACCTCGCATGTTAAATTTGATGTAGTAAAACAAAATTCGACCTTGTTACTTTCTAGTGAATTCTATTCTTTAATTTTATTATTTTTTAATTTATTTTAATAATTTTTTATTCAGAATTTTTATTGAATTATTACTAATTCAAATTTTTCGATTTAAGTTTCATTTTCATGAACTTTTATTAATTTTTCAATTTCGTCGAATTTGTTGTGTTTTCTTGTTATGTTTGTGTTGGTATCGTGCGAATCTTGGTGCGTTTTGTTATTATTTTTTATTTATTTTTATGTTTATTATTTTATATTTAATTCTCTTTTTTCTCATATTTGATAGGGTTTAATTGGTGTTTCAATAGGTTTATTTAAATTTGCATGTTATATTTGCGTGTGTGTTACTGATCCATTTAAACATTCCTCAAGGCCGTTTATGAGATCTGGCCTTAGCAGTTCTTTCGTAGCGCTCACCTTTGGCATCTCATAACCAGTGGTTACATTACCAACGTTGCTAGGCAACGGGTGACCATTGGCGGCGAGAAAAGTTCTATTGGGTGTCAAGGTTACATAAACCATAAACCCCACAAATGTTAAATAGAAAAATAAGTTTTCCGGTTTCCCCGACAATGCTGATATCACATCGACTGAAGGTGGATGGGTATTAGCATTGTCATAAACACCGTGAAAAATATGCTGAGATTTAAAACGCAGCCATCTTCATTGTTTTCCTTGTCTAATGAGATTAAGTGCCTATAACTTTTAATTTTTATATGTATTTTCAAAGTTTTTCTTCACTTCAAATTTGAATTTAACGATGAAATAATTTTAGTGGATAAGCAATCACTTCACACAGAAAGGATTTAATTATGGTAACGTTGAAGATAATACAGTGGGGTATTGTATTATTTTACGAGACAAGTAATCCTGTTAATTTTACCCACATATATGTAACATTCATATACAAATTTGTTTTATTTTGTCAGTAGAATCTCAATGAAACTTGCAATTGAATGCATGACACCTATTAAAACTTTCCGAACGAAACAAAATATTGACAAGGATTTTTATTAATTATTTCATGAGGTTTGAAGTGTAAAAGTATTGTTTAATTGCCAAAGATGAACAATGGAAATGTTTAAAAAAATGTCCGGCTTTTAAGTTGTAGATAAAAAGTATAACACCTTTTAAACACGGAATTCAAAATAGAATTTCTAAGTAACTTCAAGTGAGTGCAAAATGAATATTAAAATTGTAATGTAACTATCATTTTTTAATTTAGGTACGCGTTCGTTTTTTTTTGACAAATCAGCTTTGACTGCGTCCGTTTCATACTCTAATATTGTTCTTAATCAGTTTTGACAAATATAAAAACAGTAATTGAAAGATCAGATGACGGTTTGTAATAAACATAATAGACAATAAGTTTTAAAATTTTAAATTCTCAAAATAAATTTTATATTAAACTTAATTATCCTGTTTATCTGCAGTTAGAACATATAAAATTATTCGTTATTAAGGGACAAAATATATGAGAAATAACTTGGCCGGAAAATAAAATGTATTTTTACAATCCAAATCCAAAACTTTAAAATCAGTTCACTAACATGAGAAATGCGAAAAATTAAAAATTTTCAAAAAATATCTATAAAATACATAAGATAAACACAAAGCTATTTCTTAGGAAGCAGCCATTACGGACGACCGCAGAATTGTTTTATGGCACTTTGAGGGTGTAGGACGATATTTAATATATATATATACAATTAACATTTTTTATAACAGAAATATGAGTACTTTCATCTACGATCGGAGTGTAAAAGTCAGATTCTCGAATGTCTTTCTTTTTTGCTTCTTGAACAATTGCATTGATACATTTAACAAATTCAAATCCATAATTTTATCATCTCTAACTCTCGGCAATTGTCACATATTTGGCAATATGATCGTGAACTTTCTGAACCGAGAGCATTGATATATTCATTGAAATTGCCAACAAGACATTATCAAATAAATCTTTAATTTGCTCCCTCATACTTCGCTGGCGATTACCACTTTTAATCTTGCATCTCAATTGATTGTTGACTTTGTGAATAAATTGTAAATTATACTTCCAGACTTCAGTTTCTTTAATTTTGCAATCGATTCCAGATGTACTTTCTGAAGAATATGTTTTTTAATATAATCTAATTTCCACTGATCTTAATATTTTCCAAAATCAACGTCACAATTGGATTTAGCCTCAGCACAAATATTGCTTATCAGTTCGTGTGTATCAGAAAAAGTAAAAATATTTCCCAATTCCACTTGATTTGGTACTTTCGACCCTACAGTTTCAGTCTCGATCAGCAGTTTTAGCCACAATATTTTGAATGTAGTGGTAGCCCGTTTCTTTGGTGTTAAGTCATCATCTTCCTGATTTTTTCACTACACTGGCTTAGATAATTACATGGAATTTAATTTTAATTAAAAATCTATATAATTATTCCATGAACGTTTTTGTGCTATATATTATGTTGGGCCAGAACGTAAACGGCCTTCAAAAATGTTTAAATGGATCAGAAACACACACGCAAAAATAACACGCAATTTAAATAAACCTACTGAAACATCAAGTAAACCATATAAAATCTGAGAAATAAAAGAATTAAATAAAAAATAATAAACATAAAAATAAATTAAAATAATAACAAAATGCACCAAGATCCGCACGATACCTACACAAATACAACAAGAAAACACAACAAATTCGACGAAATTGGAAAAATCAATTAAAGTTCATTAAAGTGAAATTTAAATCGAAAAATTGAATTAGCAATAATTCAATAAAAATTCTAAATAAAAAATCATAAAAATAAATCGAAAAATAATAAAAATAAATAATAGAATTTGCTAGAAAAGAACAAGGTCGAAGTTTGTTTTACTGCATCAAATTTCACACACCGTAAAATTAGGTATATATACTGATCCATTTTCACATTTAAAAAAACCATTTTTAAAAACTGATTAAAACCATTTTTGAAAACTTAACCATATTTTCAAATCTTGAAGACCACTTTGAGAATTGTTTAACTATTTTTGAAAATCTTAATTGTTTGAAGCTATTTCGAATTTACAGTTATTATCTAGGTGAGAAATAATTTGGTTGGAACCCTCTTTCCACGTCGCGTCCATAGCATCTCTGTAGAGCTCTGCTTGGCGGCGACGTGGGGAGAGAGGTATTTATGTTGTTTTATGTTCTATTTTATGATATGATGTTTTTTTCAATTTATGGAATGGTTAAAAATGGGTAATTAGATTGTTTTATAATTAATAAATATTACTAATATATATAACTTATTTTATATGCTTTTATAATCAAAAATGTCGAAATTTTTCCGGCCCACAGCCGACACATCACGCAAGTAAATAAAATCAACATAGTGCAAATGCATGTAAGTGCGTGGAAAATCGCCAATGATATGCACCCGTGAAGACTCAGCGTGCGCAACGCAGCGGTCGTAACGTCAATATTTACCCCTATAGCTGAAAAGAGAAATAAGGAAGGAGTCTCTGGCTGCTTCCTCGTTTCTCAATTCTGTAAAATCGACCTAAATTTATATTACATACGGCTTAAAATCACCACACCGAGTAGTCCAGTGGGCACTCAATAAATATAATATAAACACAAAAGCGCTTAAGATCTATTAAAGGGAAAGGGTACGGGGATAAATCAATTGAAATCGTTGGTATAAATAAATTAAATTGATGTTTAAAAATGATTTAACTGGTAGTATATTAACTCAAATTTACGTCATCGAAAATAAAAATATAAGTATCATATGCAGTTCCGTGAGCCCCTTAAATTGAATTTATCCATCAAGTTAAAAGATTTTTTTGTCATTAAAAATAAATATTCCTTTAATTAATGTGGATTTAAATAAAATAATTATGGAAAGTTTAAGTGACTCACGGTTCAATCTAAACTAACTCCTTGATTCAGGATTAAAGTAAACGGGATAAAATAGAACTTGTGAAGGGTATGGTAATAAATTAAGTTAAAAATCGTTGATATAACTTCCGTGAAAAGATTTTGGAGTAAATTAGACACGACTTATTGTTAATTTAAACCTCTGATCCAAATAAAACTCAATACTACGATAAAGGTTAATGGTTCAAAGAGATTAAACAACCTTAGTGATAATAATAGTAAATCAAATTCACGTTTTAAATGAACTTGATTGCGAGAAGTACCCAAAATGCAAGTGAAGCTTTAAACAATTTAGGTGAAAGGTAAATCAACTCGTTAGGTAAAACTTATGAGAAAGTTGCATTAGCGGGTGATGATTGTTAGCAGTAATTTAAATTTATAGCTCAATTATAGTAGATAAACTTATTTAGAGGAACAAATCGGATCAAAAATCTATTTCTAGAAGTAAAGCAAGGTAATAAAACCAGGGAAACCTGATTGCCAGAAATAAATTGAATTCATAGTTTAGCTATATTAGTTACAGCCAGTTTCAACAAATAAATCAATTTAATGTCGTAGATAAAATTAGATAAAGCTTATTTTAATGGAATTAATAGTTCGAGCATAGATAAAAGTTACTACTACCATTAACCCCATCCCATTTTCCGAAGTAAACGAATAGAAATCATTTGAACCATTGACTTAATTAAAGTAGAATCGGAGAAATAGAGTTACAATAACCATCAATTGTTAATAGGTTACGGCTAAAAATCAAGTAAACATTAGATAAAATAGTTCATGATTTAAACTTGTCAATTGAGGTAGCTGATTAAAGATTTACGATCGAAGATAAGTAAATTCGGTAATCTATTGATTGGGATCGTCGATTAGCAGTAAAGAACCCATAGGTCAGCTTGCTAAAAATCATATTCTAACGACAAGAAATTAGTGATGGAACTAGGTAAATTGAATTAACTAGGCGATTTAAACCACGGGGATTTTCGTAATAAATAACTCACGGCATTCGAAAGTCAATCAATACACAAATGAAACGAAAGAACACAACTTTATAATATAACCAGCAGATCAGGAAAACATAATCTTCTTTAATACAAATAAGTCTTACGGCCAATCGACGTAGATGTAAACTGAAATAATTTCCAACCACTAGTAGATAGAACATCCAACCGATAAGAGAAGTTGTCCATCATAATTCATAGTAGAAGCGCGTATGCGATACTAAAAATCCAATAGATAAAGGTATTAAAATCGAGTGAAATGATAACTTACCATAGTCGATCTGGTCGAGCTTCGCAATTGTAGAATTCTAAGATAGCAAGTAGATTAAATAAAACCGGATAATAGATTTACCGAACGGAAGTATATCAACTTGACTGATTCATTTGCGAATAATAACCGTAGACCGGAAATTATACCGCCAAATTAGGTAGATCAGCGAAATCCTGAATTACAATAGTCATGATCGACGCCGTAAATGTAAACATTGACCATCTCGGGGCGGATGCGCATTTCCGTCATATTAAACGTGCACTTAAATTAACATAACTATGTCCGTTAGTAAAATTCCGAACTCGATTAAATAAATCACGAAATCGAAAGAATTTGAATTAAAAGTTAACTAATAGGTGCATGATGTAAGGACCCATGTCAAGCCCATCTAAATAAGAAACATGAACCGAGATTGACTAATTTAGATACTTTGAGGGCGTGCAATGTTCGCAAATAAATGGAAACCCCTTTGTAACCATGAAACTTGGTTGAACTAGTAAATAGTCCTAAGCCTGGTATTGACGATAATGCCAATGTAGACAAGATCTAATGTTAAGTTCTGCCCAACATTGACCACAAATTTGACGAATAACAGTACGTGACAGATCGCAAGTTTCGACTCGTCCCAACAACATAATATAGGACAATACGAAAGCCCAACAGCAATAACTTAGTCATTAGCGAGTCGGATAATAAATCGCGCGCACAATTTAGATAATTCGCTTTATTCTTTCGTTCATCATACGCCCATTGATCATAATACATTGTTTTTCAGCCAAACATGTCTCTAGAATGGACGGACACCCAATCGACCGACGCACCACGCAGAAAGGAGTCACCCAGGAGGACAGGAATGTTCGGAAAAATTCGTCGACAATGGCCGTACCCTGCCTCTTGGAAGGCGCCGGATCCAAACAACGACCCCGAGGGACTCAATAGCCAACAGTACCCAGCTGCCGAGATATTTTCAAACGCGCAGGACCTCCTCACCCAGTGGGAGCGGGTGCAGGAGCGGGTGGACTTGCAAGTAGTCAAGGCAAGGATGTACCTTGCAAACGTGATGGACGACATCCTTGCCGGGCGGATCGCCGTCGCCCATCCACCTCGCCCAGTTCGAGACACTAGGCGACCCTACACTGTGGAAGCCCTCAAAAGAAGCCTAGAGCGGTACTGCCCGGACAATTGAAATAACAGACAAATTAATGTAGTGATTGATAATAATTAGAACTGCGTGTGTTTTCTTCTCATATAACTGGAATTAAATTTCGATTTGTTTGAAAAAATTAAAAATTAGACTAATCATAAATTGAAGTGTAACAACCCATTTAATTGCAGTGATGTCCTCTCTACGGATCCTACAGACCGAACTAGACCGCGCGAGACAGACGAATGCAGAGTTACTCAGTCAGGTCCTGCAATTAACTCGCGAGATGCAGCAGGTCAAGGCGACCTGTTTAGATCCTAAACGGACGAAGATACTTTATCAACGACTTACCGCAGCTCAAAAGGGCTGGGCCGAAGAACGCCAGCTCAATCGGAGTCTGCGCACGCAGGTTCGGGGACTCGAAGTCGCCTTAGCGGTATGCCGGGAAGGTGAAGCGGTAACTTACCCGCTCATCTTCGCCCCAACCCAAATGCCGCAGACAACTACCAAGCCAGCAGAACAACCCATCATCCCAACCAACAATCGGCGACCGGGACGTAAGGAACGTGCCCGACGTCGTGCAACACAACTCCAGAACATCAAGCAGTAAATGATAATGTGTTTAGATCGAATAGAACAGTTTTAAACTTAGTTGAATTGTTATTTGAATATAACCGTATGCCAACATCGCCGATTCATTCCACAGTCGATTAAGAACTAATCCTGAATAGTTATGAGGGACAGAGCAAAGCGAGCACAAGTCTTCTATCGACAGCTCGTGAACCCGAGGGTTGTCCGAGCAACTATAGTACTAGCCTATGGTACTCAATTATTGCGGACAATCCACCACTTGAACACATTACCAACGTTGCCTAGCGACGGGTGCCAAGTGGCGGTCAGCATCATTTTGTATGGCGTTACTAGGGTAGCCATAAAGTTAAGCAAGATTTGAAACCCTGTAACCCACCATACAAATTTGGGGGCTCAGCCGGGATTGAATGATTATTTTTGCAAAAAAACCCCAAAGTAAATATAGACATGCGTAAAGTTTAAATAGAAAATGTCAGGACGACATTTTACCAAACCCCGGAGAGATGACAAATGAAAAAGAAGAGAACTTAAAACAGAAAGATAAAAAACGAGTAACCCGACTACAAAATGAGAAACGAATGGCTTGCCCACCAAGTACAAATTTGGGGGCTCAGCCGGGATAGAATAATGGTTTTTGCGAAAAACCAAAGGAAATATCAGTAAATGTTTAAGGTGTAAATGGAGAATGTCGGGACGACATGTTATCGAACCCGGAGAGATGGAATATAGAATTCAAAGATTGCAAAATCAGTTGTAAAGATCGATGAGAAAATTGAAAAATCGATGAAAAAGCAATCAACCTGACTGCTAGGTACAAATTTGGGGGCTAATAAAATGACTGTTTTTACAAAGAACCTAAGGAAACATAAGCAAATGTTTAAAGTTTAAACAGAGATGTTGGGACGATATGTTGCAAACCCCAGAGAGATGAGAACGTCATGAAACAAAAACCCAGAGAACAACCGACGAAAAACGAACAACCCGACTACAAGATAACAATATAAACAATGAAAAACAACCACGCTGACTACAATAAAACAACCAACCCATTAATACAACAATTGTTTTGCAAAACCCCAAGGAACCAAACGGACATTAAAGTTACATAGACAGCAACGCCAAAGCATCCAACATCCATCAATACTTGACGACACAACACCCTTGTAAGATACCAACAACACGACAAGACGCATAAGCAAACAACATATAATTAAAAAGGCAAAATTCGGGATAAAATGAAATGGGGTAAGTAAGGGGGGTAACGATAAACAAGAGAAAGCAACGGAACCAAATAAAGAAAGCCAACGGTAATGGAATAAAGCACAACAGGTAACGAGTAAAGTAGTAGTTGATAAAATGAATCAAAACATATTAAAGAAGTGAATGAATTTAGTTAATTAGTATTTGGATAAATTTAAAGGGTAATTTAATAATTTTAGATGGAACCAACAAAAATTATAGAAAAACTAAAGGGGATCCTAAACATCGAAAATGACAATCTTGAGGAACTAATTAATAAACAAAAGTTAATTAAACGAGCTAAAGAGGATATATCAACGATTTCAAACCTGTACTCCGACGAACATTGCATATTAATAAAATTGATCGATATTGATGAAGATGTAACAACCGAAAGAATATATGAAATTCTATCCATGAGATTGGAAATAACTAAATTTGGGAAAAGCTGGCACAAGTTAATGGAAAAAGTCAAAAATATTGAAGACGAGATTGCAACAACAATGAAAGAGCAAACCAAGGCTTATGTAGAATGTTATGCGTGCAAATCAGAGGAAGCACGAGTAATGGTGATACCTTGCGGACACCTGAGTTATTGTTATGGATGTGCACAAGAGTCGCACTGTATGTTATGTCAGCGAAAGATAAAGGAAAGACTAACGGTTTACTTTCCATGAATTGTTATGATGAAATGAAATAAATGTGTATTATGCATTACTTGAATTATTATTAGATGATAAGACGAATATAAAAGAAATATGCAATGTTTGTAAATAATAAAACCACCCGACAACGATAAATAAAGGTAATAGACCAAATACATGAAAGCCGAATTAGGGAAATAATTAAAACACATGCACAGAGACACAAAATATTGGACGGAAAAATTTCGACAACCGAGTTTCCTAGTGTATAATTCTTTTTGTTTTATTGATATTATTGTTTTATCGATATTATATGGAGATAGGACGAGGAAAAATGGTTAACCTGAGCTATCTAATGATAGTACGCTCACCCAAGGGAAACCCTGATCAACCCTACTGAGAAAGGAACTGGTAGGCCAAGTCGCGTACGTCAGCAAGTAACCGGCGAGAGATTGATCACCTCTTTTGGGGAGCTTGCTGATGCGATTACCACAAATTTTGAAGGGGGGAAGTGAAGAGATAGACCGAGAGGTGAGAGAAAGAGTGCGCACGGAACAGAATTAATAGTTTAATTAAAGGTACCTAGAGATGACTTCTTTTTCCCTAGCTGGTGGTGAGGCACCAGAGGACAGCTACGGACTGTCGTGCTCAGGTTGTTATCAGCCAAGGGACTGATGGCGCTGAGCCGTTCGATACAAAAACCCGGATCACACACCGAGTATCGGGGCCAAACGGTAGGTGAGATGTGAACTAACCGGTAAATGGTTCATACTCAAAATGTCCTACTAAAGCCAGATGAGAGCGGCCAAATTGAGCCGAGAAATCTGATGGAAGGAGCGGGTAGAGATTTGATAGTTTATTTTACGCTCCCACATTTAATCACTTCTTTTTCTTTTCACTATTCGGGAAATCAAGTAAACCGCTTTTGGAACTCAATTGAACGTCTAGGCATTTCCATACTTTTATATTCTTCGAGGTACACAACCCGGATCCCACACCGAGTACCGAGGGAATGTTTTTTTATTGCCCAGCGAGGAGTTTGGTACAATAACCCGGATCCCACACCGAGTACCAAATATCCGAATGGCGGTGAGTAAAGCGTAACCGGAAGAATGCGCGGCCAAAAGACGCCATGGCTTGAGAGTCAGTGTGAGGCCTCAAACATACCCAAAAGTCACTGATGAGCTCAAGTCCGGTGAAACAATGAGAGATAATATGAATAAGACGAATATGAGTAAAGATGAATTTGATAGAATATGATTATGATCAGATACTAGAGGCCATAGAGTGCCGGATGATCATGATTAGATATTAGAGGCCATAGAGTGCCAAACAATTATGATTAGATATTAGAGGCCATAGAGTGCCAGACGATTATGATTAGATATTAGAGGCCATAGAGTGCCGGATAATTAGGATCAGATACTAGAGGCCATAGAGTGCCGGATGATCATGATTAGATATGAGGCCATAGAGTGCCAGACGATTATGATTAGATATTAGAGGCCATAGAGTGCCAGACGATTATGATTAGATATTAGAGGCCACAGAGTGCCAGATAAGATATGATATGAGTAAGGATGAAATATGATTATGGATAGATATTAAGGTCACAGATGACCAGTAAAAGAATTAAAAGCCGAAGGCCAAAGAGCCAACGGAAATTATAGAGGGCATAGAGCGCCAGCGATTGAGGATTAAGTAACGAATTTTTCGGGAGACATAGGAAAAATAATTAATGGAATGAATGAGAGTATGAATATGATGATTTTATATTATTGATATTATGATATAGATAAGTGATATGACTATATAGATAACTGATAAGACTATATAGATAATTGATACGAGATTAATAGATAATTATTACGAGGTATAGATAATTAAAAATAGACTTAAAATGAGGGGGGTGAGTCGGATAAAGAAGACCACCACGACAAATGCGAACAAGGGATGATAACATATATAGTATGGTAAATGGAGGAGAAATTAGTATAGAGTATAGAATATTGGAGTGTTATTTATTTTTAGGAATCAATAGTCAAACAAAGCAATCCAAGTCAAGTGCAAAGCAAAGCAAAGGAGAAATTATTTCAGAGCAAACGACAAAGCAAAGTGATAACAAAGAAACTTGAATAAACGAGTAGAAAAGAATTTGGGATAAACGTCAAGCAGTTACAAGCAGATAATCAACCAGAAGTTGCAAAGCAACCAAAGAGAAAGCAAACGTATAACCGTAAACATTGATAGCATCAGCAACCATACGAGAAGCAAAAGCAAAGAGAATAACGAAAAGAGCTTATTGAAAGCGGAGGAAAAGAAAAAAGTTCGCAACAGTAGAAGTGTCAAGACCGGAGTATCAACTACAGCAGCAACAGGAACCGGCACAGATAGCGGATTGACCGATTTTGAATTTAACAGCAGCGAAGAGAACGAATTACGTAACATCGAGAACCAGTTAGCAACGGTAGAATCAGTGAACGAAGAAGAGAATCTAGACAACAATCCAAACATGACAACTTCTATAAGTTCTTCAATGCAGGATCCAAATACCATGTTAAATAACAATAATGCAATAGTAGGAGAATTCAGAGAAAAGTTTAGAGGAGAACCGTTTGACGGCAGCCTCAACAAATTGGATACATTCATAAAGGAATTCGAAGTTTATAAAAATATCTGTCACTGGACAGATCAAAAGGTAAAAGAGCGACTGCCTTTATACTTGAAAGGAAGCGCACAAGATGTATTCGTAGAAGAAGCGAGAGATGTAACGAAATTAACAACATGGATAGAAATTAAAGAGTTCTTAATAAAAATATTCGGAATAGAGAAAAAGGGAAATAGGAAGATCTTGGACTTCCTACATCGAAAACAAAGACGAGACGAATCAAATGCAGTATACGCCTGTGAATTAAAGAAATTATGTAAAGAAGCCTTCGGAGAAGCAGATTTGCCCGAAGATAAAATGGTAGATGTCTTCATAAGAGGAATCAAAAGAGAAGACATACGAGCCAACCTTGGATGCTTGGCACCAGAGACACTAGACAAAGCAGTAGCAATAGCAAATAGATGTGAAGCCCATCTGGGACTGGGATATCAAGTGGCAGTCTTGGCCACAGAACCAACAACATCAACAGTCAATGCCAACAATCAAAACAACAATGTCAATCCAGCTATGAATCAATTCATACCAAGAGCACAGCAGATGTTCAAGCCACCAGTAACGAGAAATCCGGAAGATAGAGGTAATAACCAAGTAATTTATAATAATAATTTCAGGAACAATCCAAATGCAAACGAAAAATGCTCCACATGTCAAAAAATAGAACACCGATCAGAAAATTGCTTTCGAAATTACAACTGCCAGATATGTGGTAAACGAGGGCATACTGAGAAAATATGTAGACAACTTAATAGCAAAGCATGTTACAATTGTGGTCAACAAGGACACCTCGCAAGGCAATGTAACATAAGAGGAGAGTCAAATCAACCAAGACCAAATAATAATTCTATGAGAAATCCACAAATTAACGTGATGCAAGAAATAGACATGCTACGAGAAACAATACAACGAATGCCCATGGAATTAAAAGAGATGATGCAACAAATGCCAGCCAATATACAACAACAACGAATCAACGTAATGAGAAGCAATGAAGAGATTCAAGAGCTGCGAACTAGAGAATATCAAGAGCAACAACAAGCGGAATGGCAAAGACTACAAACAGAGGAAGCTCAGGAAATCCAGCAAAGATGGGAAAATCGAAAACAAACCCCGAAAAGAATCAATATGATGAGAATGGAAATTCCAGATGAAATTCACACTGCGGAGCAGTGTGTTGAGAACGAAGGGGGAGGAAATATGATAACTGATAACGAGAAAACAGTTGAATTGAATACGATGGAAAAAATAGAGGCCATCAAAGAATTTGCAGAGGAGGAAAAACAAAGACGGCGACAATTAAAAGAGACGACAACGGAGAAACCGGAGAAACCGGAAACCCAAGAGATTAAACAAGCGGAGATGATGATAACGGAAGATCAAAACGAGAAAACATTAGTGTACAAGATAGACGAACTCGAAGAAGAAATTATGACACAAACAATAGAGAGTACACTCGAGAAAATAAAGCAAGAAGAAGCGTTAGAACAAGAGGAGGATCAATTGAAAGAAAAAGAAGCAATCCTAAAACAAGAGAAAGCGGAACTAAGAAAAAAGGCACTAATATTGAAAATAGATGGAGCGTTGAAACATCTAGAACAAGAACAAGCACTAGATCAAAAAATAGAAGTGCTGGCAGAGAAAGTGCTATCACAAGAAATGAAAGAGCCAGAATTAAAACTGCAAAAAGATGAACAGGAAGCATCAACGTCACAAGAAAAAGAAAGGACATCAGAACCAATAATAACAAAAAATCGAATCCAGAGGATACTGCTACAAAAAATAGAAACAAGAATCAGAAAAGAAAAGCCCACGTGGAGTGAAGCCCAAATCGAGAACAGAATAAAAGAGATATGGTTCCAAACAAAAGGGCCAACAAAGATAATGAAAGAAGAGGAACAACCACACATTAATATGCTGAGACAAATACCAGACGATCAAACAGACGAAGATGAAAGTGAAATAAGCAGTCTGGGTGGAGAAATATTTCAGTCATGCGAGGAAAATATACCGAATAAAAACGAATCAAAATCCGAATTGGAGGAAATAGAAACGAGTGTACCAAGAGAAGATGAAACCGAGATATTAAAAGAAATTAACGAGATTGTAGAAGAAGAAGATCGAAATCAAATGTTCCTAAACCTCAGAGATACAACCGCATACAGCAGAATAATGAAACTGATTGCGAAAGGATATCAACAAGATAATGGTACATTCACGGCATCATGGAAAGATATGATAAAAAAGTACCAAGAGAATCTGAAAGAATATGATAGAGAAGAGTATCAGGTAATTATTGATTTTCCAGAGATACCAAGACAGATAATAGCCACAAGAGGCGAAAGCACAAACGAGTTGTATGATTGGGTAGTGAAAAAGCTAGGACCCAGTTATAAAAATAAACCTTTATATTATCAAGGAAGGAAAATAAAGCGAGATATACACCTAGCGGATGCTCTAATATGGCCAAAGGGGATAAATGTGGTAACATTAAATAAAAATGAAACCGAAGAAACGACAGCGGAAATATGGCAGAAAATTCAAATATTGTATACCAAAGAAATAAAACCTGGATTAGAAAAAGAGAGACAAAAGATAATGAGGCAAAACCAGATTAAAATGACAGAACAAGCCATAGACCAGGCTAGAAAATATATTAATCGATTATCATTAACGAGACCGATCTCAATGAAAATATTTGTAGAAGCTGTACGAGATACAGATATTATGAGATTTGATAACGAGAGAACAGATGAGTTGATAGCCAAATATGGAGAGCACCAAAGAGATATGAGAGGAGATGAACCAATAAAGATAAAAATAAAGCTACCAAATGATGAAATAAAAGAAATAGCGGTGGATCCCGATTGTCAAATGCACGAATTATACCGACGAATAAACCGAGAAATCATACAACCGATAATCGAAAGTAGTGACGATGGTATGGTAGAAGATGTGGCAATAATGTACCACAAACGGCAAATAAGTCCGCGAGAACGAACCCCGATATACGAATTAGGTATATGGGAAGACGGACAAACCATCAATATCATAGCCATGGATGAACCAGAGAGAAAAAATACGACGAAAAGGGAACAACAGATCCAAGAATTTCAAGAGGAAATGAAAAGAAAGATGGATCAAATATTAACTATCTACCAGTTATGGAGACAAGATGCGAAGTTAAGCACAAAAATGCAACCTATAGACGACTCACGATGCCGATCAACACCATGGAAAAAGGTGTATGATGAAAAGATAAAAGAGTGGAAATGGAAAACGGAGAGAACCGAACCAAAGTGGAGAAAATATATACCAGGAGAAGTACCAGAAGACGCAGCTAAGGAGACAACCTTAGAGTTATATGAAGATGAACCATATGAAAATCTACCAGAGGAAATGCTAAATGAAATGGAATGGCAACCAGAAGAAGACGAGGAAATAAACGATAGAGCTCGACTGGCCCCATACACATGGAAAATAGGTGGATGGGCTGAGAAAGTAAAATCGGCTGAAGAAGAGAAAATCATCGGTATTACAAGCCATCAATTCTATACAGAGATCGGAGGATACCGGATGAAATTGAGAGTATACCCAAACGGAGATGGGGTTGGAAAAGGGAAATATCTATCAGTGTATTTTCTGTTGGCAAGAGGCAGATATGACGGAAAGTTAGAGTGGCCATTTAATCGAAAGGTCACCATTTCAATCGCTAAACCCGGAAAATGGGAAGAACGACATAGTGAAAAACTGGGAGTAGACCCAAGATCGATGATAAGTCAAAAGCCAAAATCTACTGAAAATGTAGCAGGAGGAGTACCACAATTTCTGTTGAAAAAATATGTAACACCTCAATTCGTAAAGGATGATACGATATACATTACAATCGAAGTAGAAACAGAACGAGAAATGAAATTGCGAATTCAACAAGAACAAGCGAGACCACGAATCAGTGTACTCGAAAAACGAATTCCAGGAATAAAATATTTGCCCACAGATATAGACGATCCTGTGGAGGAAGGATTAACACGCTTAACGGAAACGCAAAAATGCAGAGAGTTAGCAGCGATATTGAGAACCGGAGCAAAAAATCAAAGACGAACTGTAACAGATTTAGCAAAATGGATAATCGATTCATGTAGCAGAGTGGAGAACCTGCGAAATATTGTAAAGGAAATAGAGGAATATCGGAGAATGTATGCGTGGTACCCAGAGCAATTCCGAGAAATTATCCGAAAATGGAAACATACCGAATGGGCAGCCGAAACGATAGAGAAGTATAGTCTAAAAATTATGACGCCAGATTTCGAACCAATTGAAAGAGAATTTTATATCACTGCCAAAGTAAGTGAAGTGAAAAAGAGAATACCGTATGAACCGCCATTTCATTTACAATACGAAGGACGATCATTAGATGACGATCTTGAAATCGGAGTTACGCAAATGCAATTGGGGTTAATAAATATATTAACGGTAGCAAAAATTGCGGGTAGAGAACTCAATAAAAGAGAAATCAAAACGAAAACGCCAATAGGGCGACAAGAAAGTCTAAATACACCAGAAGTTCCACCTGCAGCAGATGAAGTAATCGTCATCACAACGGGAGATGAAGAGATACTGAATGATCTAAATGATATTGTGGATGAAGAAACAACCAGGAGAATACCGGAATCAAGAGATTTGTTCATGACAGAAAACGAAGATGAGATGATAACAGATGAACCAGACGAGCTAGTATGTGGTCAAAGACAACCAGTCGAGATTATAGAGCCAGATACCGAAGAAGAAAAGAAAGGAAAGAGACGCCGAAGCTCGACAGGAGACGAATGGGACAACTGGATAAATGAACGAGGAGCTACAACATCCAAAGAAACGGCAGACGAACAACCTAAACGAAAAGAAACAGGTACGGTAATGGAAAAGAAACCCAGAGGACGACCAAAAATTGATAAACCAGCTCCAGAAAGGAAAACTAAAGAACAAATGCAGATGGATCAATTGACAACGAAATTAAACAAGCTTAGCCAAGTAACGAAGCAGTTACAGGGAAAACTGAAAGGTCAAGAACAAGGAGCAAAGTGGATCAACAGACTAATAACTGATATGCTGGGATTAGCAAATCCAGAAATAAAGAGAAATTTAAAACTTAATAATATCGGAGCAGAAGCGAAACAGCTTTGGGCAGCAATAAAACCAATAATAAATAAAATAATGGACAACAAAGTACGAACCACAACCAAAGATCCAGAGGAATTGCTGTTGATAATAAATCACTTAACGAAACGATCTGATGACCCAAACAGATATTTGGTAGGAATGGCCTACCTGATGTACAATACGATAGCGATATACAGAAAACGAACTCCAAGATACAACCCAAACGGATATGAATTTGCGATAACAGACATCATCAGGAAAGTAATCGAACCATTCATCCTGACTCAAGGAGGATGGCAAGCTTTTATAAATTTGGTAAGTAAAGATGATCAAACTGAAATAATGCAGACAAAGTTAAAAAAGTTATTAACGGAATTCGAAACAACGATTAATGCAAGCGATCCAAAAACAGCTAGAAAAGGAATGAATGCGATAATTACCACAATACTCATATGGATGATGTGTATAAAAGGAGTAGAACCGTTTGTAGTATATGATTGTGATAATATAAAGATTGGTGACAAATACTCACTAAAAGAAACAGAAGAGTGCAAAGCAGCGAACCCCGGTAGATTACAGACAACGGCAACAGCGGTATCGTATAATGTATACCAAGAAGTAGATTTCATTAAAACGGAAATCAAAGAATGCTCAGTAACAAGGAAAATCGTGGCATTTCATTGCGGACATCACTCACACTCAACAATTATAGAAGCTGGAACAGAAACAACAGTGGTTTCTGTAACGCGGAGCGAATGTGAGGAAGGATTCACGACAGGACGCATCTCAATAGCTGGAAGAGTAAATGTAGCAGCCGAGGAAGGAAAGATAAAAACTACCCGAGTATATGCTGCGGGGAGAATAACGGCTGGAGACGGAACGTGTCAAGGAGGAGAGTACACCCTATTAAATCAATTAGTCAAAGGAGTGGTAGTGATCGAAAGCTACCAAGTAAAGTTGGAGAAATACCAAGGATATTTTGATCCAGATACGCAAGCAATGAAAAAGTACCCTCAATGTCTAGCAACAGATAGATCATGCAATACGGGAATGTCAACGATCGTATATCACGCCGATACCAGAACTTGTAGACTCACTTTATTGAAAAGTGCAATATTTGACGAAGTGCAAGGACAAGTGCACAGTGAAACCGAAACTAACACGCAAAAAAGCGCATTGGATGAATTACGGAGAACCGGAAGAATCGGAAAACCAACGATAACCACAACCATCGGATCAGAAGTCACGCCAACGGTAGTAATATCAACTGATACCACAATCGGAATGAGATTTATAAAAGGACGAATGGTGAGCAAATGTGACGAAATGGTAGCCAGTACAAATTATAAAGGAATATTCTTATCGCGAACAGCAATACCGAACGCAAAAGCGCAAATAGACCCCAAGGATGTAAAACTATATCTCTATATAAATAACAAGATGGATTTCTTATATCACAAAGGATTGGCGTCAACAGAGAAAATATATTACGATTTGGTTAAAAATGATTGTATCTTGAATAGAGAAATATTAAAAACAAAATTGGCAATGGCAATCACGAATCCAGACAACGCAATTCCACTATTACCACTCCAAGAAGGATATTTCGGAAGAATTGTTGGAGAAGTTATGTACACATACAAATGTGAAAAGACAATTGCGAAACTGCCAGAGAATTCAACAATTCCAAGAGATAAATGTATAAATGAATTAGAAATAATGCATAAAGGAAAAATCAGATTCGCTCAGCCAGTGACAAGGATGATAAACCCAGAGAAATTTGTACCCAATATGTTCAGTTGCAGTAATGTATATGGACCGTTATTTGAAATAAGAGATGGAAGTTGGTTACAATTTCCAACCCGAGTAATAGTAGCACCCACCAAAAATATTTGGACTAACAGAATTGGCCAGCGAAGCAGAATTCAAACCAGTTGATATATCACAGAGTGGAATATACCAAACAAAAGATCTGGAACGAGCCAGAGAACATCTACTATTCCCAGCACAAAGGCAAGCAATATTATCCAATATTGTGACGATAACGGGAGGTAATAATTATGGAGAGAAACCCAACTACGAATTGTTACTATCACCAGATCATTTTCAACACGCTACAGCAAATATGATGAAAGCCATGTGGGGAAGATTCTTAATCTTCGGACAAATGATGGCAGGAATTTTAGGAATAATTCTCATTATTCAAATCGTAAGAGTAATCATAACACAAATGTTAGCATGTTTCGATATCTATAAAAGAGAAAGGAAAATCAACTGGAAAATGGCAATTGGATTCTTACCGTTTTTAGCAAAGACAATGGTGTTACATGGACACTCAAAAGATATCCACAAGATAAAAAGGTTAGTAGGAATTCTGACTAAAATGAATGGTACCGATGAAGAAGTCGGACGAAAATTTAAAGCAATAATGAGATTAGAAGCCGAGAAAACCAGAATGAAGCGACAAAAAACGAGTAACTGGAAACGATGGATAAATTTCAAAGATGATAGTAGCGATAATAGCGACAACGACGAAAACCAAGGAGGAACGCGGATGCTAACTCAAGAGCAACTCAAACAATGGGAAAATCGAAAGACAAGACATAGTGGACATTATAATCATCCACCACCAGTATATGAATGTTTAAAGAAAGCAGCATCATCAGTAGAAAGAAACATGCCGGTAGAAAGACACGTACCGACACCAAGATCAACAACATTACGAAATATTTATCCAGTACCATACGAACCAAATTGGGCAGACTTAGTACCAAGAACCAGCCAAAGATCAAGAAGCGTGGATCAGGATCCAGAAACTCAAACTATCGCTATGTTGCAAAACATTAGCTGGACCAACATTAACGGTACCTATAGAAATAAATGGGGTAGAAATAAAAGCAATGATCGATACCGGAGCAAACATCTCAGCAATAAAAATGGATAAAATACCAGGAAGACTATGGCCATGTATAGAAGAAGCTAACATGGATGTAATCACTTGCAGCAAAGAATCGGTAGCGGTCATCGGAAAATTCTGGTCGATAATCGAATACAAAAATGTAAAAATCAATACGTATTTAGCAGTCATCAGGAGATTGAGCGCAGATTGTATAATTGGAACAGATCTCATGCCAGAATTATTAAAGGAAATAATAATAGATCTAGGATCAATGGAGCTGAGAGATAAAACCGGACGAATATGTATGTTGAAATCAGAAGTGAGATGCTCAGAGAAAATAGTAGTGCCAGGGCGCACACAAATGATTTGCTATGTGAAAGTGAATGAGGAAACTAGGGGTGAAATGATTTTCGAACCTAATCACAAATTCGAGAAAAAGAGAGAACTGCCATTAGCTAGAGAGATAGTATATGTAAACGACAACAGTGAAATTCCGATCAACATTACAAATTTCGATGAAGAAGATAAAGTCATTTACGAAAACGAAAGATTGGGGAAATTAACACCGATGATGGATATCGAACTTCCAACAGCAAAAACTGAAGGAACTGAGGAAGAATTATGGACAATCGACAGTCAGCTACTAAATGAAAACGAGAAAGAACAACTACAAAAACTGCTAATGGAATTTAAAGATATATTTGCAGCATCTGACTTAGATCTCGGTACAAGTGATGTAACGCAACATACGATACCATTAACAGATGATACCCCAATAACACTACGGCCATATCGATTGGCAGAAGCTCAGAAATCTGTAGCAGAAAAAGAAGTTCAAAAGATGTTAGACGCGGGAGTAATCGAACCAAGTTGCTCGCCATGGCAATTCCCAGTGGTCATGGTAAAGAAAAAAGACGGAACACAACGGTTCTGTATAGATTATCGACGACTCAACGCGGTAACAAAACGAGATACATATCCGTTACCAGACATAAATGAAATGTTACAAACGTTACACGGAGCAGCTTATTTTACATCATTAGATCTAAAAAGTGGTTATTGGCAAATAAAAGTCAAAGAGGAGGACAGAGAGAAAACTGCCTTTACAATCGGAAAAGATCTATCCAATTCAAGAAACTGCCTTTCGGATTAACCAACGCACCAGCTTCATTTCAGAGATGTATGAATTTTGTAACTCACGGCATTAAACAATGTATGGTATATATTGATGATTTATTAATTTATTCTAGCACCTTCGAGCAACATTTAAAAGACATCCGCAATGTATTCGTTCGACTGAGACAATGGAAATTAAAATTAAAACCATCAAAATGCGATTGGGCAAAGGAAAAAGTTACCTTCTTAGGGCATATTGTGTCAGCAAAAGGTAAAGAACCCGATCCAAGAAACATCGAAAAGATAAAGAATTGCCCAGCACCAAAGACAGTCACACAAGTGCAAGAATTCTTAGGCTTATGTGGATATTATCGAAAGTTCATCAAGAGTTATGCAACTATCGCGAAACCAATACAAGAACGACCAAAAAAGATACCCTCCCATAAGGGAAAAATGAAAGCAAACAGGCCTTCGAAACATCAGAGAATAAACTGATATCAGCACCATTACTCGTACACCCCTGATTTTAAGAAAACCGTTTTGTTAGCAACAGACGCAAGCGGATATGCATCTTGCGAGACAGTCCTAGGACAATGGTGCATGACGAGAAAAGAGAACGAGTCATTGGATATTACAGTCTCGAACGTTCAAGAACATGAAAAGAATTACTCTGTGACTTGAAAGAGAAGCACTAGCAATAATCCAAGCTTATTTAAACATTTCAAATAATTTATTATGGGGCACGAGATATATATCACTACAGATCATCAAGCCATTGTCATGCTAGGCCAACATAAAGAAGCCTCGAGTAGATTAATGAGATGGCAATGCAGTTGCAAGGAATACTCACCTAATATAAAATTCAAATCAGGAAAAGCCAACGGCAACGCAGGATATTTGCAATTTTATTTGAAACTAATGGATCACGATAAGGCGAACCTATCCATGATCATCGCAGAAGATATCCGTATTTCACGGAAAATTAGAAAAGATGAGCAGAAGAAGACGAAGACTAAAACAATAATTGAATTCATAGAAAACGAACGATATGAAAATCTTCGACAACAACAGTAAATTAAAAGAACATATGGAGAAACATAGACATCGATTATACAATGGATAAGGATGGTTATTGTAATGGATGGCCGAGGAAACGACTTATGTGTTTACCAGAGAGTAGTACGAAAGGAGTATTGATGCAAATACACGATGGAAAAACTTGGGGACATATGTCAGCGAAAAAGACGAAGCAAGATTGCGCCAAAATACTATGGCCAAACATCGGAGCAAGAAGACGTGAAAGGATGGATAAAGAATTTTGTCTGATATGCGTGCAACTAGAAAAAAAGCAACAGGAAGCAAGAATTGAAAGCGCCCACTAAAGCCAATGCCAATTCCACCAGAAACCAATGGACAATGATTGCAATGGATGTAGTAGGGCCACTACAGAAACCAAACGACGGAAATATCTATATATTAGTAGTGACAGGACTATTTTATCAAAATTCCGGAAGCTCGCAATACCAGATCAAAAGCCTAGAACAATAGCGAGAATCCTATAGAGGACAATATGCTGTAGATACGGAACACCCAAACAGATTCCTGACGGATCAAGAACCAACTTCATGAGCGAAATCATAGAGAAAGTAACGAATTACTTCAGGAATCGCGAAATTGAGACATCGCCTTACCATCCACAAAACAAATGACAAACCGGAACGATTCAATGGCATACTAATAGAGATGATGTCAAAATTATGTAAGCATACACCAAAAGGATTGGATGATATATTAAACCTATGCCTTATGGCGTTATAGAATGTCAATACATTCAAGCAACGAAATTGAGTCCATTCAAACTAATGTACGACAGAGAATGTAACAAATGCGATAGACTTAGAATTATTCAACCCCAATATCACAGTAATGGAAATTGATGATTATGTAACAGGATTCAAAAGCGAATGCAAGAGATCTGGAAAACAGCAGGTATGAAATATTAGATTTAATCAAGAGAGCTACAAAAGAACACATGATAAAAAGCGAGACGGTGGGGATCATAACAAGTGGACTGGAAATATCGTCAACCTCCAGAAATTATCCCAGGAGTAGCCAGAAAATTACAAAGATGTGGTAAAGGACCTTATGAGATAATGTATTGCTAAACGAGAACAATGCTCGCAGTTAAAATGCAATATACCCACCCACTAGACCTTATCTACGTAAACCGTGCAGCAGATGTAAAAGCAATACCGAGAACAATAACAAAAGAACCAGAAAATTCGGAGGTATGCAACCAGATCACAAACCCAACAGTTGAGTATAAACGGACTAACGATGAGTCGGAAAAAGAAACAACATCAAATAACACGCGTAGAAGAACCGAAACGGATTGAACCAAAAATAACTCTAAACGCGACTCAAGATAATTGTAGACAAGATGGATATAATAGTAAAAGCCATCAGAGAGATAATGCCAGAATGGGTCGAAGGAAAAGGATGGATGAGGATAGTAAACAAAGCAGGGAAAATCGCTATGGATTATGCTAAAGGAGCTTTAGAAGTCCACCAGAAATGGACCGGCATCAAGGAAAGTATACCCATGATATTCACTATGGCAAGATGTAGAAGGAAACGTACCTTTACATATTCAGTACAGCATAGAAACACTCAACGAATAATGGAACCATAATCCAACTTTATGAGAAATGCGACACACCTGCAAAACATACCCAAACGAAGAGGACAAACACCATTAATGCGCGTTGCAGCAGATGCTTCTACAACAATCTGAGAGAAACTACTAAAAACAGGATCAACGCTTTCAAAGAGAGAGATAATGGAGAAAAACAATGTACTCATTATGCGCTGAAATCCAGACAGGCAAGTGCCAATAAAATTATAAACCAGTAACGCGACAATTAGAGAGAGAGAGATGATGGGTTAAGACAATTCAAACATTATGGGAAGCTATCGACCGAAACAAGACGAAGCAACAGCCAATCTGATGAAATGGACCTACGAAGGTTCACACAAAGATCATATTGAAAACATATGGTAAGAAACAGAAACGTCTATTAAATAGAACACAATATATGCTCCACTACCATTCCAAAAACAATAAAAGCAATAATTGAAATGGAAGGACTAAAATTTCACCAACCATCCAAAAAGAAAAGCAATACGATCGGAGATAGAAAGGAACAGTTATGCATGATAATACACAGATGGCATCGAAAGCAAATAAGATTTTTAAGCGAGGCAAACAAGAGATAAAAGAGATGGACGATATAAAAGCAAGAATAATAAAAGTATACGAGGGAAATAATTTGAAATCAATAAATGTCGAGACGACATTTCAAAGGGAAACCCAGATGGAAATAATAATGAAGAAGGGGGGTGACGTGCAGAGACCAAGATGATCAAAATACCGGACCAAATACTAAAGACGAAAAACAAATCCAAACAAGAAGAAAAAGGAATCACCCAAACAAGAACGTCAAGAAACGAGCAACAGTAATAACGAGGAAAAACGAAACAAAGGAATGATGTTATTTTCACAACAAAAGGAAAATCAAAAACCGACCGACCCTGCTACAGAAATAATGATATTGATTAGTCATCAAGTTAACGGAAGGCTGACGAAAAACGTTCACGAAGGAAATAAAATCGTTCAGAATACGAAACCAATAACATGAGAAGGAAGCGCAAGCCAAAAGGAATATGCTACAACTGACGATGATACAAGGCATAAGTTGCCAATTTCGATTCCATTAGGAAAACAGGAAAGATGGAAATACGACCGAAAACTCATCATCATGTCAGACCACCAAAGATGTATGTAGAAGATGCCACAGAAGATAAAAACACGTAAAAATCCAATAAAGCCAGGGTGATAGTGCAAATTGCGAATAATGATATAGAAGGAATAGAAACAATTGAAACAAGTGTGTATACAAATAAAATTATCGCATTTGTTGCGAAAATGGAAATATGAAAGCAGGAAAAGAAATGTGATGGATAGCTAGAAGAAAATGCGGATATATAATATGTGCCAACAATGATATAATAATAACCTGCACATTAAGCCAAAAACCCTGGGAGAGAAATTCACAACACCAAAGGAAGAGGCATACAAACGTCGAGCACAGATGAAAATAAGAAATAATAATAAAAGTTTAGAATCAGATCCAAGAGTGGAGAAGAGATAATAGTCGAAAATATGGGCAAGGAACCC
The DNA here is from genome assembly GCA_022537955.1 of Schmidtea mediterranea. Taxonomy (NCBI): domain Eukaryota; kingdom Metazoa; phylum Platyhelminthes; order Tricladida; family Dugesiidae; genus Schmidtea; species Schmidtea mediterranea. The sequence continues at coordinate 92,828,762 of CM039680.1, forward strand.
ATCACAAAAGTCTGTGTATTTGAAACCAAAAAGAACGGAACGATGAATGAAAGAATCACATGTCAATTCATATGAAGATATCAAAAATCAAAAATACCGCATCCCCAAACAAAAAGAAAACGGGGAAAGTATTATAGTACACGTTCAGAGAGGAAAAGAGATGATTACTGGAAATCCAATAACAAGAAAGTTGCTAGAATCGATTACGACAAAAACGTCCAGAAAAAGGAACCAAAAGAGGAACCGTACCAACACCAATCAGAGAAAGTAAAGCAGTAATAATAAACATAGAAAGTCAAATGCAACAAATGAAGAAGAAATAGTTATTGAGAACACAGGTGGAAAAAACTATCACAAAAATCTGCGTATTACGAACCTAAAAAGAAACGAACCAGTAATAAAGAATCCAATGTGAAAAACAGCAAAACTACAAAGAATCAAAAGTATCGCATCCCGACGAAAAGAAAATCGGAGAAAATAGTAATAAACATTCAAAAAGAAACTTCATGAACATTGCTGAGAACGATAACAAGGAAACCACTCAAGTCAATGCCGACAGGATCAACCTATAATAAACAAGGACAAGTGCACAGTGAAACCGAAAACTAACACGCAAAAAAGCGCATTGGATGAATTACGGAGAACGGAAGAATCGGAAAACCAACGATAACCACAACCATCGGATCAGAAGTCACGCCAACGGTAGTAATATCAACTGATACCACAATCGGAATGAGATTTATAAAAGGACGAATGGTGAGCAAATGTGAGAAATGGTAGCAGTACAAATTATAAAGGAATAATTCTTATCGCGAACAGCAATACCGAACGCAAAAGGCGCAAATAGACCCCAAGGATGTAAACTATATCTCTATATAAATTAACAAGATGGATTCTTATATCACAAAGGATTGGCGTCAACAGAAAAAAATATATTACGATTTGGTTAAAAATGATTTATCTTGAATAGAGAAATATTAAAACAAAATTGGCAATGGCATCACGAATCCAGACAACGCAATCCACTATTACCACTCCAAAGAAGGATATTTCGGAAGAATTGTTGGAGAAGTTATGTATCACATACAAATGTGAAAAGACAATTGCAAACTACAGAAATTCAACAATTCCAAGAGATAAATTGTATAAATGAATTAGAATAATGCATAAAGGAAAAATCAGATTTCGCTCAGCCAGTGACAAGGTGATAAACCCAGAGAAATTTGTACCAATATGTTCGTTGTCAGTAATGTATATGGACCGTTATTTGAAATAAGAAGGAGAAGTTGGTTACAATTTCCAACCCCGAGTAATAGTAGCACCACCAAAAATATTTGGACTACAGATTGGCCAGCGAAGAAATTCAAACAGTTGATATATCACAGAGTGGAATTATACCAAACAAAGATCTGGACGAGCCAGAGAACAATTATATCCCAGCACAAAGGCAAAGCAATACTTTATCAATATTTGTGACGATAAACGGGAGTAAAATTATGAGAGAACCCAACTACGAATTGTACTATCCCCGATACATTTCTCAACACGCTACAGCAAATATGATGAAAGCCATGTGGGGAAGATTCTTAATCTTCGGACAAATGATGGCAGGAATTTTAGGATAATCTCATTATTCAAATCGTAAGAGTAATCATAACACAAATGTTAGCATGTTTCGATATTATAAAAGAGAAAGGAAAATCAACTGGAAATGGCAATTGGATTCTTACCGTTTTTAAGCAAAGACAATGGTGTTACATGGACACTCAAAAGATATCCACAAGATAAAAGGTTAGTAGGAATTCTGACTAAATGAATGGTACCGATGAAGAAGTTGGACGAAATTTAAAGCAATAATGAGATTAGAAGCCGAGGAAAACCAGAATGAAGCGACAAAAACGAGTAACTGGAAACGATGGATAAATTTCAAAAGATGATAGTAGCAGGATATGAACAGAAAACCAAGGAGGAACGCAGATGCTAACTCAAGGAGCAACTCAAACAATGGGAAAATCGAAAGACAAGACATAGGGACATTATAATCATCCACCACCAGTATATGAATGTTTAAAGAAAGCAGCATCATCAGTAGAGAAGAACATGCGGTTAGAAAGACACGTACCGACACCAAGATCAAACATTACGAAATTTTATCCAGTACCATACGAACCAAATTGGGCAAGATTAGTACCAAGAAACCAGCCAAAGATCAAGAAGCGTGGATTCAGGGATCCAGAACTCGAAATATGCTATTGTTGCAAACATTAGCTGGACCAACATTAACGGTACCATAGAAATAAATGGAGGTAGAAATAAAAGCAATGATGATACCGGAGCAAACATCTCAGCAATAAAAATGGATAAAATACCGGAAGACTATGGCCATGTATAGAAGAAGCTAACATGGATGTAATCACTTGCAGCAAAAGAATTCGGTAGCGGTCATCGGAAAATTCCTTGTCGATAATCGAATACAAAAATGTAAAAATCAATACGTATTTAGCAGTCATCAGGAGATTGAGCGCAGTTGTATAATTGGAACAGATCTCATGCCAGAATTATTAAAGGAATAATAATAGATCTAGGATCAATGGAGCTGAGAGATAAAACCGGACGAATATGTTATGTTGAATCAGAAGTGAGATGCTCAGAGAAAATAGTAGTTGCCAGGGCGCACACAAATGATTTGCTTGTGAAGTGAATGAGGAAACTAGGGGTGAATGATTTTCGAACCTATCACAAATTGAGAAAAAGAAGAGAACTGCCATTAGCTAGAGAGATAGTATATGTAAACGACAACAGTGAATCCGATCAACATTACAAATTTCGATGAAGAAGATAAATCATTTACGAAACGAAAGATTGGGGAAATTAACACCGATGATGGATATCGAACTTCCAACAGCAAAAACTGAAGGAACTGAGGAAGAATTATGGACAATCGACAGTCAGCTACTAAATGAAAACGAGAAAGAACAACTACAAAAACTGCTAATGGAATTTAAAGATATATTTGCAGCATCTGACTTAGATCTCGGTACAAGTGATGTAACGCAACATACGATACCATTAACAGATGATCCCCAATAACACTACGGCCATATCGATTGGCAGAAGCTCAGAAATCTGTAGCAGAAAAAGAAGTTCAAAAGATGTAGACGCGGAGTAATCGAACCAAGTTGCTCGCCATGGCAATTCCCAGTGGTCATGGTAAAGAAAAAAGACGGAAACACAACGGTTCTGTATAGATTATCGACGACTCAACGCGGTAACAAAACGAGATACATATCCGTTACCAGACATAAATGAAATGTTACAAACGTTACACGGGAGCAGCTTATTTTACATTCATTAGATCTAAAAAGTGGTTATTGGCAAATAAAAGTCAAAGAGGAGGACAGAGAAAAACTGCCTTTACAATCGGAAAAAGATCTATACCAATTCAAGAAATGCCTTTCGGATTAACCAACGCACCAGCTTCATTTCAGAGATGTATGAATTTTGTAACTCACGGCATTAAACAATGTATGGTATATATTGATGATTTATTAATTTATTCTAGCACCTTCGAGCAACATTTAAAAGACATCCGCAATGTATTCGTTCGACTGAGACAATGGAAATTAAATTAAACCATCAAAATGCGATTGGGCAAAGGAAAAGTTACCTTCTTAGGGCATATTGTGTCAGGCAAAAGGTAAAGAACCCGATCCAAGAAACATCGAAAAGATAAGAATTGCCCAGCACCAAAGACAGTCACACAAGTGCAAGAATTCTTAGGCTTATGTGGATATTAATCGAAAGTTCATCAAGAGTTATGCAACTATCGCGAAACCAATACAAGAACTGACCAAAAAAGATACCCCATTTATATGGGAAAATGAACAGCAAACAGCCTTCGAAACACTCAGAGATAAACTGATATCAGCACCAATACTCGTACACCCCGATTTTAAGAAACCGTTTTTTTAGCAACAGACGCAAGCGGATATGCATCTGGAGCAGTCCTAGGACAATGGGATGACGGAGAAAAGAGAACGAGTCATTGGATATTACAGTCGAAACGTTCAAGAAACATGAAAAGAATTACTCTGTGACTGAAAGAGAAGCACTAGCAATAATCCAAGCTATTAAACATTTCAAATATTTATTATGGGGTCACGAGATATATATCACTACAGATCATCAACCATTGGTATGGCTAGCCAACATAAAGAAGCCTCGAGTAGATTAATGAGATGGGCAATGCAGTTGCAGAATACTCACCATATATAAAATTCAAATCAGGAAAAGCCAACGCTAACGCAGATTGTATGTCAAGATTTGTATTTGAGGAACTAATGGATCACGATGTAAGGCGAATATGCATGATCATCGCAGGAGATATACGGATTCACAAAATGAGAAATGAGCAGAAAGAAGGACGAAGAGCTAAAAACAAATAATTGAATATAGAAACGAACGATATGAAAATCTTCGACAACAACAGTAAATTAAAAGAGCATATGGAGAAACATAGACATCGATATACATAGAGAAGGGATGGTTATTTTATATGGATGGCGAGAAACGACTTATGTGTTACCAGAGAGTAGACGAAGGAGGTATTGATGCAATACCACGAGGAAAACTTGGAGACATATGTCAGCAGAAAAGACGGAAGCAAGACTTGCGCCAAAAATACTATTGGCCAAACATCGGAGAAGACGTGAAAGGATGGATAAAGAATTGTCTGATATGTGCAACTAGAAAAAGCACAGGAAGCAAAATTGAAAGCGCCACTAAAGCCAATGCCAATTCCACCAGAACCAATGACAATGATTGCAATGGATGTAGTAGGGCCACTACCAGAAAACCACGGACGAATATCTATATATTAGTAGTGACAGACTATTTATCAAAATTCCCGGAAGCATTCGCAATACCAGATCAAAAAGCTAGAACAATTAGCGAGAATCCTAGTAGAGGAAATATGCTGTAGATACGGAACACCCAAACAGATCCTGACGGATCAAGGAACCAACTTCATGAGCGAAATCATAGAGGAAGTAACGAATTACTTCAGAATCGCGAAATTGAGAACATCGCCTTACCATCCACAAACAAATGGGACAAACCGAACGATTCAATGGCATACTAATAGAGATGATGTCAAATTATGTAAGCAGACACCAAAAGGATTGGATAGATATATAAACCTATGCCTTATGGCGTATAGAATGTCAATACATTCAGCAACGAAAATGAGTCCATTCAAACTAATGTACGACAAGAATGTAACATGCCGATAGACTTAGAATATCAACGCCAATATCACAGTATATGAAATTGATGATTACGTAACAGGATTCAAAGAGCGGATGCAAGAGATCTGGAAAACAGCAGGTATGAATATTAGATTTAATCAAGAAGCTATAAAGAACTACAGATAAAAAGCGAGACGTACGTGCATATATTTTCAATTGGAGACTGGGTATATAATCGCAACGCCAGAAATTATCCCAGGAGTAGCCAGAAAATTACAAAGATGCGGTAAAGCCTTATGAGATAATGTATGTAAACGAGAACAATGCTCGATTAAATTGGTTCAAAACCACTCACTTACCTATCTACGTAAACGTGAGTAGATGTAAAGCGAATACCTAGAACAATAACAAAAAGAACCAGAGAATCGAGGTATTGCAAACCAGATCACAAACCCAACAGTTGACACAATTTCTGTTGAAAAAATATGTAACACCTCAATTGTAAGGATGATACGATAATACATTACAATCGAAGTAGAAACAGAACAGAATGAAATTGCGAATTCGAACAAGAACAAGCGAGAACCACGAAATCAGTGTACGCGAAAAACGAATTCCAGGAATAAATATTTGCCCACAGATATGACGATCCTGTGGAGGAAGGATTAACAACGCTTAACGGAAAGCAAATGCAGAGAGTTAGCAGCGATTATTGAGAACCGGAGCAAAAAATCAAGACGAACTGTAACAGATTTACAAAATGGATAATCGATTCAATGGTAGCAGGAGTGGAGAACCTGCGAAATATTAGTAAAAGGAAATAGAGGAAATATCGAGAATGTATGCGTGGTACCACAGAGCAAATCGAGAAATTATCCGAAAATGGAAACATACCGAATGGGCAGCCGAAACGATGAGAAGTATAAGTCTAAAAATTATGACGCCAGATTTCGAACCAATTGAAGAGAATTTTATATCACTGCCAAAGTAAAGTGAAGTGAAAAAGAGAATAACGTATGAAACCGCCATTTCATTACAATACGAAGGACGAATCATTAGATGAGATCCTTGAAATCCGGAGTTACGCAAAATGCAATTGGGGTTAATATTATTAACGGTAGCAAAAATTGCGGGTAGAGAAATCAATAAAAGAGAAATCAAAACGAAAACGTCCGCCAATAGGGCGACAAGAAGTCTAAATACACCAGAAAGTTCCACCTGCCAAGCAGAATGAAGTAATCGTCATCACACGGGAGATGAAGAGATACTGGAAATGATCTAAATGATATTGTTGGATGAAGAAACAACCAGGAAGAATACCGAATCAAAGAGATTTGTTCATGACAGAAAAACGAAATGAGATGATAACAGATGAACCAGGACGAGCTAGTATTGTCAAAGACAACCATCGAGATTATAGAGCGCAGAATACCGAAGAAGAAAAGAAAGGAAAGAGACGCCGAAGCTCGAACAGGCAGACGAATGGGACAACTGATAATGAACGAGGACTACAACATCCAAAGAAACGGCAAGACGAACAACCTAAACGAAAAGAAACAGGTACGGTAATTGGAAAAGAAACCAGAGGAACGACCAAAAATTGATAAACCAGCTCCAGAAAGGAAAACTAAAAGAACAAATGGCAAGATGGATCAATTGACTAACGAAATTAACAATACTTAGCCAAGTAACGGAAGCAGTTACAGGGAAAACTGAAAGGTCAGAACAAGGACAAAGTGGATCAACAGACTAATAACTGATATGCTGGGATTACAAATCCAGAAATAAAGAGAAATTTAAAAAACTTAATAATATCGAGCAGAAGCGAAAACATCTTTGGGCAGCAATAAAAACCAATAATAAATTAAATAAATGGACAAACAAAGTACGAAACCACAAACCAAAGATCCAGAGGAATTGCTGTTGAATAATAATCACTTAACGAAAACGATCTGATGACCCAAAACGATATTGGTAGGAATGGCCTACCTGATTACAATACGATAGCCGTATACAGAAAACGTAACTCCAATGATACAACCCAAACGGAATATGAATTTGCGATAACAGATCATCAGGAAAGTAATCGAACCATTCATACCTGACTTTCAAGGAGGATGGCAAGCTTTTTATAAATTTGGTAAGTAAGATAATCAAACTGAAATAATGCAACAAAGTTAAAAAAGTTAATAACGGAATTCGGAAACAACGATTAATGCAAGCAGATCCAAACATGCTAGAAAAGGAAATGATGCGAATAATTAACACATACTCATATGGATGATGTTTATAAAAGGAGTAGAACCGTTGTAGTATATGATTGTGATAATATAAGATTGGTGACAAATACTCACTAAAAGAAAACAGAAAGTGCAAAGCAGCGAACAAACCGGTAGATTACAGAAAACGGCAACAGCGGTATCGTATAATGTATACCAAGAAGTAGATTTCATTAAAACGAAATCAAAGAATGCTCAGTAACAAGGAAAATCTGTGGCATTTCATTCGGACATACTCACCGCAACAATTATAGAGCTGGAACAGAAACAACAGTGGTTTCTGTAACGCGGAGCGAATGTGAGGAAAGGATTCGAAGGACGCACTCTCAAATAGCTGGAAGAGTAAATGTAGCAGCCGAGAAGGAAAGATAAAAACTACCCGAGTATATCTGGCGGGGAGAATAACGGCTGGAGACGGAACGTGGCAAGGGAGGAGAGTACAACCCTATTAAATCATTAGTCAAGAGGAGTGGTAGTGATGAAACTACCAAGTAAAGTTGGAGATACAAGGATATTTTGATCCAGATACGCAAGCAATGAAAAGTACCCCTCAATGTCTAGCAACAGATAGATCATGCAATACGGGAATGTCAACGACGTATATCACGACCGATACAGAAACTTGTAGAGACTCACTTATTGAAAAGTGCAATATTTGACGAGTGCAAGGACAAGTGCAACAGTGAAAACCGAAACTAACACGTCAAAAGCGCATTGGATGAAATTACGGAAGAACCGGAAGAATCGGAAACCAACGATAACCACAACCATCGGATTCAGAAGTCACGCCAACGTAGTAATTCAACTGATAAACACTACAAATCGGAATGAGATTTATAAAAGGGACGAATGGTGAGCAAATGTGACGAATGGTAGCCATAACAAATTAATCAAGGGAATACTTCCTTATCGCGAACAGCAATACCGAACGAAAGCGCAAATTAGACCCAAGGAGTGTAAACATCTCTATATATTAATCAACGAAGAATGTGATTTCTTATATCACATAAAGGATTGGCGTTCAACAGAGGAAAGGATATTACGCACTTTGGTTAAAATGATTGTATCATTGAATAGAGAATATTAAACAAAATTGGCAATGGCAATGCGCACGAAATCCAGACAAAACGCAATTCCACTATTACCGCACTTCCAAGAAGATATTTCGGAAGAATTCAGTTGGAGAAGTTATGTACACATACAAAGTGAAAAGACAAATGTGCGAAACTGCCAGAGAATCAACATTCAAGAGATATGTTATAATGAATTAGAAATAATGCATAAAGGAAAATCATTCGCTCAGCCAGTGACAAGAGATAAACCCAGAGAAATTTTGTACACCATTGTTTCAGTCAGTAATGTATATGGATCCGTTATTTGAAAAAAAGAGATGGAAGTTGGTTACAATTTCAAAACGAGTAATAGTAGCACCACCAAAAATATTTGGACTAACAGAATTGGCCAGCGAAGCAGAATTCAAACCAGTTGATATATCACAGAGTGGAATTACCAAACAAAAGATCTGGAACGAGCCAGAGAACATCTCTAATTCCCAGCAAGGCAAGCAATATTATCACAATATTGTGACGATACGGGAAGGTAATAATATGGAGAGAAACCCAACTACGAATTGTTATATCCACCAGATCATTTTTCAACAACGCTAACAGCAAATATGATGAGCCATGTGGGGAAATTCTTAATCTTCGGACAAATGATGGCAGGAATTTTAAGGAATAATTCTCATTATTCAAATCGTAAAAGTAATCATACACCAAATGTTAGCATGTTTCGATATCTCAATAAAAGAGAAAGGAAAATCAACTGAAAATGGCCAATTGGATTCTTTAAACCGTTTTTAGCAAAAGACAATGGTGTTACATGGACACATACAAAGATATCCAAAGATAAAGGTTAGTAAGGAATCTGACTAAAATGAATGGTAACCGATGAAGATTGGACGAAATTTAAACGCAATAATGAGATTAGAACTGAGAAAACAGAATGAGCGACAAAAACACGAGTAACGGAAACGATGGATAAATTTCAAAGATGATAGTAGCGTATAATAGCGACAACGTCTGACGAAAACCAAGGAGGACGCGGATGCTAAACTCAAGAGCAACTCAAACAATGGGAAAATCGAAAGACAAGACATAGTGGACATTATAATCATGCCACCACCAGTATATGAAATGTTTTAAAGAAACAGGCATCATCAGTAGAAAGAAACATGCCGGTAGAAAGACACGTACCGACACCAAGATCAACAACATTACGAATATTTATCACAGTACCATACGAACCAAATTGGGCAGACTTAGTACCAAACCAGCCAAAGATCAGAAGCGTGGATCAGGATATCCAGAAACTCAAACTATCGCTATGTTGCAAAACATACTGGACCAACATTAACGGTACCTATAGAAATAATGGGGTAGAATAAAAGCAATGATCGATACCGAGCAAACATCTCAGCAATAAAAATGGAATAAAATACAGGAAGACTATGGCCATGTAATGAAGAAGCTAACATGGATGTAATCATTGCAGCAAAGAATCGGTAAGCGGTCATCGGAAAATTCTGGTCGATAATTAATACAAAATGTAAAAATCAATACGTATTTAGCAGTCATCAGGAAGATTTGAGGGCGCAGATTGTATAATTGGAACAGATCTCATGCCAGAATTATTAAGGAAATAATAATAGAGTCTACGGATCAATGGAGTGAGAGATAAAAACCGGCACGAATATGTATGTTGAAATCTGAAGTGAGATGCTAGAGAAAATATACGCTCTCGCCAGGCGCACACAAAATGATTGCTATGTGAAAGTGAGAATGAGGAAACTAGGGTGAAATGATTTTCGACCTAATCACAAATTCGAGAAAAAGAGAGAACTGCCATTAGCTAGAAGAGATAGTATAATGTAAACGACAACATGAAATTCCGAATTCAAACATTATCAAATTTCGATGAGAAGATAAAGTATTTACGAAAACGAAAGATTGGGAAAATTACAACCGATGATGGATATCGAACTTCCACAAGCAGAAAACTGAAGGAACTGAGGAGAATTATGGACATTCGACGTCAGCTACTAAATGAAAACGAGAAAGAAACAACTACAAAAACTGCTATGGAATTTAAAGATATATTTGCAGCATCTGACTTAGATCTCGTACAAGTGATGTAACGCAAAATACATACCATTAACAGATGATACCCCAATAACACTAACGGCCATATCGATTTTGGGCAGAAGCTCGAAATCTGTAGCAGAAAAAGAAGTTCAAAAGATTGTTAGACGCGGGAGTAATCGAACCAAAAGTTGCTTCGCCATGGCAAATTCCCAGTTGGTCATGGTAAGAAAAGACGGAACACAACGGTTCTGTATAGATTATCGACGACTCAACGCGTAACAAAAACGAGATAATATCCGTTACCTAGACATAAATGAATGTTACAAACGTTTACAAGGAGCAGCTTATTTTACATCAATTAGATTTTCTAAAAAGTTGGTTATTGGCAAATAAAAGTCAAAGAGGAGGACAGAGAGAAAACTGCTTTAAATCGAAAGATCTATACCAATTCAGAAACTGCCTTTCGGATTAAACCAACGCACCCTTCATTTCAGAGATGTATGAATTTTGTAACTCACGGCATAAACAATGTATGGTTATATATTGATGATTTATTAATTTATTCTAGCACCTTTCCGAGCAACATTTAAAGACAGTACCGCATGTATTCGTTCGACTGAACAAGGAATTAAAATTAAAACCATCAAAATGCGATTGGGACAAAGGAAAAAGTTTACCCTTCTTAGGGCATATTGTGTCAGCAAAAGGTAAAGAACCGATCCAAGAAACATCGAAAAGATAAAGAATTGCCCAGCACCAAAGACAATCACACAAGTGCAAGATTCCTTAGGCTTATGTGGATTATATCGAAAGTTCATCAAGAGTTATGCACTATCGCGAAAACAAATACAAGAACGACCACAAAAAAAGATACCCCATTTATATGGGAAAATGAACAGCAAACAGCCTTCGAAACACTCAGAGATACTGATATCAGCACAATACTCGTACATAGTCCCCGATTTTTAAAGAAAACGCGTTTTTTTTTGTTAGCAACAGACGCAAGGATAATGCTCTGGAGCAGTCCTAGGACAATGGAGACGAAAAAGAGAACGAGTCATGGATATTACAGTCGAACGTTCAAGAAACATGAAAAGAATTACTCTGTGACTGAAAGAGAAGCACTAGAATAATCCAACTATTAAACATTTCAAATATTTATTATGGGGTCACGAGATAATATCACTACAGATCATCAACCATTGGTATGGCTAGCCAACATAAAGAAGCCTCGAGTAGATTATGAGATGGGCAATGCAGTTCAAGAATACTCACCATAATAAAATTCAAATCAGGAAAGCCCAACGCTAACGCAGATTGTATGTCAAGATTTGTATTTTGAGGAAACTATGATCACGATGTATAGGCGAATATGCAATGATCATCGCAGATATCGATTTCACAAAAATTGAGAAATGAGCAGAAAGAAGACGAAGAGTAAAAACAAATAATATGAATTCATAGAAACGAACGATATGAAAATCTTCGACAAACAAACAGTAATTAAAAGAGCATATGGAGAAAATAGGACATCGATATACAATGGAGAAGGGATGGTTTATTGTTCATGGAATATGGCGAGAATAAGACTTTATGTGTTTACCAGAGAGTAGACGAAAGGAGGTATTGAATGCATACCACGATGGAAACCTTGGAGGACATATGCAGCGAAAAAAGACGGAAGCAAGATTGCGCCAAATACTATTGGCCAAACATCGGAGAAGACGTGAAAGGATGGATAAAGAATTGTCTGATATGTGCAACTAGAAAAAGCAGGAAGCAAATGAAAGCGACACTAAAAGCAATTGCAAATTCCACCGAAACAATGACAGAATGATATGCCATGGATTAGTAGGGCCACTACCAGAAAACCAACGATCGGAAATATCATATATTAGTGTGACAGACTATTTATCAAAATTCCGGAAGCATATCGCATAACCAAAGAGTCAAAAGCTAGAAGATAGCGAGAATCCTAAGTAGAGGAAATATGCTGTAGATACGGAACACCCAAACAGATCCTGACGGATCAAGGAACAACTTCAATAGAGCGAAATCATAGAGGAAGTAAACTGAATTCTTCAGAATCGCGAAATTGAGAACATCGCCTACCATCCTACAAAACAATATGACAACGAACGATTCAATGGCATACTAATAGAGATGATGTCAAATTATGTAAGCAGACACCAAAAGGATTGGGATAGATATATAAACCTATGCCTTATGGCGTATAGAATGTCAATACATTCAGCAACGAAAATGAGTCCATTCAAACTAATGTACGACAGAGAATGTAACATGCCGATAGACTTAGAATATCAACCGCCAATATCACAGTATATGGAAATTGATGATTACGTAACAGGATTCAAAGAGCGGATGCAAGAGATCTGGAAAACAGCAGGTATGAATATTAGATTTAATCAAGAGAGCTATAAAGAACTACATGATAAAAAGCGAGACGTACGTGAACATAATTTTCAAGTTGGAGACTGGGTAATAATCGCAACGCCAGAAATTATCCCAGGAGTAGCCAGAAAATTACAAAGATGTGGTAAAGGACCTTATGAGATAATGTATGTAAACGAGAACAATGCTCGAGTTAAATTGGTCAATAACCCACTCACTAGACCTATCTACGTAAACGTGAGCAGATGTAAAGCAATACCGAGAACAATAACAAAAGAACCAGAAAATCGAGGTATGCAAACCAGATCACAAACCCAACAGTTGAGTATAAACGGACTAACGATGAGTCGGAAAATAGAAACAACATCAAATAACACCGTAGAAGAACCGAAACCGGATGAATCAAAAATAACTCTAAACGCGACTCAAGATAATGTAGACAAGATGGATATAATAGTAAAAGCCATCAGAGAGATAATGCCAGAATGGGTCGAAGGGAAAGGATGGATGAGGATATTAAACAAAGCAGGGAAAATCGCTATGGATTATGCTAAAGGAGCTAGAAGTCCACCAGAAATGGACCGCATCAAGGAAAGTATACCCATGATATTCACTATGGCAGATGTAGAAGGAAACGTACCTTTACATATTGCAGTACAGCATAGAAACACTCAACGAATAATGGACATAATCCAACTTATGCAGAAATGCGGACACACCTCAAACATACCAAACGAAGAGGGACAAACACCATTAATGTTCGCAGTTGCAGCAGATGCTTCTACAACAATTCTGAGAGAACTACTAAAAACAGGATCAACGTTCAAAGAGAGAGATAATGGAGAAAACAATGTACTACATTATGCGCTGAAATCCAGACAGGCAAGTGCAATAAAATTTATAACCAGTAACGCGACAATTAGAGAGAGAGAGATGATGGGTAAGACAATTCAAACATTATGGGGAAGCTATCGACGCCAAACAAGACGAAGCAACAGCCAATCTGATGAAATGGACCTACGAAGGTTCACCACTTAAAGTATTCAATGTAAACTATATGGTAAGAAACAGAAACGTTCTATTAAAAGAAACAATATATGCTCACTACCCATTCCCAAAAACAATAAAAGCAATGTTGAAATGGGAAGGACTAAAATTCACCAACCATCCAAAAGAAGCAATACGAATCGGAGATAGAAAGGAACAGTTATTGATGATAATACACAGATGGCATCGAAAGCAAATAAGATTTCAAGCGAGCAAACAAGAGATAAAAAGAGATGGACGATATAAAAGCAAGAATAATAAAAGTATACGAGGAAATAATTGAAATAATAAATGTCGAGGACGACATTTCAAAGGAAACCCCAGATGGAAATAATAATGAAGAAGGGGGTGACAGTAGCAGAGACCAAGATGATCAAAATACCGGACCAAATACTAAAGACGAAAACAAATCCAAACAAGAGAAAAAGGAATCACCCAACAAGGAACGTCAAGAAACGAGCAACAGTAATAACGAGGGAAAACGAAACAAAGGAATGATGTTATCACAACAAAGGAAAAATCAAAACCGACCGACCCTGCTACAGAAAATAATGATATTGATTACGTCCATCAAGTTAACGGAAGCTGACGAAAACGTCACGAAGGAAATAAAATCGTTCAGAATACGAACAATAAATGAGAAAGGAAGCGCAAGCAAAGGAATATGCTTACAACTGACGATGAATACAAGCATAAGTTGCCAATTCGATTCCATAGGAAAACCAGGAAAGATGGAAATACGACCCGAAAACTCATCATCATGTCAGACCACCAAAGATGTATGTAGAGATGCCACAGAAGATAAAAACGTAAAAATCCAAGTAAAGCCAGGGATAGGCAAATTGCGAATAATGAATAGAGGAATAGAAACAATTGAACAAGTGTGTATACAAAATAAAATTATCGATTGTTGGAAAATGAATATGAAAGCAGGAAAGAAATGTGAATGGGATAGCCTAGAAGGAAATGCGGAATATATAATATGTGCCAACAATGATATAATAATAACCTGCACATTAGCCAAAACCCTGGGAGAGAAATTCACAACACCAAAGGAAGAGGCATACAAACGTCGAGCACGAGAAAATAAAGAAATAATAATAAAAGTAGAATCAGATCCAAAGAGTGGAGAAGAGATAATAGTCGAAAATATGGGCAAGGAACCCATCACAAAAGTCTGTGTATTTGAAACCAAAAAGAACGGAACGATGAATGAAAGAATCACATGTCAATCAAATGAAGATATCAAAAATCAAAAATACCGCATCCCAACAAAAAGAAAACGTGGAAAGTATATAGTACACGTTCAGAGAGGAAGAGATGATTACTGGAAATCAATAACAAGAAAGTTGCTAGAATCGATTACGACAAAACGTCCAGAAAAAGGAACAAAAGAGGAACCGTACCAACACCAGATCAGAGAAAGTAAAGCAGTAATAATAAACATAGAGTCAAATGCAGCAAATGAAGAAGAAATAGTTATTGAGAACACAGGTGAAAAACCTATCACAAAAATCTGCGTATACGAACCTAAAAGAAACGAACCAGTAAATAAAAGAATCCAATGTGAAACAAGCAAAACTACAAAGAATCAAAAGTATCGCATCCCGACGAAAAGAAAACTCGGAAAATATGTAATAAACATTCAAAAAGGAACTCATGAACATTGGAGAACGATAACAAGGAAACCACTCAAGTCAAATGCGACAGATCAACCTATAATAAAACAACCTGAAGGAAAAAACGAAACATGGAAAAAGGGAATGATCATGGACGACAGCCATCTTTCAATTCACGAAGCATTACAACTCCAGAAAGCGCTTAAAAATGTGCAATCGAAAGAAGGCATAATGGAGACAACCAGTGCAAAAAGAAATACAACCATGCAGCCTAACGAAAAGAATTATATGATAAAAATGATTTGGATAACAACAGCGGTAGTAAGCAGCGTAATAATGCTGATAATCATTCAACTGGTGAGAACTACCAAATGCAGAAAGAAGCCAGTGAAGAGAAGATTATGGCCGGCAGTAGAAAAATTCAATTACGATATTGAACTTGGACAATATGATGCAGAAAGAACCGAAGAATATGAAATAATAGGAAATTCCAGTACAAGCGGACTCTGGTTAAAAGAACCGCCCATTATCGAAGCACAACAATGGTCAAACGAATCTGATGTATACCAGATAATGAATGAGAAATATGGGGATATACGGACATTACGTATAGAGTCCCCGAAGACGATGGTGTAAGACAAAGAAAAGACATTGTATATAGTGTAAAATATTATGTAGTATATTAGTAGTAATAATATGTATATCTATATGTAAATATCGTACAAAATGCGTTAGAAACAATAATCAAACCGAGAGAATGCCAATGAATTAATGATGTGTTATAATCAACAGATGGATCCGAATAACGTAAATCAACCAAACCAAGTAAGAATACCACCGTTCACGGAAGGAATACAACAACCAGCAGCTGCCAATGTACCTATAGAGATTGTAGAGTTAAATCAAGGAATATACCAAGATCAAGGAATCGAGGCAACGTGGAGACGACAATGCGAATTAATGACATTAATAACGAATAATGCGCAAACTCAGTGGACAAATACTCATCTAGTATTAACGGAAAGTGTGAACAGAGGCCTACAACAAGCCATAAGATTAGAAGAGCAACAAAGAACTATAATACAATTGCAGAGAATGAATGAACAATTAGCAGATCAAGTTAGATGGCAAGCTGATGAAATTAGAAGATTACGTAACAGCCAACAACACGTAGATCCAGCAAGTTGGGTGGAATGGATAGCATCGATGCCAGAATTCACCCCAGAACCGGATTCAACAGTAGAGTAAAAATAAAGCGTACCGTGTAAATATGTATAAATAAAACGATAGAAGTAAAGCAACATCAAGTAATCAGAAAATTTTTGTAGATATGCAGACCATTATCGAGAGAATAAGAGGAAGCGAGAATCCATCCGAAACTACGAGGCGAATAATGAAAGACAAAACTAAAGTGGTGAACGATATCAAAGAAAGACTAAAATGTTGTAAATGTAAAGAGTTACTGATTGGAGCAAGACAGACGAAATGCGGATGCAGAATATGCACAGATTGTACGATAGAAGTGATAGAAACACAAACAATAAAATGCCCTGGATGTGACGAAACGATCGAAAGAGATGAAGACCCTACAACAATGGATAAAGCCACCAACAAAGAAATCAACAACCTATTAATTCAATGCCAAGTAAAAGAATGCGAATGGAAAGGATTTATGAAGGAAGCCGAAAGTCACGCAAACGATTGCGAATATAACGAGATATTATGCGAAAAATGTCAAACCATCACAACGAAAAAGACTATGAGAGAACACCATAAAGTATGCACCAAGAGAGAGGAAAAATGCGAGTTCTGTGGAGTCATCGACGAATGGATAAAAATAGAAACGGAACATCGGAATCCCAAAGAGGAACAAATATGTGATCTATATGAAGGAATATGCGCAAACAACTGCGACAGGAAAGAGAAAGTCAAATTAAAGGAACACTGGAACGAATGTATCGGCAAACCAGTCAAATGTCCGTTAGAACTATTTAATTGCCAAGCACAACTACCAATTGCGGAAATGCAAAAGCACATGATAAAAAACAGTATCGAGCACACCGAAATCATGATGAAGACGATAGGAATGTTGGCATGGGAAGTAAAAAGCCTAAGAACAGAAAATGATACACAAAAGGCACTAATAAGAGAAATATTAGAGTCCAGAAAGAATTTTGAGAGAAGCCGAGGAAATACACTCAAGAAAATGGCCGAAATGGAAAAGAAAATGCAACAGATGACCAACAGCCTAAAGGAATTAGAAACCAACAGCCCTACAGCCAGAAAACATCCTACAGCACCATTTATATGGAAAATAACCGAATTCGCAGAAAAGCTTCAGAGAGCAAAAGATGGAACACAGAGAATTTTAGACAGCCCACCAATATACAGTTGGGAAAACGGATATAAATTAGGCATTAGATTATATCCGAATGGAGATGGGAATGCAACAGGCACCCATATCAGTGTCTTCGTCAGAGTAGGAAGAGGAGATTACGACGAGCTATTAGCATGGCCTTTCAAACAAAATATGATATTAACAATGAAAGGATATGAGGAGTACCGCAACCCAATCAGAACAGGGAATGAACCACAGATGGGAAGACCAACAACCGACTGGAATACAGCAATTGGTACAGCACGTTTTTATCCACAACAACGATTAAGAGGAGAAGGATTCTTGCGAGAAGATAATTTTTATATAAAATTAGAAGTGGAGAAGCCAGACAAGACGTTGTAAAGAAAGAAAGAAAGTGTAAATAAAATGTAAATAAATAATAAAAATCAAATAAAAATCAAAAAAAAAAAAAAATTACAAATAATCAGAAAAAATCAGAAAAAACAAAATTCAAAAATAATGACGATATTTAGATGGCAAGCGGAATCAACGAAGAGATAACGGTACAGATGAGAGAAGGACCGGATTCGATATGGACGAGACTATGGAAAAAACCAGAGGAAGAAGAAAAAATCAAAACCTTAGCAATCGCAATTCAGCATTATACCAGTTTCGACACAACCGGACGACCATGGAAAATGAGGAAAGTAATTTACTCACAGAGAAGAGTAAGATACGAACAGTTGAGGAAAGAGGAACAAAGATATCTAACATTCAAAAATAACAAAGTATTTACCGACCGACAGAGTAAAGAGATGGCAGCACAAGGATTCTTTTTCTCAGGAACCCCCGAATTACCAGATGAAGTTACCTGTATTTATTGTCAAGGAAGACTATCACATTGGGAGAAAGGAGAAACAGCAAAACGAGAACACCTGAGGAAATTCTCAACCTGCCCATTTAGAATTAACATTGACGTTGGAAATCAAGCAATAAATAGACTAGAAGGACTTCGACAGTCGGAATTAGACCAAGATGAAAAGGGAGGCGAGAAAAAGATAACGATAATAAAGAGTTTCGAAGATCCAGCAGAACTAAAATGGGAAAAAGAGACTATAAATAGAACATTCAAGGAGAGAATTAAAACGTTCAAAGGAAATCCAAGAGCAGCAGAATTTGCGAGTCAAGGGTATTGTCAAACAGCCAGAGGAATAATGTGCGAAGGATGCAAAAAATCAACAGCCAATGCCAGATCAGAATGTCAAAAAGCTAAAACATAAAGGAAAATGTATGTATAAACAAAAAAAAGAATCAAAGAATATAGAAGTAATAATTACCGACCAACAAGTGGAAGATATCTTAGATCGACCAAAAACGAGAACCATAATGTTATTATCAGGAGTAGATACTAAAAGGATGAGGAAAATAATCAAAGAAAGGTTAGCTAATAATTTAGAATGGTATGACTCGACACAAGCAATAATCCGAGCAATCAAGCGATATCAAGAGAAACCTAAAGAGAATCAAGACAAATCAATAATAAAAGAAGCTATTTTGGAGCAGTATCAATGTGTGACATGTTGGCAGAAACATGTTGAAATAATTTATATGCCTTGTGGACATATGGTCACATGTGAAGCATGCGGGTTAAAAGTTGATATATGCCCAGTATGTAGAAAGCCGATCAATGGGCGGATCAAAGGATTCCGTTTCGCTGATCAGTAATTAAAAACGAAAGCAATGTGTAAAAATGTAAATAAAGATAAACGTAAAAACAAAAAATTACAAAAACTCAAAAACCACCAAAATACGAGATGATGTAAATTATGATAAAATTTTGAGATGATTGAAAAGAGGGAATAATCGATTATTAATATTTAGAAAACAATTATGAATCCAAATGAGACAAAAGAAGTTGTAAAAGAGGCTGAAGAATCAAAACCAGCAGTCAAAGATCAACCAGAGTCAATAAAAGTAATAAATGAGGAAGTAGAATTATGGAGACAAAGAACGTTGCAATTGAAAGAAATGCTACTAATCGCAGAAGAGGAATTAGTACAAGAGACTCTAAAAACGAAAATGATGAAAGAAAAGTGGGAAAAACAACTAGAACAAAAAATAACTTACCCAGAAGGAAAGGAGAAAACGTACCAAGAGCGAGAAGAGGAAATGATGAAGGAATTTATGCAGAACCAAACCAGAATCAAAAATCAACGGAAAGAGATACGAACCCTAGAGCAAGAGAAGCAGGATCAACAAAGTGAAATCGAAAAATTGCAAGAAGTGATAAAAGATAAAGAAGCAGAGATACGAGAAGAAGGAGAGGAGACGATAAAAATCATACAGCAATTGCAGGAAGAAATTGGGCAAATTAGCACCCAATACCGAATAGAGAAAACAAAGAGAACCCATTTGGAACAAGCCAAAGAATGGGCAAAAAGACAAGCGCGATATTGGAAAATCAAATGGACAGAAGATAGAGAACACTCAAGAAGTAATTGGGAATCGCGAATCAGACATTATATTCAGCAAATAGCCGAAGAGGAAGACCGAACAAGAGCTTATAAAGCTAAATGGGAAAACGCAAAGATCGAGATCAATAAACTGAGAAACCAAGGGCAAAAACCAGCAAAGAAAATTAGAGAGCCCAGAGACGATAGACAAGAAAGAATACTGACTCAGATAACTGATCAAGCAAGAAAATGGCGAATAGAATGCAGATTATGGGAGGACGCCAACGCAAAACAATCTAGCTATATAGTGAAATTAGAGCAGGAAGTTGAGTATCAACAAACCAGAGTAAAAGAGATGCAAATCGAACAAGACGAAGCTCACCGACAAAGACGAATACAACGAATCAAAACGGAAAAGAAAGAAAGTTGGATTAAATTAGAAGCAGGAAAATGGAAAGACCAGTATCAGGAAGCCAAAAAAGAGATAAGACGATTACCCAAGAAATTGTTGAATACCGAAGATTGGGAGCTATGGGAGCAGATTGAAGAGCAGAAACATACACTCGACGACTACAATAACCAGATACAAACTTTGGAATTCAACGAACGAATCAGAAAGAATACAATAGACAGGCTCAGAAAAACCGAAAAGGCCCACAGAAAATGGATTGATCAATTAAATCAGAAGATACTGGAAACCTTAAATGAACAAACTGATGAAAGACGACAAATCCAACAATTAAACGAGAGGATAACAGAACTCCAGCAGGAGGTGAACGGACACCGAGGAGTTGCAGTATTCAAAGAAATTCAGTTGAGACAACAACACGAAGTCAACGAGCAGTTGAAAGAACAAGTTGAAGCGGAAATAGAAACGATAAAGCAAGGATACGAGGAAAACGAGCAGAATTTGAGAAAAGAGATCGAAAAGTTAAAAGCCTTAGAAAACACGCATCGCTTGGAAACGCAAGTGGAAGAGTTAACAGAAAATGTAGAATATCTTGCTTATCTCTTAGACGAAGAGATACAAATATCGAACGCCTTGCGTGAAGAGGTAAATACCTTGCAGAACCGACCACCAATCCTGCTTATGCCGTTATACCCAACTGAAATTCCAACTCAAGTACCCGCCGAACTAGATGAAGGATTCGGGGAGACGGACGAAACGATAGTGTAAACTTAAAGAGAAAATTGTAAAAAGTGTAAAAAGACAAAAAATAATAAAAATAATAAAAAACAAAAAATTGTAATCGATGTATATTTAGCATGAACTCAAACGAAATAGAAAGCAGAATGAATCCAGAAGACGGAAAATGCATACCAAGCCCAATTCAATTAGTAGAACCAATCGAGCAAGACCCATTGAGATATTATAGTAAAAGATGGAGAGCCGAAAGAAAAGAATGGCAAGAATTAGTGGAGGAACAAGAATCAGGAATCGCCCGGATAAACCAACAGTTAATACAGTCAAAACAGCTAGCCAATATGATAAAACGAAAACTAACATCCAACATGGGAGAAACTAGAAATCAAAAGAGAGAAAATGAACGATTGAGACGAGAATTAGCCGAAATAAAGACTCGTGTAATCCTGGAAGATTATTGGAAAACCGAAGCAGAGAGAATGAGAGACAGCAGAAAAAGCGAACAGAGATACGTACTACAACTAGAAGACAGTTGTAAAGAAGCCCGAGAGATAAAAGAAAGCCATCAACAAGCACAAGACGAAATTAGAATATTAACAGAACAACTTCAAGAAACAAAACGAAAGCTGGGAAAACAGACAACCAAACGAGTCAATTATAAACGTCAACTCAAGAGAAAACAAACAAAAGAAAGAAATCTTCAGATGAAAATCTATAACCAGCAAAGAATAATCAAAGAAAACAAAGAGCGACTAAAAGAACTCCCAAAACTAACCGAGCGATTAATAAAAGCCCAAGTCCTGATAATGAGATTCTCAGAAAATAAAACTAAAGAGGAGTGCGAGATACACTCAACCCCAGAAAAAGAGAAAGAGTAAAAAGGGCTAAACTCCACTGTAAATAAACGAAACCACCTTGTAAATAAATATAAAATTGATTATGTATGAAAATAGAAATTATGAACACAAACCTGTGGATAATAATGGTGATAATAATGAGAAAATGCAATACGGAAAATCCGTTAGAAAAATGCGAGAAATCCCAACCCTTCAGAAGAGAAGACAGCACCTGTGCCGATTTCAAAGAAATTTGTAACAATCCCAATAACGAAGAATGCCAACAAATAAACCTGCAATGTATGCAATGCCCCACAAAAGAAGACAAGGACGAATTGAAACAGAATATCGAGAAAACCCAAACAATGGTACAAACCCTACTAAAAAATAATGAAGAGATAGCCAACATAAAAAATGAGAATCGAGAAATAAAGAAAACCCTAGAAACCCTCATCAGACAAATTCAAAGAAAAGCCAAAGCAAATCCCAATAATAAACCAATCCAAGAAATTCAAAAGATCGTCCTATCAATCAAAAAACAACCAGGAAAACAAGTGGGACAGAAAAATGAACCCAGTACAACAAGTCTATCAATCGAACTTATACTACCGATTAGTATAACCTCTAACATGATACTCCTAATATGCTGTCTCATCCTCGGCCTAATAAAAAACAAAAAAGGGCAGAATACCCAAATTCAAAAAGTCAGAAGAATGTTCACCCAAATTCGAAAGATTAACAAAACTAACGAAACTTCAAGACTCTCGCAGATTTCCATCAATAACCCTTCAAGATCGACCCAGCTCGAAAGCGAAACCCAAGCCGTCAGCGATTCATTCGAAAACAAATACAACTGAGTTACAGTAACTGATATTGATTCGAACTGATTCTCCTAACTCGAACTGATTTACATTGATTCGAACTGATTTTACTAACTCATACTGATCTACAGTGATTTGAACTAATATTGATTTACATTGATTTTCCAAAATCAACGTCACAATTGGATTTAGCCTCAGCACAAATATTGCTTATCAGTTCGTGTGTATCAGAAAAAGTAAAAATATTTCCCAATTCCACTTGATTTGGTACTTTCGACCCTACAGTTTCAGTCTCGATCAGCAGTTTTAGCCACAATATTTTGAATGTAGTGGTAGCCCGTTTCTTTGGTGTTAAGTCATCATCTTCCTGATTTTTTCACTACACTGGCTTAGATAATTACATGGAATTTAATTTTAATTAAAAATCTATATAATTATTCCATGAACGTTTTTGTGCTATATATTATGTTGGGCCAGAACGTAAACGGCCTTCAAAAATGTTTAAATGGATCAGAAACACACACGCAAAAATAACACGCAATTTAAATAAACCTACTGAAACATCAAGTAAACCATATAAAATCTGAGAAATAAAAGAATTAAATAAAAAATAATAAACATAAAAATAAATTAAAATAATAACAAAATGCACCAAGATCCGCACGATACCTACACAAATACAACAAGAAAACACAACAAATTCGACGAAATTGGAAAAATCAATTAAAGTTCATTAAAGTGAAATTTAAATCGAAAAATTGAATTAGCAATAATTCAATAAAAATTCTAAATAAAAATTATAAAAATAAATCGAAAAATAATAAAAATAAATAATAGAATTTGCTAGAAAAGAACAAGGTCGAAGTTTGTTTTACTGCATCAAATTTCACACACCGTAAAATTAGGTATATATACTGATCCATTTTCACATTTAAAAAAACCATTTTTAAAAACTGATTAAAACCATTTTTGAAAACTTAACCATATTTTCAAATCTTGAAGACCACTTTGAGAATTGTTTAACTATTTTTGAAAATCTTAATTGTTTGAAGCTATTTCGAATTTACAGTTATTATCTAGGTGAGAAATAATTTGGTTGGAACCCTCTTTCCACGTCGCGTCCATAGCATCTCTGTAGAGCTCTGCTTGGCGGCGACGTGGGGAGAGAGGTATTTATGTTGTTTTATGTTCTATTTTATGATATGATGTTTTTTTCAATTTATGGAATGGTTAAAAATGGGTAATTAGATTGTTTTATAATTAATAAATATTACTAATATATATAACTTATTTTATATGCTTTTATAATCAAAAATGTCGAAATTTTTCCGGCCCACAGCCGACACATCACGCAAGTAAATAAAATCAACATAGTGCAAATGCATGTAAGTGCGTGGAAAATCGCCAATGATATGCACCCGTGAAGACTCAGCGTGCGCAACGCAGCGGTCGTAACGTCAATATTTACCCCTATAGCTGAAAAGAGAAATAAGGAAGGAGTCTCTGGCTGCTTCCTCGTTTCTCAATTCTGTAAAATCGACCTAAATTTATATTACATACGGCTTAAAATCACCACACCGAGTAGTCCAGTGGGCACTCAATAAATATAATATAAACACAAAAGCGCTTAAGATCTATTAAAGGGAAAGGGTACGGGGATAAATCAATTGAAATCGTTGGTATAAATAAATTAAATTGATGTTTAAAAATGATTTAACTGGTAGTATATTAACTCAAATTTACGTCATCGAAAATAAAAATATAAGTATCATATGCAGTTCCGTGAGCCCCTTAAATTGAATTTATCCATCAAGTTAAAAGATTTTTTTGTCATTAAAAATAAATATTCCTTTAATTAATGTGGATTTAAATAAAATAATTATGGAAAGTTTAAGTGACTCACGGTTCAATCTAAACTAACTCCTTGATTCAGGATTAAAGTAAACGGGATAAAATAGAACTTGTGAAGGGTATGGTAATAAATTAAGTTAAAAATCGTTGATATAACTTCCGTGAAAAGATTTTGGAGTAAATTAGACACGACTTATTGTTAATTTAAACCTCTGATCCAAATAAAACTCAATACTACGATAAAGGTTAATGGTTCAAAGAGATTAAACAACCTTAGTGATAATAATAGTAAATCAAATTCACGTTTTAAATGAACTTGATTGCGAGAAGTACCCAAAATGCAAGTGAAGCTTTAAACAATTTAGGTGAAAGGTAAATCAACTCGTTAGGTAAAACTTATGAGAAAGTTGCATTAGCGGGTGATGATTGTTAGCAGTAATTTAAATTTATAGCTCAATTATAGTAGATAAACTTATTTAGAGGAACAAATCGGATCAAAAATCTATTTCTAGAAGTAAAGCAAGGTAATAAAACCAGGGAAACCTGATTGCCAGAAATAAATTGAATTCATAGTTTAGCTATATTAGTTACAGCCAGTTTCAACAAATAAATCAATTTAATGTCGTAGATAAAATTAGATAAAGCTTATTTTAATGGAATTAATAGTTCGAGCATAGATAAAAGTTACTACTACCATTAACCCCATCCCATTTTCCGAAGTAAACGAATAGAAATCATTTGAACCATTGACTTAATTAAAGTAGAATCGGAGAAATAGAGTTACAATAACCATCAATTGTTAATAGGTTACGGCTAAAAATCAAGTAAACATTAGATAAAATAGTTCATGATTTAAACTTGTCAATTGAGGTAGCTGATTAAAGATTTACGATCGAAGATAAGTAAATTCGGTAATCTATTGATTGGGATCGTCGATTAGCAGTAAAGAACCCATAGGTCAGCTTGCTAAAAATCATATTCTAACGACAAGAAATTAGTGATGGAACTAGGTAAATTGAATTAACTAGGCGATTTAAACCACGGGGATTTTCGTAATAAATAACTCACGGCATTCGAAAGTCAATCAATACACAAATGAAACGAAAGAACACAACTTTATAATATAACCAGCAGATCAGGAAAACATAATCTTCTTTAATACAAATAAGTCTTACGGCCAATCGACGTAGATGTAAACTGAAATAATTTCCAACCACTAGTAGATAGAACATCCAACCGATAAGAGAAGTTGTCCATCATAATTCATAGTAGAAGCGCGTATGCGATACTAAAAATCCAATAGATAAAGGTATTAAAATCGAGTGAAATGATAACTTACCATAGTCGATCTGGTCGAGCTTCGCAATTGTAGAATTCTAAGATAGCAAGTAGATTAAATAAAACCGGATAATAGATTTACCGAACGGAAGTATATCAACTTGACTGATTCATTTGCGAATAATAACCGTAGACCGGAAATTATACCGCCAAATTAGGTAGATCAGCGAAATCCTGAATTACAATAGTCATGATCGACGCCGTAAATGTAAACATTGACCATCTCGGGGCGGATGCGCATTTCCGTCATATTAAACGTGCACTTAAATTAACATAACTATGTCCGTTAGTAAAATTCCGAACTCGATTAAATAAATCACGAAATCGAAAGAATTTGAATTAAAAGTTAACTAATAGGTGCATGATGTAAGGACCCATGTCAAGCCCATCTAAATAAGAAACATGAACCGAGATTGACTAATTTAGATACTTTGAGGGCGTGCAATGTTCGCAAATAAATGGAAACCCCTTTGTAACCATGAAACTTGGTTGAACTAGTAAATAGTCCTAAGCCTGGTATTGACGATAATGCCAATGTAGACAAGATCTAATGTTAAGTTCTGCCCAACATTGACCACAAATTTGACGAATAACAGTACGTGACAGATCGCAAGTTTCGACTCGTCCCAACAACATAATATAGGACAATACGAAAGCCCAACAGCAATAACTTAGTCATTAGCGAGTCGGATAATAAATCGCGCGCACAATTTAGATAATTCGCTTTATTCTTTCGTTCATCATACGCCCATTGATCATAATACATTGTTTTTCAGCCAAACATGTCTCTAGAATGGACGGACACCCAATCGACCGACGCGCCACGCAGAAAGGAGTCACCCAGGAGGACAGGAATGTTCGGAAAAATTCGTCGACAATGGCCGTACCCTGCCTCTTGGAAGGCGCCGGATCCAAACAACGACCCCGAGGGACTCAATAGCCAACAGTACCCAGCTGCCGAGATATTTTCAAACGCGCAGGACCTCCTCACCCAGTGGGAGCGGGTGCAGGAGCGGGTGGACTTGCAAGTAGTCAAGGCAAGGATGTACCTTGCAAACGTGATGGACGACATCCTTGCCGGGCGGATCGCCGTCGCCCATCCACCTCGCCCAGTTCGAGACACTAGGCGACCCTACACTGTGGAAGCCCTCAAAAGAAGCCTAGAGCGGTACTGCCCGGACAATTGAAATAACAGACAAATTAATGTAGTGATTGATAATAATTAGAACTGCGTGTGTTTTCTTCTCATATAACTGGAATTAAATTTCGATTTGTTTGAAAAAATTAAAAATTAGACTAATCATAAATTGAAGTGTAACAACCCATTTAATTGCAGTGATGTCCTCTCTACGGATCCTACAGACCAAACTAGACCGCGCGAGACAGACGAATGCAGAGTTACTCAGTCAGGTCCTGCAATTAACTCGCGAGATGCAGCAGGTCAAGGCGACCTGTTTAGATCCTAAACGGACGAAGATACTTTATCAACGACTTACCGCAGCTCAAAAGGGCTGGGCCGAAGAACGCCAGCTCAATCGGAGTCTGCGCACGCAGGTTCGGGGACTCGAAGTCGCCTTAGCGGTATGCCGGGAAGGTGAAGCGGTAACTTACCCGCTCATCTTCGCCCCAACCCAAATGCCGCAGACAACTACCAAGCCAGCAGAACAACCCATCATCCCAACCAACAATCGGCGACCGGGACGTAAGGAACGTGCCCGACGTCGTGCAACACAACTCCAGAACATCAAGCAGTAAATGATAATGTGTTTAGATCGAATAGAACAGTTTTAAACTTAGTTGAATTGTTATTTGAATATAACCGTATGCCAACATCGCCGATTCATTCCACAGTCGATTAAGAACTAATCCTGAATAGTTATGAGGGACAGAGCAAAGCGAGCACAAGTCTTCTATCGACAGCTCGTGAACCCGAGGGTTGTCCGAGCAACTATAGTACTAGCCTATGGTACTCAATTATTGCGGACAATCCACCACTTGAACACATTACCAACGTTGCCTAGCGACGGGTGCCAAGTGGCGGTCAGCATCATTTTGTATGGCGTTACTAGGGTAGCCATAAAGTTAAGCAAGATTTGAAACCCTGTAACCCACCAATTAGTTTATTATAATATTAATAAATTTTACTTCAAATTCTGTTTATCTAAGTAATTATTAAAGTTTAAACTGAAATTTTGCTGACTGAAACAGTAATGAGACTGGAATAATTGTCTTTTGGGATAATAGAGGCCAAAGGACATTGGTTGGATATTAGGTGGTTTAATAATTAGATGGGGGACTATTAATGTTACGAAGGCATGCACAGCAGGCAGGCAGTATTATAATTTCAGAATTAGACAGGGCGACGGCATTTGACACTTGCAAGATACGGGTAAACTACCAGATAGGCGGAGAATTAGATATGGAGTGGAAAGGAATGTATCGGAGACGGAGACCAGATAGAAAGGCATCCAAACATTAATACCTGCTCTATACTGGGTCGTCTTAAAATTAAACATCTGTGACTTAGCTTTTAGATATCAATCACAATTGATAAAATCTGTGTTACTATTAACCTATTTATGCTAAGAGAAAAATTCGTGCGTGACAGGATCAAAGCAGCTGTGCAGTTTGGAGGCAATAATGCTCACAAAAGTTCCTACGATATAAATAATCAATTTTGCATTCGTTTGTGATATAAATCTCAATATTTTTTATGAAGAACAACAACTGAAATTTATTGACAAATTTTATATTTGATTTTTATCACCATCATAAATATCTTTATCAGTATACATCTCTTCAAATCCAGCAGTTCTGAGAACTGTTTGACGTCTTTTTACTGTGCTGTATTTCTTTCTGTCCAAATCAATATAGACAAAACTCTGCTCAGCTGAAAAGTTACATATATACAACAGACAAAACAATAGAATGTTAATTACATTTATCTTCTAATTTTTCCTTTGACCATTTTACAATTAAAGTCCTTGCAAGTTTTGTGATTTCTAAATATATTTTATGTCTGCGAAATAATGGAAAATTACACTAACCGGGATTGTCGAAATTCGACAGTAATTTTATTCTATCAATTAATTTGCGAGATGACGGTACTACAACAAACACTTCAAGTAAAAGTTGTAAAAAATAAACATCTCTTTCATTAATTGACATTTGAAACCAGTCAAATAGCAAATCAGTCAGACCTCCAATTTCCATTGCGTTTATAACTGAGGAATGTGTAACATTCACAATTCTTAAGAATAATGCTTTAACTAATACGCTCTGTTTTTTATTTACCAAAGCAATGGCATTAGAATAATATTTTAACAAAAATCCTCCATTGTCTGATAAATAATTTTGGAAATTTTCCATATTTTAAAATTTTAAAGTAAAATAAGATAAAAAAATAGATTTTTTATTTTGAAATTTCTCATGATAAATATAACATTATTTAAACAAAGAATAGAAAATATCCACGTTAATTTTACAAAAAAATTAATGTTATGTTTTTTAAAAGATTTTCCATTATGCAAAATTTTTTTAATGAGTTTGATATGCAAATTTTAAATTTACTTGCTCAGCAAACATACTATTTTTAAAAAAATATATTTAAACTTCGAAGCTACCAAAGTAAATTTTATTGGGTCAAGACCGAGTTTGTTTGAATCCTAAAATATGAAAAAGAATATTGTTGAGCAAGACGGCCTTGAAAATTGTTTAAATGTATCAGTAATATACCACGAAAAAACAGCACCAAGAAACTGAAAATACAACATACAACATCAACTAAACACTCTAAAATTTGAGAAAATATAAATAAATAAAAAAAACATAAAAGCAAAAATAAAATAAATACAAAAATGCATCAAAAACCGCACGAAATCTACATAAAAAATAACTTTATAACAAGAAAATTTGATCGAAAACGACATTTTTTATATGGTGGGTTACTTGGTTTCGTTATTTGTTTAAATCACCTTGTTGTTACCCCGGTAACGCCATATAAATATCACTTTGACTACCGCACGGCACCCGTTGCTAGGCAACGTTGGAAATGTGTTCGAGTGGGTGGATTGTCCGCAAAAGTGAGCACTATTACTAATACTGTAATTTCCCGGACAACCCTCGGGTTCAACGAGCTGTCGATGGAAGACCTATGCTCGCTTTACAATGTCCGCTGTGTGAGAAAGTTCAAGATCAGACTCATGTTGATCGGTAGAAATAGAACGATGTTCAGGTGACGCGGTGTGAATACTCATGACTTTTCGACAACAATTTGATATTAATTGCATCTTACCACATGCTACTTGAGATTAGTTTAACAATAATTACAATTTTATTCAATAAAACTAGAAAAAACGATTAAAATAGACAATATCTCTGAACACTTTAGGTCAATTTGCTTGTCAGACGCGCGGCTCTGCGTCGAGCGCGTTCTTTGCGTCCCGGCCGGTGATTGTTTGACGGCACTGCCGATGGAGTCGCTAATAGTGTGGGATTGCTAACTGAATCCCGGTACGCCAATTGAGATGGGGCGAAGATGAGAGGGTAAGTCACCGCTTCCCCCTCACGACTGGCAGCCAGGGCGACCTCCAGCCCCCTTATTTGCGTCCGGAGATTCTGATTGAGTTGGCATTCCTCAGCCCAACCCTTTTCAGCAGCGGTGAGGCGTTGGTGGATGGACTTGAGTTTTGCCGGATCCACCCAGGTAGATTTCACCTGCTGAACCTCCTTGGTGAGCTGAATTATCTGCTCGTATAGAGATTTGTTGGATTGCTGGGCGCGGGATAATTCCTTTTGTAATAGTTGGGCGGATTCCATGGCTAATAAAATAAAATAATTAAAAAGACGGTTTACTGATAGAGCGGAATCATGTAATGTTAGGTTTATTTCAAACAAACTAATGAAAATTATTTAATGATAATGAAAATTCTAACTGAGCGAAAACAAAACAAAATTTACAGATTTAGTTTTAATTGTCAATAATTCAACCTAATCAAAATACTAAAAGAAAACAATTTGTTTTAAATCATCACTAATAGAAATTAGGTCTATGTCCATTCAGGGGAATCTTTTCGCCACCCATTCCTCGGGTGTATAGCCCGAGATCGACATGGTCGGTCTCTTTGTATTGCGGGTTCGGGTCGTAGTGGTTTGCGAGGCCTGGGTCGGGGAGATTTGTTGGGGATGCCAATAGTTGTCGGCGATCCGGCCCGCCAGCAAATCTTCTTCAACGTTCGCCAGATACTGGCGAGCTCGGATCACCTGCAGGTTCACTTGGCGCTGATGTGCCTCCAGGTTTGTGAGCAGCCGCCGAGTCTGTTGGTAGATTTCTTGTGCCGGGCTCCATTGGTCAGCCATTCCCTGCCCCAGATTGTTTCTGTCGAGAAACTTCGACGGGGGGAATTCGGGACATTTCTCCTGCCTATATTGAGTCCAGGCCCATCTCCATCGGTCTGCGAGAGAAATTGTCGCCTGATCCGTCGAATTAGTTGCTGAAATGAACAGTAATAATGTGGATGATTTTAGCAACAGAAAAATGATTATAATGGGTCTCTTGCAATTAATTAATCCTATTTCTTCCACTCTTATATATATAAGTAAATTTTAATTGATCTTCCAAACATCCTATAGGGGAAGTGATTGGTTCATTTCAAATGCTTTGTTTCATTTATTACCGTTATACATATATATGATTATCGTACATTTCCATATCTGCAATTAACTACTTCATGCTATTTTAAGACGTCGAGTAAGTAATATTGCAAAAATGTGTCCGTCAAAATATTTGGGAACGAAATACTCTCTTAACTCTCGGATAGAAGTTAGCATTTTTTGGGAATAGGACTGCGACAAATTTTCTATTGTAATTCATGGATTTTTTTTGATAAAATTTAATGACAACAAATCACTTTATCACCCATTTTTTGAGTGTCGGACAACCTCCCTTCCAAAATTATCGATCGAAAATGATTGTTTCGTTAAACATTACCTTTGCGCTATGATTAACTATTCTGTGCGAGACTCCTGAAAATTTTCGAAATTGAATAAAATAGTAAATGTAGAGTATGAGGACATAACTGATATTCCTATAGGGAGGCGGATAAATGCTATGGGGGGGTTTGTGATGTCTGAGATTTAATGGACTAACTGCACTCGATCGGGAATTGGAAGTTATTTGCGGGGTAATAATGGAAAAACTTATGTTAATGGCCACAGGACTACTATGAATATAAGTTGGGTGTAGAGATCGTTCGATTAAATATAAAAAAAATCATTTATAATCATAAGTTAAATATAATTTATAAGAATCTCACTCTCCAGCGATTAGAAAATCTGGAAGCACACCAGCGCGACGTGGATCTACAGGTGATCCGAGCTCGCCAGCACCTGACGAATGTGGAAGAGGATTTACTGGCGGGTCGGATCGCCGACATATATTGGCATCCCCAACCAATCTCCCCAGTCCAGACCCCACAAACCACTGCGGCCCGAGTCCGCAACACAAAGAGACCGACTATGTCGATCTCAGGCTATACACCCGAGGAGTGGGTAGCGGGCAGATTTCCATGAAGGAACATAAATCTCGTGACGATTTGAAAACAATTGTGTTCTTTTTTTATTTTTGATTTGATTATTGATAATTAAAACTAAATTGGTGAATTTTTCTTTATTTCGTTTTTTCGCTTGACTAGAATTTTGTTATCATTAAAATATTTTATTATTTTGTTTGAAATAACTCTAACATGGTGCGATTAGACCCAAATCGTAAATCACCCTATTACTTAATTTTATTTTTTTTTATTAGTCATGGAACCTGCCCAACTATTGCAAAAGGAATTATCCCGAGCCCAGCAAGCCAACAAATCCCTGTACGAGCAGATAATCCAGCTCACCAAGGAAGTTCAGCAGGTGAAATCTACCTGGGTGGATCTGGCCAAGCTCAAATCCATCCACCAACGCCTCACAGCCGCTCAAAAGGGTTGGGCGGAGGAACGCCAACTCAATCAGAATCTCCGGACGCAAATCAGGGGATTGGAAGTCGCCCTGGCAGCCAGTCGTGAAGGGGAGGCGGTAACTTACCCGCTCATCTTCGCCCCATCTCAGTTGGCGTACCGGGATTCACTCAACCATTCTACATTAGCAGTGACTTCCTCAACGATACCGTCAAGCAATCACCGGCCGAGACGCAAGGAACGTGCCCGACGCAGAGCGGCACGTCTGCCAAGCCAATTGAACTAACTGCCCAGTACCGGTATAATACCAAAATTAACTCACAGACATTATATATTTTTAATCGTTTTTCTTGTTTTATTAAATAAAATTGTAATTATGGTTAAACAAATCTAAAGTAGCAGGTCACCAGATATGATTAATATTGAATTGTCGTCGAAAAGTCGTGAGGACTCACACCGCGTCACCGGGAACGTCGTTCTATCTCTACCGATCAACATGAGTCGGATCTTGAACTTTCTCACACAGGGGACATTGTAAAGCGAGCATAGGTCTTCCATCGACAGCTCGTTGGACCCGAGGATTGTCCGAGCAATTACAGTATTAGCAATAGTGCTCACTTTTTGCGGACAATCCACCCACTCGAACACATTTCCAACGTCGCTTAGCAACGGGTGCAGAGTGGTAGCTAGAAAACATTTGTGTGGCGTTACCGGGGTAACAATAAGGTGATTTAAACAAATAGCGAAACCCTGTAACCCATCACTTTGTGTGATGTGAACGTCCTTCAATACCCTTCCATCATAATTTATAATGGCGATTGATAGTGGAATCATCTCGCGTGTTTCTGAAGTGCCATATTCGGCATCGATGAATAAAATTCTTTGACGTATTTCATCGAGGGTCATATCTTTTCTCAGAAATTAGTGTTTCTATCGCAGCATTTCATCGTTATGGGTTCATTCTTTGGTACCTCGTCTATTGCATTTGGGATCCTCATTTCTAGTGCAATCGTGGCTTTGTCGTATGCTGCTCTAATTCTCATCTGCCGCAGTTTCTCTGAAATTGTCCATGATGCAAATCTTTGTGCTTCATTCCATATTTTCCATCTTTCATCTAAGATCTCGATTTTTCCGTCGATAATGTGCATCAGGTATTTGTTTTCAGCCTGTGTTCCAATCTCTTTAGCTAATTTTAAACCGGAATTTCACTGAACAATGAATAAGAATATCTTCATTTTTCTGTCATCCGTGCGGAACCAGTTTGAAATCAATAAGTTATTTTCGATCGAAAATCTATTTTGCTCTCCCTATTTTTTCTTTAACCGATGAAAATTGTCGTACGTCATCCTTGTGCTGTTTTCCCATCGCTCCATTTTCACTAAAGACATTAGAAATTAATTGTTGAATTTTATATTTTTGTGTGATTGGAGACCGTTGGTAAGCACCCGAAAGGTACCGCCTTCGATCCCAATATAAATAATAATATTTAATAATAAATTCTTACCGTTTTAAATTATTTTAATTATACTAATTTATTTTTATTTCACTTTTAAATTTATACCCCTTACTCTTATTCAAACAAATTTTATTTTCTATCCCCTTAACCCCGTTATCCAATCAGATTGCATTTGACTTTCACATATAAAGGATACCCTATAATAAAAGATTAACACCAATCAGAATATATATATGAAAGATATAATGTCAATATAAAATAGGCATGCAATAATCAATTGTATCTCACTAGACGAATGTTTCCTCGTACACGACCCACGCAGGTCTTGGTCGATCGATACAATTGCGATGTTTATTTGTTCGAATAAATTTTGAAAATGATATCATGTATATGACAAGAATGATAATAGTTATTGTCATGATCACAATTATGAAGAATGTTCTAGCATTACCGATTTGTAATGTGGTTTGATTGAAACTGTTTCGGAATCATAAGCTCGAAATATAGTTTTGTTATACACAATTAAATAGGATTTATTATCGTCTGTTTGGCTTCTCTATGCTTTGGTTGAGGGATATGCTTGTTTGATTTGCATTGGTAGATTGGATCTTTTGTTTGGTTAATTTACTGAAACTTGAACATCTTTGTTTTCGACGAATTTTTTTGTCAACTGCTAGTCTGATTTGTACGTCGATAGTATTTAATTTTCATGTGCACAATTTTCATTTTGGATGCTGATCTTGTCTGAAAGAAATTAAGAGCTTGCCAGTTTTGTTTGTCATTCAACAGAGCCTGATTTTTCCCATAATAGTATATCACTATTTGCTGATTGATGTCTAGATTGGAGACAGCCATAATTGTTTGGAGATAATGAAATAAAACTCTATTGGTTTCGTTTATTAAATGAATTGACTGTTGATCGACATATACTTCGACCCATTTGTTATCACTAAAAGTGCCATTTGCCTGAAGTAATTTCTTATAATAATGAATCACTATATTATAAATTTTATTTAATTTTAAATTAAAGTACTTTACAAATGATTTTCTCAGATTCAGGGTATCGACCGAATAGCTTTGAAAAACCACTTTGACTTGTTGGGTTTCATCTGGTTGCCAATATTTGTTAATTCCATTTATAACGGTTCCACTTCAACTTGGTTTTTTAATTTTTATGTCCACACGTTCAATCTAATTAAACTATGCAGTTTTCTTACAGAATCCTTTCGAGGTTCATATTGTTTATCAGCAGAGGATATTTAAAATTCATAGTTAAATCCCGTGCAATCAACATTTTTTAATGAAAACTTAGTTTTTATGGGGGTTCAAAATAACTCATAAGATTATCAATTTCAATTTCCTCTGATTCTTTACAAAGATATAACCATACAATTTGAGTAAGAGTTGAATATGTATGAATATTTTCAAGCACCTCAATCTACGTTTTGGCATACCTTGGCATGACTTCTGCCTCGTTTGAACAGAATAGATTAGATATTATTAATGTCACGAACAATACTTTATTCATATAATTCAATGGGGTGGGGTTTTTTGTAAATTTTTGTATTATATTCGGCCCATCATTTATTTTATCTCGCTTTGATCTCAACAATATTTCCTTTCACCCTCTGATTGTATCTTTTTACAGCGATTCACATGCACCACTATTGTTTCTGCCTTTTTGTTTCTGATCGGTAGTAACTTTAAGTTGTAATTTTGTTGACAGTCCTTTTGTTGGTTCTGGTTTGTTAAAATATACTAATTCTCCCACTTTTATGCCATGTTCATGCGCTCCTTTATCATACTGGTCTTTGTAACTCTCCTGATTGTATTTGATTTTGAGTCCTGCTTGTTTCCACACGGATTGCATCACAGCTTTATAGTCTGGAACTTCCATATATATTGTGTGACTGGAGGTTGATATTCCAAATCAATAGGCATGTTATTTCGTCTCAAATACATCAGATAAAAAGGTGTTTCTCCAGTGCTTTCGTTTACTGAATTTATGTATGCGAACCGACACGGTTTTATAAATAGGTCCCAATCCTTTTGGTTTCGATTTACATAGGACGATATCATACTAATTAAGGTACTATTAAACCTCTCGACTAGTCCGCCTGTTTGCGGTTGATACGGTGACGTACTAAGTTTTAAAATCCCAAATAATTCCGTAATTAATTTTAATAGATCGCTCTGAAAATTTGTACCTTGATCAGTTAAAAATTTCTTTGATGAGCATATCTGAAAATAATATTCTCAACAAATATTCTAGCAACTGTTTCTGCTTTCTGATTCTGTATTGCGTAAGTTTCCGGTCATTTTGTTAAATAATCACAGAAGACTATTTATTCCCATTTATTATTTCTGGCAATGGTCCAACAATATCCATTGCTGTTATTTCCATTGGTGCCGATGGAATTGGAATTGGTTTCAAGGGAACCTTGATTTTCTTTCCCGTATTTCTACGAGTTAGGCATATTTTGCAAGTATTGCCCCACTACTTTACATCTCGTTCCATTGTTTCCCACTGATATTTTAATCTCAGTCTTGAATATGTTTTTCTGGACGATAGATGCCCACCAAGCGCTCCATCGTGATATGCCAATAACAATGTTTCTGATTTTACGTCGGTACTACTATTAATAAGTTACCGTTTTTTACACATTTGAGCAGTCCTTCATGAATGACATATTTATGGTTCTCTTCCATCACATACTTCCAATCACTCTCTTTTTTATCGTAACCGCGTGCTTCCGTAATTAATTTACTTCCTCGTCTTTTTCTTGATTAGCTTGCAGTTCTTTCATATTACATGCCGCTCTCATTACAGCGAATATTGTATTTTCGCACTTTGTTTCTTCCTCAACTGGAATACGTGACATGGTATCCGCATTTGCATTAGCTTTTCCTGTCCGATATTTAATTTCAAAATCGTATTCTTGTAAGGCTATAGACCATCTTATTAATTTGCTCGCCGAAACTCTATGCTTTATGAGCCACTGCAATGGGTTATGATCTGTCAACACTAAAAACTTTTTGCCAACTAAATATTGCCGAAATGTAGTTATGCCATATACTAACGCTAACGTTTCTTTTTCTATTGTAGAGTAATTCTTTTCATGAGGTTTCAATGTTCTACTGGCATAAGCAATCACGTGATCTTTTGAGCCTTCAACTTGTTGCCTCAATGCAAAATTACTGGCATCGGTCATGACGTTAAAAGCTTTTTAAAATCTGGGCATCTCAAAATTGGCTGCATTGTCAGACTCTTTTTCAATACATCAAATACTTCTTGTTGGGACTTTTTCCATACAAATTTACTTTGTTTCTTCAGTAGCACGTTAGGAGGTTGTGCAATATGAGAAAAATCTTTAATAAAGTTTCGGTAATAGCTTGCCAATCCCAGAAATTGTCTGATTTGATCTATATTCTTTGGGACTGGGTAATCTCTGATTTTTAATACATTATCTGGGTTGGGCTGCAATCCTTTAAGAGAAATAATATGTCCCACATAAACGACTTCCGATTTTCCCCACTCACATTTTGAGGGTTTTATTTTTAGATTGGCTTTTCGCAGTTATTTTAAATACTACTTCGACATCTATTAGATGTTCGTCGAAACACGTTGAAAATACAATAATATCGTCAATATATACCTGTGCATGTGGCAAGTCTCGTAGAATGAAATTCATACCTCGCTGAAATGTCGCTGGTGCTCCTGTTAACTCAAATGGTAATACGTAATTCACAGAGTTCTTTGCCATCTGAAAAAGCAGTTTTTCGTTTATCTTCCTCTTTCACTTTAAATTTATTGTACCATTTATTTAAATCACTAACCGTAAACTAATTTGCCTCTCCCATTTGATCGAACATTTCCTGTTGGACTGGTATTGGGTACGTATCTTTTCTTGTTACCTGATTTAACTTTCTATAATCCACACAAAATCTCAATTCGCTATCTTTCTTTTTAACGACCAAAATTGATAATGAAAATGGTGATGAACTATCTCGTATCAATCCGAAATCTTTCATTGCCTTAATTTGCCTGTTACTCTCCTCTTGATGTACATATTGTATTATGTTTGGTCTCAATTTTATTGGTGTTTCGTCCAGTAAAGGAATTTCGTGCTCAATGATTTGAGTTAAACCCAAATCGTATTCGTGCCTTGCAAATACCTCACGATATTTATGCAATAATTCCTTAAATCTCAGTCTTTCCTTTTCAGTTAAATCGGTATTGTTGACTCGCAGTTCTTTATAGATCTTTATATTTCTAGGTAATTTTCGCCTTTCTTCGTTATTCATTTTCAATACCTTTCCCAATTTTGTCTTTGGTTTTAGCTGA
Source organism: Schmidtea mediterranea (assembly GCA_022537955.1). NCBI lineage: Eukaryota > Metazoa > Platyhelminthes > Tricladida > Dugesiidae > Schmidtea > Schmidtea mediterranea. Next base: position 92,868,043 of record CM039680.1, read on the forward strand.
ACTGATTTGTTATCACAATTGACTATTTTCACTGGGATTAATTGGTCCTGTATATTACTATTTCATCATACAATGGTGTTTTGTATTACTCTATTAATGTTTGACTCGGTTCAAATATATATTCCTCATCTGGAATACTCGCCATATTGGCATAATAAATTACTTCTGAATTTGCAGGAACTTCTAAAGTATGATTTAAAAATACTTCCCCGGTTTTGTACACAATTTTATTTGTACTACTGTTAGTTAGATTCCTTATAGCTAAATTTAACAAGACTTCTTATAATTGTTCCATCACATCTATACCGATTAATAATTTTGTTGGGCAATCTTTCATAACCAGCACATGATGAGTTATTTCCTTATTGCCAATCAATATTTTACATTCAAGTTTACCCAATATTTTTAATTGATTCCCCGACATTGATGTTACCATTTCACCAGTATCCTTTATTCTCATTCTCTCTCTGATTGTTAACACCTTAGTGGATGTTATTGTGTGACTAGAGCCTGAGTATAGTAGAGCTTCCAGTTTACGCTTATTTAATTGCACATATATACGGGGTTGTTTTCCAACTTTGGATATTGTCATAAGCACATAATTACATGGTAAACCCAGCATATTTTTCCTTTCAATCTCAGCACTCGACGGCTCAACCTTTTCTGGTTCAAGCTTAATATCGCTAAGCGGTTTCATTTCTTTTAGCTTAAGTCCCGGATAAATTGGAGCTATTGCTGTTATTGTATCTGATATGTGCAATCTAGTGAGCTTGCCTATCCCACTAAGTTTTGGCTCTGGTTCTAGCAAAAATCTAGATTCAGGTTCAACTCTATGAGTGCCAATTATTTTTTATTTAAAAACGATAATTTGTTGTCTCCACTATTACTGTTCTCATTCTTATTTTCGGTTATTGAATCTAGTTGTGAGTCTTCACTCCTTCGGTCATTTTTGAATAGCTTTTTCGCATTTCTTATTTCTTTATACTGGTGATCCGTGATAAAGAATTGTGTATATTCTATGCGTCGACAATATTTGAGATAGTATTACTTTCACTGTTACTGCAATTACATATATACCAATTAATCCAGCACAAGCTTGCCCCAAAAACATAAATTTGCCCAAATGTTTTTCATTGTATTATACGTAGCTTTTTTATAATGATCTGGTGTCAGCAAATAATCATAATTTACTTTGCCTTGTCCACTAGGCAATATTGTATCCACCATTTCTGATATGACGCGTTCCTTCTTCGAAGGGAATAATAAATTTCTTTGTGCCACATTGATCTCATCGCTTGAATATAAACCGGTTTGTGACATTTTATTCAACGACGTGAAATTTACTAGATACTCTAGCTTTATTAATTCTAATTTTTCGGGAGTCTTTACGCCTCTGTAATCTGGTAACGCAATCCACGAGTCTGGTGCTAAGCGATATAACGGAGATAATAATCGATTACATTGTAATATTTTCGGTTTCGCTTCTTGCTCCAATAATATTCTCAATAATAATCTCAATTTATCACTTACAGTGACTGGTAGTTCGTTTGTGCACTTATCATATTTCGTAATTTTCACAATCATCTCTTTACATTTATAACTGTATAGAGCCTCCCCCATTATTCTGGCAAACACTCCATTCTCCAATATTAGCATAGGTGCAACTAGATTCGGATTAGTAATAGTCATTGCCAAACGATTGCGTAATATCTCTTTATTTAGTATACAATCATTTAATATCATCTCGCGATAAATATTTTTCATGACCTCTTGGCTAAGATGGAATAAATAATCCATTTTATTATTAAAATACAAAGTTAGCTTAATATTTTCCGTATGGATTCTAGTTTTTGCATCTTCAATTGTTTTCTTTGACAGATATACACCTTTATAATTTGTTTCATATACTATTTGACCACATTTGTTTGTGATGTCTTTTCTAATAAATCGCATTCCATCACTAGATGAAGTTGACATTAACACTACATGTGTCTTTCTTGTTCTAGACGGAGTCACTCTCACTTTTCCGTTGTCTCTGGTATTTAAATTCAATCGATCGGGTCTTTCTCTGAATTGTTCACCAACTAAAAATCATTGTTTTCAAATACACCAAATTACATGCATTTGTTTATACGTCATACACTAGAATTGACTCACCTGTCTGCTTCATATTACAAAATGGACGCGTTTGCAAGTTCCTGTATCATCATCAAACATACCTTGGAATTCTCTCAATTCCGTTAAATACTCTTCCACTGCGAATATTTTATCTATAATTCTATCATTGTTGTCCTTTTTACCAGACATTCCCGAACATTTGCTCGTCTCAGATCCAATTCCTGATACACATGATGTTTAACGTCATTAATTTTTAAATTAACCGGATACGCCTCCGAACAATCAACCATATCTACGACTGAAAAAAATTTTCCCATTTCAGTTTCAGAACAGTCATATGCTACCAACGAAGCGGTTTGGTTGAACACTCCACATAAAATAATAAACATAAACATTACTCAAGGAAATATCAGTTTTTCTCATTTCAGTGTTCACTTTTCTATTCCGCCTTCCCTGCTGAAGACTATACATCTCTTCATTCTCTTTTTCCATTTTACATGACGATACTATATTTTCCCAGCCTCCATTATCTTTAATCTAGTTTCCAAAACTTTTATTCAATATCTGAGCTGCTTTATTTATCAAATTTTCTATTTCATTTGGTTTCATACAAGCATGCGTTCCCACTTTCAAAACGATAAATGTCAATCCGTTTACTACCGATTCTCTGTTTATTCCACATTTAATTAACTTTTCAATCACTTTCATATCACAAAAATTACCTGATTCACCATATTTTTGTACTACTTTTAAAAGTTGACTTCTCAAAATTTCACTAATTTCTTTTAAATAATCTTTTATTTCTGCTTCAAATTCGAACGTTGGATACAATATTTTCATTAACCCCTTTAGATTTCTCCTCGATAATGTCAATCTCATTTTCCCTTATGATAAATTTTACCCAATTTACTTTAATTTCGTTTAAACTTTTGCCTTTTTCTACTTCATTTTCATTAACTCTATCAACTTCTCTCATTGTTAATTCGTCTACAACCTCGAGTTTCTCTATTTCTACTTCATTTTCAACTTCACTTTTACTTATTTCCAATTTATTTCTAACTTCATCAACAATCCTTGATTCATCGTTTTTCGTTAACTACATTTAATTCCTTTATTTTAACGACCTTATTAACTTCTAATTCGTCTAACCTTTTTACCGCTCTTATTTCATCAATTTCTATTTTCTTGTGTTCCTCATTTTTAACTGCCCTTTTCTCTTCGTCCCTCTCATTTTCCATATACCGACTATTTATACTTGTGCTAAATTTCTTTGACGCGATTATATGATTCACGAAGTTCACTCTTGTACTTAAATATCCGTCCTCATCTAGTTCATGTGGCATATATCCACAATCAAATAAATATTCGTCATCATCCAGTTCCTCTCCTTTATATTTTAATATTATAATTCAATCACTACCCATAACTTCAACAGCTCGTTTTCTCAATTTCAAAACTTTTTCACACCAATGTTCCTGAATATATTCTATTTCTCTATAACCTTCAAATTCTAGTGCAATTTCCATCGGGTCAATTTCTACTCTTGCCTCTCTGAGCTCGTGACCCATTTTTCGTAACATCTTTTTCAACTTTTCACAACATCTGGTTTTATCATATAAGTATGGTCATATACAATCAACAATTTTTATTTTATTTTTTACCTTGAATTCAGAATTATTAATTACACCTACTTCTTCATTAATCTTATCTTCATCACCTATTAATAAAGCATCTGCAAAATCACTTATGATTTTTCTTCATCATTTTTAACTCATTTTTAACACCTGGAACTAATCCACAATCAACTAAAAATTCATCGTCTTTTAAATATCTCCTTTTAAATTTAAACTCAATCATTGTCCCTTTTATTTCTTGTTACAATTCTTGTTTTAAATTTTTTACTCTGCCATATGCTGCACAACGTACAAATCTTTTAAATTCATTGTCTTTATCTGAAATATCAATAAAAATAAAATCTAACCACTCTTTTGCTCGAAATTCTCTACCAAATTTTACCATCAAAACTTCAATCTCGTCCTTCACCGGCGGATCCGATTCATACCAATTGGCGCACAATGTAATCACTGTTTTAAGTTTTCTGATACTCAACGACATCTTGCATAGCTTTTGCATTAATTGCATCAATTTTGGAGCGTTAATATCTCTGTTTTCCAACAACTTTTCTATCCTCATAATCAACATTGCAGCTTTTTCATTTTCTAAATTATCCTTTATTGAATTACTGTTGCTTTCTGTTCCTGGACATTCTATAGCTGTTTCGGATATCATATGGCTTTCAAGCTCGCCGTCAGACTCAAATTTCGACATTAGCAAATTTAATTTTCGGCTCATATTTCTCAGCTCATTTTCAATCTTCTCTTTATAATCGTCATCCTGTACATAGGTCATATTGCTCATTGATGAAGCATCCCCTTGAAATCGAATAGACTTTTTTAGAATTGGTTTTTGAAATCTTTCAGTATTTTTTGGGCACGATCTTGCCATATGTCCATAACCTTTACACGAATAGCATTGCACTTGACCGTTTAGGTTTACTTTATCTATTTGTGGCGATGGAGATATTGATGGACATCTAGATTTTAATCGACAATTTCTCGAAATATGCCCTCTTCTTCCACAATTGAAACATTGCAGATTGTCAGTTCCTCGTTGGATATTGTAGCTCGGCTTTCGGTAGTTCCGCTTATTATCGCCTTTTATCCAATCTGGCCTCACCCAATTTGGACTTTCTGGGTGCTATCTTTGTACCAATACTGATTGGCATAATGTCCCATCTTTCGACAGATATCGCATTGAATTGTCTTTCCATTGTTGGAACTCTGAACATTAGCTATTGATCTATTGAAGTCAAATTTATTTCTAAACTTGGGCGATGGACTGATAGTTCTTTGAAATTGGTCATTTTTCACTGGCGTTAATGATCTGGACTCGTCTTTCAGAAATCACTGCAAAAGATTACGCTTTCTTTTCGGTGCTCTTTAGATTTAATTCGATTTGCATTGCCTTTTTCACTAATTCATCAAAATTATTGAAATCTACTTAGCATAGAGCTTTTCGGATCTCTTTGTCAACGCCCATTAGAAATCGGTCTTGTACCAACTATCTGATTTGTTTTACAGTATCTGGTTGTTCCTGTTTGCTTTCAAACGCTTTATCTGCAAGTGTTGTTAAGTAATGAGCAAATTCACTTACAGATTCATCAGATCTTTGAACTCTGTTGTAAAAGTTTTGTCTCATTATGCGCTTTATATCGCCACTGATTAATTTATTTGCAAGTTCGTCTTTTAACTTTGTCCAGTCATTTCCAATGTTCCTTTTGTCCAACTGCTGCCGTGCTTCTCATGATGCTCCTTTGAGATAGAGTGGCAATCGCTGTACTATCACCGCTTGAGTCCATCCGTAGGTCGTTGCATACATGTAATATTCGCGCTTAAATTCAGCGAATTCTACAGGATCTCCCCCGTACTGGTTTACTGGTAACTTTTGACAACTTGCATAATAATTTGTATCTCTGACGGTCGCTGCTGATGTTGAAACTATTGGTGATGTAGTTGTTGAAGTAGTTGAATTATCGCTGCTCATAAAAATCTCTATTTGTTGCTTGCTTCGTAAATTGTACGGTTCTCGTTTATTTTCCAATTTAGAACGTCTAATATTAACACTTTTCAGAGTTTCGATTTCTCTTTCTCAATATACTACAGTTTTCACAAAGCCTTGGTTGCTCTTTAGATGCTTCTCACCGACGATTCAGATCACGTCGGGCTCACCAAATTGTTGGGATATTAAATATTCGTCGATGAATAGGTCTCTCGATCCGACTCCTCGTGTTCAATAATCAATAAGACAAAATTCCAACAAAGAAATCTTTATTCACAAATATTCACCACTATACACAATAATTTATTTTTCGTATCCACCCTAAGGCAGCGTTTCCCAAAGTTTTTTCACCGCGGCACCCTTTTTGATTTCAAATTTTTGACGGAACCCTTATATACTAATATATTCGAATTTTAATTTTAAATATTAATATGAGCTATATATTATTATAGAAAATTATAGTATTTATTAAAACAAAAAAACAATAATACAAAAAATTAAATTAATAAATTCATTTGATTGTTGATCAATCACATATCAAAAATAAAATAAACTTATCAATGAGTAAGTTATTAGTGTGGACAGTGTTGTTGCTTCTTTTCCTGGCAAATCCTGCTTATATTTGGTGTTATTGTTTGCACAATGTAAATGTTGCCAGATCTAGGTTTTATAACAATACTTTGTACTGATGATGCTGAATGAAATGGAATTGGGACATATAAAATAGAATGGATATATGTTTTTTGAGTCAATATCAAATGGAATCGAAAAAGAATTTTAAATTGGATTCGTATGGAATCGAAAATTATTTATAAAGATTTTTTGGAAATATATTTACAAAAAGTTCGCGGAACCCCTGCTATCAGTTCGCGGAACCCACTTTGGGAAACGCTGCCCTAAGGGTATCACGATGTAAATTCAACTGCAATCTGATTAACTTTATTGATTTACGACTATTCGCTCGTTTCCTTCGACTCGTTATTTTCGCGCTCTGACCAACTGGCAACTTATTTTGTTGTCAGTTGCTTTTATAGTTTTTGGATTCGCATTAATCTGGATTACTATTGAAAAACAATTTTCCATTTCGGACAATTTATTGCCCGTTTCGCTAATGCCGGGAAACACATTAAGCTGGCCCTTGATTAATGGGTTCGTCGGTAAATAATTAATTTAATTAATTAATTTGTTTTTGGGCTCTCGATCCTTCAATATACCTTATCGCAGTCTAATAATATTTTATTCGTCTTCACAATCAAATTTGCCACCGGTTACCACTTTTTCCCCCCCAAAAATATTGATTTTTAATTTTTTTGAAATTTTAATTAATTTTGATAATTTTAAAATTTTATTATTATTATTCATGTTTTGTTATAACCCCAACAATAGGTATTACCGTGCTGACCATACAAAATTTAAGGGCTGACATCAGTTTTTGCACAACACGTTCAAATAAACATCTTTCTATTTCATTCAATTTCACAATCGATTTTCTCCAATATATTCTCATATTAAATTTTTTCTAAGTAATTTTCAAATGTCTTGATAATTTAACAATTTATAACCCAACAAACTTTATTCACATCAAACAAATTTTCACCAAATTAAAAATTTTCTCTACAAGCTTTATAAAACGTCAGTAATATTCACCTTCATTGAAAGTCAATGTGTTCTCTGACCCTTTGTGTTCCGATTTCACAAAGAAAATTAACAGAATCCAACACATAAACTTTATTCGTATATAATATAATTTTCAATACAATATTTTTTTATCTGCACCTTGAAATTGGCTAATATTAGTTTTCACTCACTTTCTGACTCACCTCTGTAGATAAACTTTTGCCTGCTTCAAATATTTTGTACATAACTTTCCACTTCCAAGTAAACTTCAATACATCCGAATTATACCTGTTTTAGTCAAAAAACTAATTATATTATTTTTAATCCAGTAACTATTTTTTTAGTTGCTCTGATTGGATAGGCAACTTCTCAATTTTTTAAAAAGATTACTTAAAATTAACGAAGTGTAAAGATATCAACAAACAATTACATTTCAAACTCCAGGAAGTCTGGGAATCATAAAATTTTAAAAAATCAAAAGTTGTTTACTATTGACAATGAAAGATAAAGTTGAGAATTTCAACATTTGCAGGCTATTTTGGACACTGACCCTTTTTGTCCCTATTTATTGTAGTAGCTTTACAAAACAAAAATAATTAGTCAGGCGACTTCTTACCTTTCTGTTTATCCTGCGAATTGGTGTTAGAAATTTATTCTCTTTTCGAGGAAGGAATAATTTTATTATCTCCTTAATTACCACTTGAGTTTTCTACATGGCAAAATTATTCATTTTTTTATTTCTTGAATAATTTTCTACCGACCCATTTAATTTATTTCATTGCATTGGTGTTAGCTTCATTAATTGGGATCCATACATACCAATTTCATCTACACTAGGTAAACTTTTAATTTTTCTTAAATTTTAATTAATCAATTAATTTTGAATTTTACAACTTTTGACATTTGCAAAATTCTAGCCCAACTCACACAATTTATTATTTTTTACAAACGAGCTTTTCTGTGCTTTTAATATGTCAACAGAATGAGCATAAAAAATTGTGGATCCGAATTAAAATTAAAGAGGCCGAAAGCATTAGTATTATCAGCAATAAATCATTCACAAATTGGGAGCACAACACAGTTGATTAATGAAATGAATTAATAATCATAAATATAATACACAATGTTTAGTACATCCTTACAGTAGAAAGTATCGGTAACTGTTATGTACAAGCGATTTTTAAAGGATAACAGTTCATACAAGTAAAATGTGAAAAAAGAGCGTTCCTATTACGAATTGCAATGTCTTATAAATGACAAAGCCGGATTCCAGAAAAAGCACTGATTCCGGTATCTAATTATGGTTCCAATTAAATTTCATAACATGCAAATATCTCTTTCATTTGGTTTCCATTCAATTTTATTTTAAAATTACTTCATTTTACAACCCTAACACGCCTAAGTAAATTTTTATCAGGAAACACTAAATTTTATTTTGAGTCATCAAAAATAGCTGTCAATCTGTTCAAAGACCGATAAATTCATTATGAAATTATTATAAGAACTAGTGTAGTACAAAATAAACTACACGCGATTTAAAAAATGAATTAAACAATAATTTTAAATAAAATACTCAACGGAATTGATGAAAAGTAACGAATATTTTTCAAAATGTTTCAAAGATACAAATTCATGGACGAAATAATATATCACTATGCTACTCAAATACAAAAAGATTTTACTTATGTATAGGCAAATATTTGTTTGCAACCTCACAATTAGCAACTTGTTTGTGAAATGTCTTGTCAAATTATTACAATACACAATAAAACTATTAGCTAAATATATAATACAAAATAAGTTATGAAATTCGTAAAAAATAATGATTTACTCATCAATTATATTGGGCAATAATTTATTTTAATATTCATCAGTCAGATAACATTTTAATAATCACAGATCAAATAATAAATAACAAACTATCAACTAAATTCACAGATAATCAATGGTTATATAAAGCGATTCTTATTATTAGATATTTGATTTAACAATTAATTATTTGTAAGGAAGTTAAACAAACAGAGATAAAAACAAAACTGCAATCTCGCATCACAATTTACGTAAACTGACATTGATAATATCACACTTCGAGCATAAACAATTTAAATAAATATTTTCTTTTTCATTCTGAATAATTACCAGCCCATAAATGGAGAATCCCGATACATTATCTCATTTGGAGAGACTCCCCAATAAAATAAAGCTTGTGGATTAGAGCAATTTGCTTGTTTGATTGCTTTAATTCTCTTATTTACATCATAAACTAAAAAAAACTATAAAGTAACAAATTGAATCAATATTTTAATGTTATATTGATAATTGAAAGGTTTGTACCAGAAATATGAATAATAATAATTCGTTAATAACTCAATCTGACTAGCGAATCAGTTGAAAGTTACTATCTTTTATTAATATTTTATTATAATAAATGAAAAAAATTTTATATTTAATAATTATATTAAAATTTTAAAAATATTTAAATATTGATTAAAATATTTATTTATTAAAACATTTAATTAAGAAATAATTTCGTAAGAAATGTATAGTATATTGTTTGAATATAATCAGACATAGTGATTAATAAAATTAAGTTTTTCAAGTAGTTTTGGCAGTCAGATAGTTTGTTGCCAGTTTCTGTGTTGAACTTGTAGTCCACAGATGTAAGATTATATCTACCATGGTTTCAAGTGAAAAGAGGTTCAAAATAAAGATTCATCTTATTTTCTTGCCTTAAAACCAAACTTATTTGATGTCCAGTGCATCAGGAAAAGTGTATAACAGTGTTAACTTGACACTGTTTTCAAACTTACCGGCGCTCAGATTTCTCTGAGCGCCTCCCGGCATAGTACTGATGAGAGCCATTAGCTCGAAACTAGTATAATATTGGGAAATGTACTGGATATCATTTAATTTATCATATATTCTTTGAATATAATCAGACATAGTGATTAATGAAAGAAATGATTTGTTTACACACACATATATATACTAATCCATACTATTTGAGTTGGTTTTCGTGCCTGAAGATCACAGTTAAACTGTCGAAATATATTGTACGAGTGTTTGGCGTTTTTTTTAAATAAATTCGTTGCTAGACTTATTTAATTCGATATTTACTTTGTTACATAAAGGTTTTTACAGGCTCTCAATTTAATAAAACACGAAATGAAAAATAAAACGTCAATAAATTTTAAAACAAAAACATAACAAATATTAAAGATTTTACTTGATTTAACATGAGCTTTGTTGAAATCAAAAAGAGACTTATAAAACATTTCTAAATTAAATTTAAGATTGATATACTATATTATATAATAATTAAATAATTTTTGAATCTTCATAGAAATAAAAATTTTAAATTACTTATGATACCAAATATTATTACAAAATTTTCCATCAAATTCAATACATTTTAATTTTGAAAATAGTATGAAAATATTCCAAGTACCTTCTAAATATTACAAGAGTTTAAATTATTTTTCTTTTTTATTGTTTCTTAATTTTTTTTATATTTATTCAAAGAAAAATTTTGGCGAATTATATGGAACTATTATTTAAATAAAATAATTTATTTTTGAAATAAAATATGCAAATTCAAAAATACTTTGAAATTTATTATATTATTATTATATTTATTAATATTATTTGAAATTTTTATAAATCTTAATCTCAGTGTCACTTTAAACTTTATTTTAAATATGCAAAATAAAGAAAGTTTAAGGCAGGCCTGTCCAACATGTAGGACCCAATATAAATCTGGATTAACAAGATCGTGGTTCTTAAAAACACGAGATTTCATAAAAAAAACAATCATCGATAATCTCTGATTAATCTTAATCTTGAGAACCAATTCAGATTTTCGACCACAGATTTTGAAGAATAAGGCATAAATATTGAAACAAATTAAAAAATTAGCTCATCATATTTTATCAAATTAATAACATATTGTAGCAAAGTAACAAAATAATTAAGATAAACTAATAAATAAAAAAATGAAATAAGCAATTACAATAATGAAATAACTAATTAAAATAACTAATGAAATAAATTTAAAAAATGAATAATTTAATTTAACCCTTTTATGGACAATGACGTGTATACACGTCAAAATTATTTTCTAAAAAAATCATGACGGCTATACACGCCACGAAATATATGAGTTTATATTAATTGTATGCATTTAGTGTCCCACGAGAACTACAAATAAATTCTCTGGTGTACCAGGAAATATATTTTAAATAAAATCTGTTATAAAAAAACTATTGTTATTCCCCGAATTGTCCATGACGTCATGCCTCAAACCACAACTTTTCAATGTCATGACGGCAATACACATCAAAATGGGCATCATCAATTTATGATTAAATTATTATGATTACTGCATTTCTTTCATTTTGTTGTTTTCAGAATTTCATTATCTTTAAAAATTTGAAATATATGGCAAGTGATGTTCTGGGAACAGCAACTTAAAAGTGCGTCCGCGAAAGGGTTAAATAATTATAAAAATAAATAATTAATATTAAAATTTTACTGTTGTACAATGGATATAAAGATAGGGTTGTCAAGTGGTCAACACAAAAAAAGAGAACATTTTAAAGAAAAAATTATTAAAATCAAATTTTATACATAAAGATATTAAGGAACATAAAATTGCACTTATAATTCAAATTTGTACTTTAAAAATATAAATTAAATTAAATTTAATCATCTTCATCATCATTTTGATCACTTTTTTCAATGTATTTATCTACATTACTAACTTTGTTCAAAAAAATTTCATTTTCTTTTATTTCTTTATAAAATTCCAAACATGAAATATTTTTATATTTATAAACTACGCTCAAAATACCTCGGACAGTGGAAATTTTTAGCTTATTTCTTTCTTTAGTCCACTGGCCGCTAATCATGGAAAATATTCTTTCAACATTAGCATTTTGACCAGGTATTGCGAAAAAAAATTGACATATTTTTAAGAGTTCTGAATGAAACTCAACAGCATTTGTTTTAAAATATTCTGTCCATTTTGGTGTTGATTTAAAACATACAAATTTAGCTTGCAGTTCTTCAGTAAATAAACATTTTCGTTTACTCATATTTGGAGCTAAAATAGAAAAATCCAAGAATATAAAATATAAGACTCTAATTAACAATAATAAATTACATACTTACTTGTTTATTTAATACAAAAAAATATAATATTAATAATTACTTTTCACTTGCTTATTTTATTTATTTAACACAACAAATTATAATAATAATGATTTCTTATAAAAATCGTTAATACACACAAATTATTTCATCTTTAATTTTAAATTCAATAAATATTGACAGGACAGCAATAGCATAGCCTGCTTTTTTTCAAATTTTTGAATTTTTATACCGAGTTTCTTTTTAAATTTCAACTTGAATTAATTAAAAATCAGCGAAATTGAAAAAAGAGAACAATTTGAATATTTATAGAAAAAGATAGAGGACAAATAAAATGTGCTAAAAAAGAGAACATGTTCTCTTTAAAAGAGACCTGTTGACAAGCCTATATAAAGACTAATTTTTTTATGAACCTATAATAGGATTACACTTTTTAGAAAATGAACATTCTATTAACTTTTTTACTAAATTACCTTTAGATTTCAAACTTACTAGGAGGAAGACAAATCACGTCTTCTTTTTTGGCTGATGTTTATTAAATCAAGAATTTGGCGGACAGTAGAAATTAGTTGTTGGGAAGTGAAGGGACAGTTTTGCAACTATATGTGATAACAGTTTGTATTTCAACTGAAATCTTACTAATTGCTAACACATGAAAATATAAATGATTTTTAAAGGGTCGTTTGAATTATATTTAAAATTTTTTTAAAGGCATTTAGTATATGCATATACTGTTTTGTCACAATATCTTAAACAATGAATGACGGAATTTCCAGTCGTGTCACTATATTTTCTAAATTTACCGACGGAATATGCTGCGTGTCTGCCAATGTATTAATATAATATACAAAATTAATTAATTCAAATTAGCGATTACAGTAGTAATGTTGAAGTAGCTAAATAAATAAAAAAATCATTTTTTAACTATTTCAATTTTAATTTTCTTTGTATTTAGTTTTCCTCATTATACGATTTATAAGAAATTCTTGGCAAGTTAAACTAAAGAACAACGTAATAAATGCATATTGTTGATTAGTTATTTTATGTGGTCATATAATAGTTACAAAAAAGCCCCTTAACAATATTATAAAAATATAGTCATTACTAAATTGCGTTTGTATCCTAACTACAGATTGGCTCATAAAAATTTACTTGATGAAATCATCATATTTTTGTTAATGCAAAATTTTGACAAGAACCTAGAATCATCAAAATAATTATTAGGAATATTTAATATTAACTATGTTAGAAATTAAATTGTTATTAAAATTAAATATTTAAAAATTACTTCCAGAATACAAATTAGGTGGTTTATTTTCTGAATTTTTGATTTGAGAAATTCCAGAATTATCTCCACTAGCACCAACAGATACATTTTGACGTGTAGATGGATTAGAAAAGTTCTGATTATCAATATTATTTGTCCACTTTGAAACACCGGTATCGAAAGCAGAAGTAGGACGATTATTTTGAAGATTAATTTTATTTGAACGTAAATTATTAGAAAGATTTGAATTTTTAATTCCATTCATGATATGCCATGCTGTTGATGCTGAATAAAATGTTGATATTTTACAAATTTTGCAAATACTAATTACGTTTATTTTTATTTGATGATGGTACATGAGCAGGACTAGTCATTCCATACATGAGGTGAGGTGGAGGTAGTAAATGCGCTGGAGGAGGAGGTAATGGTAATCCATATGGATACGAAAGAAATGGCGGAGTTAGAAGATTTGAGAAAGAAAATCCAACAGACTTATATTGAGAATTTATGTTTGGTTTGACTAGCTCCACATCAATTGTTCCATTACTAATATCATTAGGTAAAACAGTTTTATTACTAACATCTAAAGCACTAATGGCTGAAGATCTGTCTTTAAAATGAATAAATGCGAAGTCTCTGACTTTTTTAATTGATTCTATTTCTCCATATTGGGAAAAATAGTCTCTGAGATTCTGATCAGTGCATTCAGAAGTGAGATTTCTGACGTAAATAGATTTAACCTAGAAATGGAAGAAAACAATTATTAACATCTACTTCGCCAATTAATATTGAAGACACACTTTGGACATGACTTCTTGAGATGGTTCTTGCTTTTTAGCAGCCCAGTCAACTTTTAATTCTCTATTCCACAATCTAAAACCAGGCTTAGAAAGTTTTCTTCTCGCATTTGCTGCTGCTGAATGTGTTTCATATTCCAGAAATACAAAGCCACGATGACGTTTAGAATCCATTTCACCACTTCCCGTTTTGGCGGCAAAAATCATTACATCTACTAGTCCATCTGATATGATTAGTTGATTAATAATGATTAAGACTAACAGGTGTAGGAAAATGATAAACCAATGTCTATAAAATTTTAATTCATTTATTTTTTATTTACATAATAACTCTACACTAAATATGAACACATAGTATTAAGGTTGCTCAAATACTTATTTTTATACATTTAAAATATTTAGAAGATTTAAAAGGTTTTCCGAACAATGTATTATTCAAACAAAATCGTTCAATAAAACTTGGAGAATTTAATTATGCCTTTTCATGTTCTGAGGCAATCAAACACATACTATTTAATATATAACATAATAAAATTAATATACATATTTATAAAAAAGATAAATTAATTATTAGATTTATTTCACACCCTTCAATAAAAACATTTGTATCCATAGTTTTAAATTCTCTCAACCATTAGACATTTCTTGTAACATTCCTTCCATCATTCATGTTAACGACATAGGTTCAATCATTTCTCTTATTTATGATTGTCCCTGGACCGTCATATCTGTCGTTTACATTCTTATGTAGGCTTTTACTTACCAAAACCTTATCTCAAATCATAAATTCTCGATTTGTTCGTGCTTCATTTTTGTAAATAATTTTGTTTTCATAATTTGTTATCTCTTGATTTTTGATTTGTCTTTCTTCTTTTTGTATTTCCATATATTTATTTGGATTCATATTATCATTCGCGACTAGTTTCCATTCTCTAAATAATTTGTCACCATACACAATTTCAGATGGGCTAAACCCTACTATACTGTGCTTAGTATAATTTAATTAACTTAATTTAACTTAACTTAATTTAACTCTACTTCGGGAAGTAAATTTGTCCAATTTTTATATACATCAATGCCAATATTCTTGTTTTTAACCTCAATTTCTTTGGATCCTCATGTATTGTCTGAGAGTGAAAACACGTATCACAATCTTTTCGATGAAACGTCGATAGTAGTTTGTCAGACCTTAAAAGGTTCGTAGTTTTTTATACATTGTGGTCTTTTATATTCTTTTATAGCCTCTATTTTATTATCATCTGTTCGAATGCCATCTCTATTTATAATATGCACTAGGAACTTTGTTTCTTATCTCAGGAAATGACATTTATCTTTACTTAATTTTAACCCTGCTTCTTTAATTCTTTCAAATGCGTTAATTATTCATTGTAAATGCTCTTCTTTACTTCGAGAAAAAATTAATATATCGTCTAAATAAACTACAGCTTCCTTGCAATTAAGAGAGCCCAATACTTTATTCATCCGCTTTTGAAACGTTGCCGGAGCAGCAGCAATTCCAAAAGGCATTCTCTTGAAGCAACATTATTCATTCTTTGTCGCAAACGCTGTCTTTAATTTAGACTTTTCTGCTAATTCTACTTGATAATATGCATTACATAAATCTAGTGTCGTAAAATATTTAGAACCATTCAAAATATTCATCATTTCATTCGTATTGGTTATGGGAAATATGGTCTCTGAGCTACTAGGCTAAGAGCTCTAAAATCCAAACAAATTCTAATATCGTATTTTCCTTTTTCATAACACAAACTAGAGGTGAATTCTATGGCGATTCACACTTTTCTATACTTTCTTTCTTTTCCATTTCTATGATATTTTCATCGATTGGTTGTTGTTTTGGATTAATTGCTATAGGCGGTCCTGTCGTTACAATTTCGTGTTTTATCATAGACGTCTATACCGATATCCCATTTATGTTTCATAAATATGCACTCGTAACCTATCAAAAGTTTTTTAATATCTTTAATGTTCGATTCAAATAAAATATGTTTGATGAAAATGAAACATTTTGTTCCTTTGTCTTTTGCTTTTTTTTCCTAATGTTGTTAATTTATGTTTTATACTGATCTATTATATTTTAAAATCTGATTAAAAACATAATAGTGAAAAAAAGGTGGCTTTTTTGACCCACTTTTTCCCAAGAGGTTGACCACAGAAGTGGTTAAAAAACCCTGTTTGGCGAGATAATAACATGAAATTAAAGCAAATACAGACAGAATTTTCATATAAATTTGTTGGAAGACCCATTCCAAATCTTTTTATATCAACGGAAATTTGAATTAAGAAAAATATTTATTTTCATTGCAGAATTAAGTAATTCCAGAATTACTTTAAATAATAATTTTGATTTAAATGTTTGGGCTCAACTACAGTAGTATGATTGGGACCCACTAACTCAGACCCCCCTGGAAAATATCTAGGTCGAATCGAAATTTTATGTAGGTCACAAAAATTTATAAATAAAATTTTTGACACATACTAAATTTTTTCAAAAATTTGACTGTTTTGAAATCTTTGGAAAAATTTTGAATATTTTTGTTGACCTACATAAATTTTCAAAAATTCGGCTGTTTACAAATACTTCGAAAAATTATGAAAATTTTTCGTGACCTACTTAATTTTGATTGGTTCCCTAGTATGTGTGCCAAAAAATTTATATATAGATTTTCGTGACCTACATAAAATTTCAATTCGACCTAGATATTTTCCAGTGGGGTCTGAGTTAGCGGGACCCAATCATACTACTCCCCATATTTCGTATTTTAGAAAGACGATATCTTAATGAAAATTTTCCAAATCGTAGTTAATTTCAATGGCCTGCAAGATCACCAGATCTTAACCCACTTGATTTTTTTCTCTGGGGATATCTAAAAAATAATGTATAGCTGACTAGGTCTGAAAGTGTTACGGTTTTAAAGAATAAAATCAACATGGAATGCGTAAAATATCACAAGTACTATATTTGGGTATCTATACTACATTGGGTTTTGAAAATCGGCTTCAACGTTGTATTAACCAAAATGGATATATTTTTGAACATCTTTTGTAATTAAATGGTTATTTATGTTTTTAGCTTTTTATTTTAATTATTAAAAATACTTGTAAAAAAATAATTTGCATTTGCAAAATAATGATTTTAATAATAATAATTAACTATATATATATTTTTAATATAAAAAATTATATGATAAAATACACTTTGTATAGGATTGGAGCTTTCTTATTTAATTTAAATAAATACCGCAGTTAAGTATTTATTAAAACATTTTAAAAAATTTATTGAGATTTTGTTAAATTTTAAATTTTTATAATATAAATTTTTAAATTTGAATTTTAAAAACTGAACTTATAATTTTTAACAGAATATATTTTTAAAAAAAATAAATTAGTTTGATTGAAAAGGCAATTTAAATTCATATAGTTTAAATTTCAATTCTACTTGATGATATATTTGTTGGATTGGCGTTTTATATTTTTTACATTGCTTTCCGGTGGATGTCGAGAATAAAAACAGAAATAGGAAAGAGTTAATATTGTTCCCATCTTGTTTTATATTTAAATTTAAACTGTTAGTTAAATTTCTTAATATACAATAATCATGACAAATCAAAAAATTTAGGAATTCAGTCAATAAAGAATATTTATAAAAATAATAATTCGAATATCGATTGGTGTCATTTTAAATTTGGCTGAATTTAAAAATGTCTCAAAATATTACTTTAAATATTACTGAATAAAAAAAACTCAGCAATTTTATTGGATTTGATTTATTTAAATAAAACTTATTATTCGTTTAGTCTTTTATTATGGAATCAGAAAACTTAACAAAACTAATAATCATTAAATACTATCAAATATTTTCTAATAGAAAGATTTGTTTTTTATATAAATTTATTAGTTATACAATAATTTAAATTAGGAATGAGCAACCTACGGCCTACATGCGGTGGATTTCATTTTTTAAGGCCCGCCGAGGCTTTTGCTTTACAAAAACATTTTTTGAAAAGAAATTGCAAAAAATCCTCAGATTTCAAAAAAACTCTAATTATTTTAAAAATTTTAGAGTATTATTTTAATTTGAATAAAAAATAATAAATTTATGCTATTTTTTCGATGTTTTTTATACGCGCGCATGCGAAATTTTTGTATTTCTATATGGCCAATAGTTAAATTTTTTTGCTCATCCTTGATTTAAATCATATACAATATTTTAAATGAAATAATTATCAATGGGTATGGATGGGTATGGATCGGTGCGGATCGTTGATCGTTGGTTGGTGTGTGGAAGGTTCTAGAAGGTAGGTGTGTGGAAGGTTCTAGAGGTGTGTTGGTCCACAACTACTTGACATAATAAAAGTTAGGTAATAGGTGTGTTGGTCCACAACCACGTGACATAATAAGGGTTATGTAATAAGTGTGTCACAGGGTAGTGACTGACCAGTGGGCACTTGACATAATCATTAGATCACCTGACAACAGTGGACAAAGGTCAATTACTAGGTAGCAACTGAGTGGATAGAGGTCAATCTCCAAGTAGTAACAGCGTGGACAGAGGTCAGTTATTATGTAATGTTACGTAATCCAAGGGGGTTGTATATGACGGGCTCACATCCTACATCATATACAATATTTTAAATGAAATAATTATCAATCATTTTTTGCGTCAAAAATATAAATATTTACTAAAAATATCAGTAAAATCCCTTGGGTTTTGGCCACACTTGAAAATTTTTTAAGCCTTTGTCATAACGAAAATACATGTGTTTTTAGTAGTATATAAATTAAACTTTGCTTTGTTATAAATCGTTGCAGAGAATTTCTACGAAATTTAAATATCAATTACAAAAAAACAAAAATATAAAAAGAAAATGTTACTAACCTGTAAATTCTCTGAGATCACGAAGCAATTCTTCTCTATTTTTTATGCTTGGTACATTGGCAACAAATAAATGAAGATTTGGAGTAGATTGATTCATGCGTATTCGTTTACCCGGTCTGATTTCTTTATTATCTAACTAAATAAGTTATTAAATTGAAAACTATTACAGAATTAAATAATAAATGTTATAAAAAAAGTTATTTAATTAATGAAGTGTTAATTTTTCAATTTTTATAAAAAAATAGTAGCCTTTTACCACTAAAAATTATTACAATTATAAAATAAAATACAAAAGTCGATATTTGTTTACAAAATTTTTGATTAATATTTTCATGAGAAGATTTGGAAGTACGACGGATATAGCTAACATTTATAAAAAATAATTTTCTAATTTAAATAAATATTTAATTAATGCATTTTCTGTGAAATAACTATAAAACAAATAATATTGCATTGAAAGAAAACACTTATCAGTTGGTAGTTAAAAGCACACTGGCGCATACCCCTCCCCTTTTCGTGACGGATTAATTACGTATTTAATCTCTGATTATCTTGATTACATAATTATGTAATCAAGATAATTAATTTTTGTGTTCACACATTTTTTTGAAAAAATATTTCGTAATGCATCCGTACAATTTATTCGATGTTGATTCTTGTCATTTGATAAATCCTCGTAGCTAAAAATTCAGGAGCACAATACGAAAGCTTGTTCTTTATATTCGGAAAGACCTCTCCCATCTTCATCAGAATTGTTTCGAATACGTATGCTTCTTGCTCGTCGATCATTTTGAATTCTTCCAATTGTTTGAATTTTTCCACAATCGGTGCTTAATAAATAATCTAATATTTCTTCGTCGGTATAAAGATTATTAATTTTAAGATTTATAAAATTAATTATTTCTTGTACTTTTTATTCCCATGACAACGACTTCCGCTCGCAAATATATTCACACATAACGGATTATACTTGACAAGCCTTAACAGTTCTTGCTCGTAAATATTTTCTGTTTTGCTAGACAAATCATACAAGTTGATTCGACAACCCATGTCAATGTTCAAAGATAATGATTAAATTTGTAAATCTTGAATCTGATATTTGAGATCTCCTTCCTATAATGGTCTCTTGCAACCCATTATCCTACATGTTCTACTCTTGAAGAATAAGATTGGATATTTTCCGCTTCTATCCACTACATGTTGAGGTTTTCCGACTGGGAACTTCATTCCGGTTACTTGTATACATATTAGGTAACCGATAACTAGTTACTGAACAAATAAATATTTGGTTACTTATCAACAAAACTTTAAATAAAAGTAAATCAATAACAAGAAATAAATACAAGTAAAGATACAAATTTATTAATAAAAGCTTCTTCACTCTCTTTCACATCCTAATGCCTCTATATCTGTAAATCAATTGGTTGTTTAGTTACTGGGTAATTTGCAAGAAAAATTATTTTTTTTGAAAAAAAAATTTGTATTTGATTATTGTATTTTATTGAAATCATTGAAATTATTTTGTAAAAGTCAATATGTTTTGTCAAACACTTTTCAACTATTTTTTTAAAAATTTATCCAATGTTGAAAAATTATTCTTCTATTAAATGTTATTTTTCATAAAAATATTCATTTAGATAGTATTTACCCTTTAAATAACAATATTCAGCTGACTCAACGACTTAAAAATATCAATAAACTTGCTCCTCATCGATAATTTCCCTTAAAATACTTGGTTATTGACTATAAATCCAATATATTACCGAAAACTAGTTACTGAACCAATAAATATTAATGATAGGTTACTGACCAACAAATCTTGAAACAAATTACATAAAAGGTTGAAAAAAAGAAATACAAGTTGAAATTCATTATTTATAGATCCTTGATGTCTCCGATTTGGTTAATTTTGTGGTTGCTTAGTTACCTTGTTGTTATCAAGCGACAATTAATCAAATTCGTTGAAACCAAATCTATTGCTATATTTACTTGGTATAAACTTCTTAATACTGATAACCCATACTATTGTACGAATAGATTTACCTACCTCTTCATTAATAAATCTATTCTCAATAAAACCATTCATCATTTTTGCACAAACTCTTCACAATTTTATATTCTTCGACCCTTTTTTAATTCCACAAACTGAGGAGGTTTTAACACATCATTCAACTTATTTATATATTCATCATGGTCAAGAATAACTAACCCATTTCCTAATTTACATAAATTTTTAAAAAAATTATATAAAAAAATTAGTTTAAAAGTATTTAAATATTTATTCAAATATTTATTTATTAAATATTTAATTAATATAAAAATTTAATTTGTTTAAATTATATAAATTAATCCATATTAATTTAGTTGGTTTTTGTGCCTGAATATGACAGTTAAACTGTCGAAATATATCGTAAGATGAGTGTTTGAATGGCGTTTTTTTGTAATAAAATCGCTGCCAAACTTATTTAATTAATTAGTATTATTATTATTATTATTATTATTATTAAAACCTTAAAATCTTTTTCGTTGTCGATAGTGGAATCATTTACATAAATAAAATTTAATTAAATAAAAATGTTAACCAATTTCCGCCATGTTTATTCATTAAATGAAATATTTCAACCTCATAGACCAAAATTAACAACTCTTTCGCTTTCTCCACTTCTTCTCTGATTGATATTTTCTTTCACTCAACTGTATTCAACAAATATATTTATTTAAACAAATTTCTCAAATCTTCAAATTCTTTTCACCATTAAATAGGTTTAAACGATTCAGTCGGACCAATTTTTAATTCGTAAATCCCAGCCAGACACTGTTAACAACATTTTTTAACCTCGTTTATTTTAATGAAAATGAAGAGTACCCTTACTTTAATTGTTGACAATAGAGTTGATTTTAGAAACCGACCCTAACCAGACTCATCCAGAGGTTTTGGTACGAGTTGATTTTTTTCAAAATTAACCAAAAAATAATATTTGAACGAAATCCGACTTTTTTTTGAAATTGGATCTTGACCCCGCATTGACAATCTAGGTCTAGTAGACGTATTATTTACCACAAATTCACCGATTTTGACACTAGAAGTGACTTTTTGTTCAAAACTCGAACCTGACTCCATCAACCCACTATTACCGAGTAGACGTATTAGTGACCCTATATTCATACATTTTGATACTAGAATTTGCTTTTTTTTATCCCGAAATCGGCATTTCCACTTAAAATAACCTAAACACGATATTGTTTGACTGAAATCTTACCATTTTAAACGAAAATTCAAAATGGAGACTTCATTAAAACAAAATTTCAAAATTTCTAATACACAGTGTAACCTTGACATATTATGAAATAAGATGTTAACCTCGAATGATTTTGGCTTATTGCGTATTATGACCGTGACCGACCTTGATTTTGAGGGGAATAATGGATTAGAACTGACATAAAAGATATAAAACACATACAACCAAATTTTTTTTAAACATTTACGTGATAAAATCTATTTTTTTTACTTTGTACCATACACTTAAGAGAAAATATGCATTTATAACTGAATAGATTATTTGGTAATATATTTTTGGGCCTCTAACTGTGAGTCGAATTTGTTGCTACTATACCTATAATCCTACAATTAACAAGTTATTATTCTTATTCAAGTTATATAAAATAAGCAAAAATAGGAAAGCGCTAGAGAATCGGATATTCTTGTCTTATTTTTATTTAGAATACTCTTTAAAAAATAACTTACTTTGCAGCCATTTCAGAAATGGCTGAAATCCATTAAATTTTCACAAAAAATAAATTCCAATAAGTTGATTTATGTTTCAACTTGCATTATAGCGGAATTTATCTGAACTTTGCTTGGTGTAGTATACATACATAATTATTCAAGATTTTTTGTCAAAAGAAAATAAGCATCATGTATCAAAATCTTACACAATTTTGAATTATAATTATTGTACAAGTTGATGAATGTATAAACACGAGTATATTCATAACTAATCCACAACGTACGTGCAAAATAAGACAAATTTACTCACTGTTGGGCAACAAAGTGTTTAAATTAGTACTTTTAATTTTTAAATATGAATTTGTGGGAAAATATATGAATAGATAAAATTACCTGATGACTTTGAAAAATATTTTAAATTCTTGAACTTGTTCATTATCTCGACTACACTTTACAAATTATTTAATTTATTTATTCATGCGTTTTAAGAAGAAACAACAACTACATTTGAAATTGTGGAGGTCAGAGAGCTAAGTAAGGCAGTAATGATGTTATATTAAAGGTCAAAGACCAAATGTTAATCAATTTATTGCATATTGCGTAATATACATTAATATTTAAATGAGTGATCTTATTATGTTTGTTTAATAAATCTTTAGATGGAATCAAGTGTTCTAACTGGCGACCACGCCGAAAATGTTCATACAATGACGACCCGAGGAAAAGGAAAGAATTCTGCAAGAGATGCACTGCCAAAACGAGCTCAAGAGCTCATGGATATGGAAACAAACGATGACGTGCAGTGTCTCTCCTTTCTTTTGCGCAACTTAGGCAACCCTTGATCCTGAACCAAAAAGCGTTCATTGGTGTATCGGCACAACATTGGCTGTGCATTTGGTGTACATTCATCATTTTCCACAAATTTGTCTTCGCATCCAATCTTCTGCTGCGGCCGTCGACTTAGCAGCTCAACAACCTTTCTCATGTAGGAAAGCGAAGACCTATTGCTCTATGTGCGGCAAGTTATAAATATTCACATAAATTAAAATGTTAAAAAAGAATTAAAAACCAATGAATAATTGAGAATAAATTTTTCAGTGTGACCGAGGTAATGAATAATGTTAGTAATTCTAAAGGATACAAGAAATAATAGAAGTGAAGCCTAACTTTTTTTATTTTCCAAGATATTGAAATAGATGAAGACGAAACATAATTTAAGAAATATGATGATTTTACAAAGTATTATTAAAACTATCTAAAGAACAAATTGTAAATATAAATAAATTAAACAAAATTTGGATATTTTCAAACAAAACATTTATATAATAATTAGTTATGATTTATAATAAAAACAAATTGTTATCTAATTATTATTCCTCAAAATTAAAATATTAAAATAATTCTTACCAACTCTCTACATTCTGCCGCTAGAACTTTATTTTGAAAAGTAACAAATGCAAATCCACGATTTCGCATAACTTTTAGAGATGAATAATTATGTGAAGTGTCTAGCATTACAGATAATTCATAAATAATATTTTCTCCAAGAGTGCTTTCAATTAAGCATAATAATTCATATATATTTACATCACGGGGTAGAGCACCAATAAAAACTTCATTTGCATGATTAGGTATTTGATCATTCCAATTTGGTGGAGGGCCATAATGAATTTCACTTCGACTTTTGTAAAATCCGTAATGATTTTTTGCAAGTTTTTCATTTAATTTTAGTTCCCAATCTGGTATATCATTGACCACTTGATGTTCTTGAAAATATTTAAGTAATGTATTTAATTTAAATAAAGTATTACAGTTAAATTAATTTACTAATGTCAAATACGTTAAATAAAATAAACAAATTTAAATGTATTTCAAAAATTATTATATATAAAAATATTAAAAACGATAAATCTTTGAAGAAATTTCAAAATAACATAAACTTCCTACCATCTATGCTATTTTCAAAAGTATCCATCAACAGTGACTTTAATTAGTTATCACTATTTGAACATCAATATGTGTAAATATTGATGAAATAAAACAATGTAACTATAAACAAATCTTTTCTAGTTGATTTATTTCTCAAACTAATTCAGGTTATGAAAACAACTGTAGCTTATTATATGTTAAATTTATTATAAGGTTTAATATCTATTACATTAAATATGAATTCTGCTGAACAAATTTTGTTTTAAAGATATTCGAAAGAAATTAGAGTTGGTCAAAAACTAAAAATGAAAGTTTGTTGTTTAAATGACACGATAACATAATTTAAAAACAATACACTAATTCAACTTAAAATTAGAAATTTTACATCGATTAAACTGAATAAAATTGTTGAATTTGTTGGGCCAAAAGAAAGTGACTTGAAATTTGTTTGAACAAATGGAGCACCAAGATAACTAAAAATATAAGATACAACATCAACTATACACCCTAAAATTTGAGAGAACGAAAAAGTTATGTACTTTTAATATTTAAGAGTTCTTTTAAAAATATTTCAAGATGGTGGGTTACAGGGTTTCAAATCTTGCTTATCCTTCTAGTTGCCCTCGTAACGCCATACAAAATGATTCTGATCCACTTGGCACCCGTTGCTAAGCAACGTTGGTAATGTGTTCAAGTGGTGGATTGTCCGCAAAAATTGAGTACCATGTGCTAGTACTATAGTTGCTCGGACAACCCTCGGGTTCACGAGCTGTCGATAGAAGACCTGTGCTCGCATTTGATTCTTAGGTCCCATTATTCTCTTATCTCCTTCAAATGTTAACCTATACTCTTATATCATTTATCTTTATGTCCATTCCCATAGTCCTTCTTATCGTTGTCCATGTCGAAGACTTTTCTTTGGCCTGTACACCCTTTGTTGTGTTAAATACATCCACATTTTACCTTTCACCCTTATCCCTATTATAACTACAATGTTTCCTATTATCATTACTAGCATTATCATTGTTACTATTATATATATTACCTTTATTATTGTTGGCGAATAGGGTTGGTTTTTATTTTTTTTTTCTAGGGTTTTTGTGTATCTACCACCTAAACGCCAGCAAGATTATTATTTTATCCCTCCTATGTACCCCTGGTGATTTCCATGTTGGTACTGTACATAGAGGTTGAAAATTCATGAGCAGGTGAGCTCCATTACTAGAACTACTCCTCATGATATTTTCACATTCGGGTTCTGGACTGCCGATGGAAGGTCTTACGTCTTCTTCTTTCTATATCCTGGTCCTTACTCGTCTATTCCTACAATTTCCATACTTATTTATCATAATTACCCACTATTTATAAAAATATCCTTCAAAAATTTGGGCAGCGTTCCTCCCTTATTTTTCGGCAAATTTCCTATTTCATTTATTCAATCACGGAATCGACTACATTTTTCCTAATTTACCTTTATCTTTCTCTACATTAAAATTTGATTAATAATTCTTTAACTCCCGGTACATTTCCCATGATTTTAAGTAATTATAACCCTCTGCGATCACTGCAATAAACATTCCTCTCTTCTGTCAGATTAGATCATTCAACTTTTGGAAAACTACTTTCAAATTTACATTCTTAATCTATCCTATCCTTTCCTATTTGATTTTCTGATTTATTTTCTAACAAAGTTTTAAATTTTCCCTACAAAACTTTATTCCCGCTTAACTAAAGTCGCACTTCCCGAATTTTATTCCGACTCGTTCCGGCCACATATTTCAGAAGCCGCCCCGAGTATACAACGGCGCCCTGCGTAGCGGTCCTGTGCATTATCACCAGAACCGACTGCGGACTGCCGAGGGGTTCACGAGGCACGACCCACGAGCTCAACTAAGGGTTTTCACCCACTAGCCGGCACACGGTCCGTCCCATGAACCATCTATTGAAATACGTATTATAAATAAGATTTTAGGGGGATTTGTCAGTGGCACCAAAAGATTCCACGACCATCCAGAATAAAATCAAAGTAACAAGACTTCGAAATATATATTTATACAAAAAATAACAGTACTTACAATCCACAGTCATGCAACCAGATTTGAAAAATTGGCATAAATTGGCATACAAAATTCGGTCTAAGAATGATTCACTGCTAGTCTAAAATTGTCTAAAAATTTTCTAGTAGTCACCTGACTGAAAAAATGTCTAAGACAGTCTAAATTTTTTTTTTGAAATTATGAAAATGACTGCCGTATATATAGTATTTTTGTGCCTGTGTGCGACCAATGGGCGATTTTTCGCCATTTTTAGGGTTTTTAATTATTTTATTAATTTCAAAATATTTTTGTAATTTTTTATATATTTTTCTTTATTTTTTGATATATTAATATTTTATTGTTGGATTTTATTTTTATTATTATTTTCTTAAAATATTATTTTTAAACCCTAATATTTTGTTTTCTGGTCGCCTCTTCTGCCTGTGTTTTTTCTAAACCTTATTTTGCAAGGTTTTGGCAGTTTATTTTATTTTTCGTATGTTTCTTTTTGCATCTGTAGGCATTTTTCCGAATTTTAATTAATTATTTGTTTTATTTAATTTTTGTTATATTTTTAATTTGTTTTAATTAATATGTTTTATTTTATTTTTGGTTTCTTCTTGCGGTGAGTGCTTATGTTACGGCAGCCATATTGACAATTTCAAAACTACATTAATCATTTTGTTCTAACTTATACAATTTTCACCTTATTGTTTAAATTGGTTTTGTAAATTTGTTTTAATTTTTGCTCTGAGCCCAACAAACCACTCCCGGGGCCGTTTAAATTGCGCCCCGCAATTTCTCATCAACACATTCTCATTCCATTAACAATACTTTTATAAAACACAAGAAAAAGGTTATACAGATGAAATGTCAATTTACAAGGTATAAGCAGACATCACTTAAGGTGATGGGATGTTTATACATAGATCAATACTGTTAGTAAGTTTTTATTTGTACACACAAGATGAAGTTCGTTAGAATCAGTCGAATCGCATTGTGATTAGTGTCTGTGACTTGGGTCTGGGACGTTGTCTTGGTTGATTGGTTTAGGTTGAGATTCGATGAGCTGGAGTTGATTGATTGTTGCAGAGTTATTTTGATATTGAGGATTTGGGTTGGTAGGCTTTACGAAGCGAATTGTTTGATTGTTTCGATTTCTTCTTCTTCGGTGTTGATTGATTTGGGATCTTCTGTAAGATTTCGCGATCTGGGTGAGATTACTGCGATCTGAATTGATCGATTATTATTGAGTTATTTTGGTATTGCGGATTCGGGTTGATGGGTTTTTTCGAAACGAATAGTTTGATTGTTTTGTTCTCTTCTTCTCCGATGTCGATTAATTTGAGATTTTGATAGGATTTAGCGGTCTGGATGATTTTGCAGATTATTGCAAGGATCGGGACAACGATTTAGACGATTCTCAAACAGAGTATGGTAATTTCGAATTTATTTGGTTTCGGATTTTCCGGGGTTGGGTGAGATGACGGTATTGATTTTTGTGAGAGGGTGTTTTCGAGAAGATAGAGTTGGTTTATTTTCTGCAACAGGTGTGGATTGGGGTTTTTGCATAAGGATTTTCGGAGAAGATATTCTTGGATTCGTATGAGTTTTGACTTGATTGTTTGGATTGAATAGAGGGCTTCTTGGATTTTCTAAAGGTTCGAATTTATTTGGTTTCGGATTTTCAGGAGTTGGGTGAGATGACGGTATTAATATTTCCGAGTAGGTGTTTTCGAGTTGCGAGAGTTGATTGATTTTCTGTAATAGGTGAGGATTGAGGTTTTTGCATAAGAATTTTCGAAGAAGATATTCTTGGATTCGGATGAGTTTTGACTTCGTTGTTTGAATTAAATCGAGGGCTTCTTGGATTTTCTGAAGGTTCGAGTTTGATTTGTTCACGAGGGTGAAGAGTAGGAGTAAGGTGATTTTTGACATAGGTTCTTTTTCTTATATTTACAGATGTTCATTTTGTTTTTTGTTCACTTTTATATACCGTTTCGTTTTGCCCTTATTTTACTCTGGGTTCGTCTCACTTTGATCGTCTAGGGTTTGACTTTTCATCGACATCAACTCCGCTCTTATTAATCGATTTGTCATTTCGGGGATTAGGGTGATGACTTTCTCTTTTTCTTCAATCATACTTCTTTGATTCTCATTTGTCTCTTTCAATATTCGTATTTGTGGTTTGTGCTGTTGCACTTTTTTTTATACTGTTTCATTGCGTATCCTTCGAGCTTTCTATATGCTCGGTTTAGTCTCTTTGTTTTTCGATATATTTTTTTTTTGTATTCTTTTTGCTTGTACTTTCCAGTGATTTTCCTGTACGTATCTTGTCCATTTGGTCGCTAGCTCATTTTAATTCATCTACCTTTTCTTTCCAACCCTTGCTTACTTCGACGTTTTGCCTTAACCACTCGTTTTCATCTTCTACTTCTTTTCGTTGTCTTTTCATTACATCACGTTTTCTTTTTAACGCCTCTATTAAGTTTCGCGATTGGAACCATTGATTTGTCATACAATCTATTTCTTGGATTTGCTGTTCCCTCGCTATTTTCATATTCTTTATCATCTCTTCTTGTTCACTACTTTCTACTTCCATTGAACTTTCTACTTCCATTGATTCTTCGATTTTACATTCCATAGGTATCGAAAATTCGTTCTCCACTTCAATTTTGATGAGTTTGATATTTACAATTTCGTTGATAAAGGTCTCGCCGGACTCTACTTCTATGGTTGTGGGTTCTATCTGACTATTCATATTTCTACCATTTTTATGTTCATGATTTTTGTTATTTTTATTATCGTTTTGATTTTCTGGTTTTTATGAATTTTATCTTTCTATGAGTTTTTATACATTTTTCTGGTTTTTATATATTTTCTGATTATATATATATATATATATTTTTTTTCGTTTTCATTTTTCTCGCGATTCTTGTGTGGTAGCCATTTCTCCATCCAACATATAAGATAGTTAGTTTACTTCTTCAATGAGATCCTCTGCTTCCTTTTCTAGCATAGTAGTATTTTCATGGGCCTTGAGCTTTTCGACATCACTTTCCAAGTTTCTCACTTTCGTCTCAAGTGCCTCCTTCTTATTTTCCCATTGTGCATTTTGCCTTTTTCTCACTTTCTCAATTTATCTCTTTTCTCACACATGTCCTTATATCCTACCACATATCGTTCCACATGTTCTAGGCGCGTATGCTCTATTTCCGCTTGCAGTTGATTTTGTTCAGTTGATTTTGTTCAGTTGATTTTGTTCTAAATGTTCTTTGCGCCACTGTTATTTCGTTTTCTCGAATTGCTAAGATCAATTTTGAATTCTCTTCTCTTTATTCAGTTTTCTTTAATTGCTTTTGCATCTCGTTGATAATCTTCCTCCGGTCTTTGAGTTGTTCCCACATTTTCCAATCATTCAGAGGTGTCTACTTTTGCAGATATTCCTTCAGCTCTCTTGCGGTTTCCTGGTATTTTCTCTTCCAAGTTCTTGCTTGTTTCTTCAGCCCTTCTATGGCTCTTTCGCTTTGTCCCATTACTTTGGATCATTGAGTTACTTGTGCGATTTGCTCTCTTTTTGTGTTTACTAGTTCTTCTCTTACCCTTATTTGTACGTTTCACACTTACTCCACTTGGGCTTCGAGTTTTTCTCTCTTCTTATTTGCTCGTTTCTCTCGGTATTCGTAGTATGCAGTTTTCGCTACTTGTCCAAGATATTCGATTGTCATCGTTCCTAATTCGTCTATCTTTTTTATCAATCTTTCGCTTTACTCATATACTTCGTTTTCTAACTGCCCGTTGTTTTGGTTTTGCAATTCTGACATTACCTTATTACACTTTAATTTCATTTCTTTATCTTTATTGAACTCTTTTATTTTGTTCAACTGGTTTACTTGTTCGTTCTTTCTTTGGTTTTCTTTTCTCACCACTCGGCTTGCCATTTATAGTTTTCCGTTTCCACTTTTTTGTACTGTTGACGTTTGTTGCAAAATGTACCTTTTCTTTGCTGCTCCGACATCGTTTTCCGTTTTACTTTCTATCATTTCCTTCATTTTCGCCATGTCTTTCTCGTATATTTTGTAATTCGCTCTATCGTGAAGTTTAATTGTTTGATGGTTGTATCTGTTCTTGGTTCGTTCTCTCAACTGTTTCATCATCATTTTATGTTTTGCCATCTCTGTTTCCATTCGATTTGTTTATTTATTTATTTATTTTTGTTTTGGTGGTATCGTTTTTAATCAACATTGCTCTATTTTTACCTCGTTGTTCATTAGTTTCATCATCATTACCGTCGGAATATCAACTCGCACTTCAATTATTATTTGTTCAGTATTCATTTTCTACAATCAGTTTATTTTTCTTTTGCGGTGTTCATCGTTTTAATTTTACGCAGTACAGATTTTATAATATTTATGGGTCATACTTTTACGATATTTACATATATGTATTTATAACCAATTTACATTCTCGGCGTACTCAATCTGATATATACCCCGGCTCCCGTCCTTCTCACCGATACTTTTACTAACAACACATTGCCTTTCATATAATTCCACATCATGCTTCATCATTTTGGGAGCTTCGGTGGCTATTGTAACAGTTCTTCTTTCAAAGTTTTAGTTTTACATCCCATTTTTACCATTTGGCATTCTGTCCTCTTTCTGCTGCATCTTTCCCAATGCTATTTTAACTCTACTTCTTCTATTACCCACATCGACTTGGACATATTCGTCTGAATTTGCAACCGACCTTTTCCTCCTCTATATTCACATGTTTTTGTTGTATTTGTTTCTACATTTCGGTCATGTTTAAGTGTTCACATTTTATTCTCCCTACTTCACAGACACTTTTCTCACCTTTTGTTACTGGTTTTTGACATCTTTCACATGGTTTTCTTTTATAATTAACTTTTTCCATATGATCATTTGTGTCTTTGATTCTCCCTTTTCACTTGCACGGTTCGTTTTGGCATTTTATTCTCATGGATAATATTTCTTTGGTGGTTGCTCGGTCTTCTTCAGTTTCTTTAAGGGATTCTATTTTAGTATCTTCATAGTCAGGACATCTCTTTGAACCGTTTAATGTTCGGCTTATTATACACTCGGTGCACAATCTCTATCCGCATTCCGTTTGTCTTGGCTCTTTTAGTAACTCTGTATATAATCCGCATCAAAATCTTGGTTCTAGTTTTATTTGTGGTTATTTCCTGGTTATTTTGATAATTTCGTTGATTTCCGTCATGCCTTTTGTTGAATTCATCTTCTACCATATTTTTCTTTGTATTTTCTACTTTTATCCATTTATTCTTTTACGTAGTTTTGATTTCTTTTTACTTTTATATATCGAATTTTTCTTATTTTTGATTTTGAATTTTCTTTCTACATTTATACAGTTAATCTTTCTACACAAGTACATTTCTTGTCATTTTCTTTCACGCTACTAGAGGAGTCCGGTTCTTGTGTTTCTTTTACTTGATTCAGCAGACAATCTGTCCATTCCTCTTGCTGATCTACTTCTACCGGTTGTTTTCGTCCTTGCAGTTCGTTTCTTTGTCACTGATTCTGTGTTTTCAGCGTTCTCATTTATCTTCCCATTCTAATAATTCTTTTCTGTTGTTCTTCAGTGATCGACATATAATAATTATTCGTATTTTGCAGCATCATTTGGCTGTCAGCTCAATGTATTTTACTGGGTTTACTGTACTCGTTAACATAATTCTATGCCGTTTCCACATCTCCGTGAACGTTTAGACCTTCCTGATAGTTTTGATTCATTTATCTTAATTTTTATACTCATTATTCACTTTATCTATGTTCGTTATAATTTAGATGAGGTTCTGACTTTCTGAACCGCCTCATTACACCGCTTTTGTTTTCTCAGTTCATTTTCCTGTTTGATCGTTTCCATTTTTGTTGATTCGTTTGTTTCATTTTTTGTCGTTGAGTTGAGTTTTTTCTGTTTTCTACGATTAGTTATCTTGTTATTGCATCATCATCCTGTTCGTCACATACGGAATATTTTGTTTTTGAAGTTAGGTTATTTGTTTTATTTCGATGATCCTTTTTGAGTTCGCAGAAATGATATTGTAATACTTTGTTTTTGGTGACATTTCTCTCATACAAAGTCGCTTCCATATTACGATAGGTTATTCATCTCGTTCAATTCTTCCTATGCATATTTGATTTATTGTCTGACCGTTGATATTTGTTATATTCATTTGCTATATTTATTCGTATACTTTCTCTTTCTCTCTTATTGATTGTTACTCGCTGTTGTGCTAAGGTTAATCTCCAAGTTGTTGGCATCATTGGTAACGTTATAATATTATTTTTCGAATTTATTTCTATTTACGGTAGGCATACAGTGCGTTTTCCATATTTCGTCTTTTTGTTTTCGTTTTAGTTGTTTCTATTGTTTTTATTGTTGTTTCACCCGTTAGCTTTCTTTTCCTTGCCATTTTCTTTCTTTTCGTTGTTTCCTTTTCGTCTTTGTTTTATTGTTGATTGTCATTGTCTTCATCGTTAGGCGTATCTTCCTCGGTCTTCGCAAAAATGTCGTCCTCGACATTGATTTTTCTTATCGAATTTTTATATGTTTTTAACATTCTATCTCCGGTTAAAACTGCTTCTTCAAATTTTTTTTTTTTTTTTTTTTTTTTTTTGAAACTACATATTTATTCATACTTAGTAATATTTACATTAGAGTCTAAATATACACCTATTTTTGTTTTGCTACTTTTATTTTATCCACTTATACATCAAATTCTACATATATATCGATACTACTTTTAATTATATACATATCTTTTTTGACTTTTTCGTCTACACTTCGCTGTTTATCTCCATTTTATTCTCTATATTACTTTTAATCTTCTTCAGCTTTACCAATTTTGTACATTTAATCAATATCTCATATTCATCTTGCTCTTCCTTCATTTCGTTTATTTTTAATTCTGCTAACATTACCTCTTCTTTTAGTCTGAGTACTGTTGTCATTAGTGTTTCACTCTCTCTTGATTTGTTTTCTGCTACTTGCTTCCACATTATAATTTTTTCATCCTGTTTAGTTACTTTTACAATCAATTCCCTTATTATCCTAATTTGTTCAATACATTGTCTTCTCAATGCTGGGTATGAGTTTATATCTAGTTGTTTGTTTGGTTCGTTCTTTTTCTCTTCTTTATTCGTATATTGTTGTCTTGTTGTTACCGCTGGTTGGTACTTCCTTATCTCTGACTGATACATTCTTCTCTTTACATACATTTGATTGCTCTGTTCTCCATTATTTCTCTGGAGTTGATTTCCCAGTTTATCTTTCATATTTGGGCAGCTGTTTGCTAAATGCCCTACTTCACTGCATTCATAACATAACTTTGCGCGATAGTGTTGATTTTTCGTGTATCGATTTCTTTGATAAGTCGGACTTATGTTCTTTCTATAACATTCGCTTTCATTGTGACCTTGTTGTCGGCATTTATTACAGTATCTGATAGCGTTATCATAAGTGTTATATCCTTGTTTGAATTTTCCTTCACTCCTTCTGTCTTTCCTGGTTTGGTTTATTCTTCTGATTTCAGTAGTTTCGTTTATTCGTTTTGTATAATCTTCATTGGTGTTCGTTTTCTTTTCGTTTTCCTCGTTTATTAGTGATTTACAGTTCTTTTGAAACATTGTATTTCCGAATTGATTTCTTGTTTCGATATTTCTATTTACATCACTTCCCATTGCCGGTTCATTGTGATCCTCATTATTCAAATTCACGTTTTCCATTCTTTCGATTATTTTGCTTTCAATCCTTATTTGTGGAATTCTTTGTACACTTGGTTCCTTTTTTGTAATTGCTCGCATCATATTGATTCTTTGTACCCCATTTATTCGTTTTTCCCACATTTCGTTAATCTGTTTTACTTGGCTATCATTGGTCGTTAATTTTATTATGTCGGCTTTCAGCAATTCCTCTTTCTTTCTTTTCCAACTTTCCTCTTCTATATGTGCTTGAAATGTTCCTATCTCGCTATACCGTTTTTCTGCCTCTAATGCTTCGGTGATCTTCAACGTGTTCCAGTCTTGCTGTACATTTATTTCTGATTGTTGATTGATTTCCGTGTGTGGTTGGTTATCGGGCAAATAGCTACACATTCTTGTAGGGATGTTTATCTCATTTTGCAACTCAGTTGAATTGCTTTCTGGCGTTTTGGTGTTGTTATTTTGGTCATGATTTCTTCTTGTTCGATATGCAGCTGGGAGGTGATTCTCTTGCCAACATTGGAAACTTATTTTGGGTACTCTACATCTTGTTGCGGTATGTCTAGATCTGTGGCCTGGTCTTTGGTAGTGATCACAATATTTCTCAGAATTCTCGTTATTCATCGTCGTTTACGGATCTCGTCTTGCTGCTTTATTTCTTGATTGGCTTGGTTGTTGTTGCTACTGGATTATTTACTTGCTTGTTATCGATACTGGATTGTTGGCTTGGCTGTTGTCGATACGGGTTAATCTCTTTGTTACTATCGATACTGAATTGTTGGCTTGGTTGTTGTCGATACTGAATTGTTGTCTTGTTTGATTGATTTACCTGAATAGAAAAATATCACCTCTCCACTGTTTATTAAACATCTATGAATCGTACATTACAATGATTACATAACATAGCATTTTACTGTTCGTTTTCCTTGCGTTACTAATTTTTAATTCCAACCAATGGTATTTATTTTATAATTGCGTTTAACCATCTTTATTTCATCTAGATTTTCTTTACTCATTTGTATTTTTATCAATGTTAACTTATCCTCGTTTCTCAGGATTCCCATATTGTCTGTTTCTCCCAATTATCTCGGTTATATCACTCGTACTTATAATAATTCGTATTCCCCAGGCTTCGTCACATTTTTTTATTATAATTCCCATCAGTATTCTTTATCTCTTTGATTTTGTTTTGCGTCGATTTTTAATTATCTATGTGGGGTAGTAACATTTATCTATATATTCGTAATAAGTATTTATTTTTAACCATTCGATCGACCACGCCGTTTCCCAAGTTCTATTACCCCTCGTATTTTTATTTTCATTCATTTTGCGTTTCGCATTCCCCTTTTATTTATCCTTAAATAATTTTTATTTTCTCCCTTTCTCATTTATCTTTCATCATTCTATCTATCTCACTTTGTTTTAACCTCATCTGGTTTTTAGTTTCGTGTTTTGTTTTATCCTTTCGTTTTCTTAATCCATTTTCCCTATTTTCGTTATTTCTCATCAATCGTTATCGTCGGTTACTTCGTTTTCCATTTTTCAAATCTTTTATTTTCAATGTCGTTAGCTGCTGTCGTTTTTATACAATATATTCCCTTCTCCGTGCACGGATATTTTCTCATCATTTATTTTATTGATTCATTCTGTTTCCTTGACTGGTTTCTCGTTATTTCTTTGTCCTCATTCACAATTTACATTTTCTACTATAGTCGTAGACCATGTCTCTTTGTCACATGTCTTTTCTAATTCCAGTTGATATTATGCTCCGTTAATGCACATCCCTTTTAATCCGAGTTGAGACTGTGTTCTATTACTATGCATCTCCTTAATTTCCGATTGAGATCATGTTTCGTTAGTACATGTCTTTTATACTCAACAAATGAGATCAGGTTCCGTTAATACCTGACCCTTATATCCGACCTTGAGATCATGTCCCGTTAATACACATCTCTTATATGAGATCAGGTTCCGTTAATACCTGTCTCCGAGTTGAGACTGTGTTCTGTTAATACACATCTCATGGGGTTCATGTTCCGTTAATACATGCCCCTTATATGAGATCAGGTTCCGTTAATACCTGTCTCCGAGTTGAGACTGTGTTCCGTTAATACACATCTCATGGGGTTCATGTTCCGTTAATACATGCCCCTTATATGAGATCAGGTTCCGTTAATACCTGTCTCCGAGTTGAGACTGTGTTCCGTTAATACACATCTCATGGGGTTCATGTTCCGTTAATACATGTCCCTTATATGAGATCAGGTTCCGTTAATACCTGTCTCCGAGTTGAGACTGTGTTCCGTTAATACACATCTCATGGGGTTCATGTTCCGTTAATACATGTCCCTTATATGAGATCAGTCGCCTTAAACTCAAATTTGGCCATTGTTATACAAATTTAGCTTCGTTTCCTTAATCCCGATCGATGATCATCGTTTTATTACTACATTTTCTAACGGTTTCGTGATCGCTTTCATTTTCGGATTTTTATTTATTCCTTATTCGTGCTCGTTAATTATTTTCTTTTCATTATTACTTTTCTTTTCCTCTATTTACTCCTTTGTTTATTTCTTACACGCGTGCTTCTCATTCTGCCTCTTCGAGAATTCTTCACCTACCCCCCAAATTTGAAATACAAAAACGGCTTCATTGGTCCACTACTGCAACGGTAAGGTGATCAGCCTTACCACAGTAGCTTCTCAACTCGGCAAACCTATCCGGAAGGTCGTCCTATACTTCTCCTCTGGGTGATCGGTTATCCCCTCCCGATTCGGCTTTAGACGGACTACCTGAAGGTAGCTCAAAAGTATTTTATCCCTTTTTTGAACTTTATTCTGGATGATCGGGACACCTTCATTTTATTTTTAACTTCTCCATTCATCACTTTTCTATTTTTACGTATAAATATTCATATTTTATATATAGAGATATAGGCGCAGGAAGGGTCAACTCCTAGACTTTTATTAATTCAACTTCATTTAATCATAATACTCGACTACTTTTCGTCAATGTTATTTTTACAAAGTACACAAGTTTTCATTGTCTCAGCACATTGTCGACAGTACTGAAGTGACTACAGGGGAGCATAACTACTTATATTCTCACTTTATTTGACCAATACAACATTCGTGTGTGTATTCTACTCCTTTATGAATCTCATCTTTAACCGCGCCTATTATTTGTTTGACTTGTTGTTCTATCGCGTGATATTGCTTATTTAGGTCGGCTTTATTTACTATTTCTCTGTACCCTTAATATTTGGTCTAAGTTCTCACTGGCTGTCTTTTCACACACCTCCTCTTTTTAATATTTTCCGATTTCAATTTATGATTTTTTGATATTATTAATTATCCGTTATTATAACATTCAAATATGTTATTCCCCGTTCAATTTCTCAAACTTGTTATTAATTATGGTTAGTATTCTTGTATTTACCCTTTTCGATATTAATTAATTTATTTATTTATTAATTTATTAATTTTTAGTCTATTACTAGTATTGCTTTTTAGCCTCTGCATTGGTCAACCTCCCTCGACACATTCTTACCATTTTGGTGTTATTCATTATCTTATTAGTTTCATTTTAATGCTCCCTCCTTGATGTACATCTATTTTATTTTGTAATTTTGTTGTTCTCTACTATTACTGAATGTTAATTTATTTCACTGTTATTCAAATTTTTCCGAGTATTTTCAGATTCGATGTTGGTGCTTTTCGCTATTTTCAAGCATCAGCTTTCTTTTTACATTTGCCACTATTAGTTGTTATCATATTTACTTTCACGCTATTTATTATTTTGTATATAATTCAACGATTTTTATTCATTCCCTTTTTATTTCGTTTGTCGATATTCCCGTTCCTTCTGATTCAATCTCATTATACATATATATGTGTTGCCATTCTTTATTTTCTATATTTATTTGCTATGTCATTCACCGTTCCCGTTCCTCAACTGTTCGATGCCATTTGTGTTCATTGTCTAAACACTTCGACTTTCGGTACTTTGTCGCAATTCACTGCCATTACCCCTCATT
Source organism: Schmidtea mediterranea (assembly GCA_022537955.1). Lineage (NCBI taxonomy): Eukaryota > Metazoa > Platyhelminthes > Tricladida > Dugesiidae > Schmidtea > Schmidtea mediterranea. The sequence goes on from CM039680.1 coordinate 92,906,981, forward strand.
TCACTGCTTTGCTCTGTCATCTTTATATTCCTTCACTGACGCTTTCACTGTCCTGTACCCCACTCTACCATTTCACTTTGTACATTCACTATTGTAATTTACTTTTGACTTTTATGCTATTCGTTATATATTTTAACCATATCAGTTTGAATACCGACCATTATCATCCTTATTGTGCGTATCGGGTACTATTCGTTGTGTAGATTTTATTTTTCGACTATTTTCTGTTATCCCCATGTTATAATTTGTCCATGATGTTTTTAATTGTTTCCATGGCTTTGATCTTCCATTTGCTAGTTCCGAGTAACTTCCAATTTATTGACATTGTCTCTGCATTCATTCAACTGTTTTGCGCTCTTCAATTCTTTCTCTTTACTGCGTTTGATTTTATTCGCTTTAATTTTTATTTATCCTTCATTCATGTTTTATTCCTTTCCATTCATATAAGTCTTTCATAATGCGATTAATTGCTGTTTTTGGGTTGTAGTTTACAATTTTATGTCTTAAGTGGCGTTAATTTTCTCATTCGCCTGTTATTTGTTGTCTCTGTATTTTTTTTCTTTTGGTATAATTAGTGGTTTTACCCTTTTTATTTTTCGATTTTTTGTTTTCTATTACCTATTATCACCATTTATTTATCGATGATATTATTCATTGTTTCGATATTCATTTTGTATTTTTCGTTATTCAACTTTCGGGTTATAAAGTTATTCGTTGCATCTTATTTTTCACATATAATCATTGACTCTATTCACTTTCTTTCATTTCATTTTGATATTTATATTTTTACTGTTGTTGAAATTCATTTTTCTGTGATATTTTTCGCGGTCTTTCTATTCCGTCATCAGTTTACGGCTAGTAACTATTTTCCTCTATTTATCGTTTTTATTGCTATTATTTTCACGTCCGTTTAATTCTTATTGTTATAGTTGTCTTTTTATATATATATTTTTTTGTCTGTTATTTTAATTTTTGTTTAGACCCCATCATTCTACATTCTCACTCCGTATTTTTACTTCATCAAACTCCGTACCATTCAATCATCCTATTTTATATACATTCATCATACCATGCTTCTACCTCACATTCCTAATTTTCATCAATCATTCAGTTTACCTATCCATGCTTTTATACTTTATAAATATTTACGTACAATGTAATAATTTTATCATACAACAAAAGCTCAAAATAATTTTTAGTACAGTTATTATTACCATTATTACTATCTCTATCATGATGATTATTATCACTATTATTACCATAATTACCATTATAATTATTATTATTATTATCATCATTATTATTATTATTATTATTATTATTATTATTATTATTATTATTATTATTATTATTATCATTATTACCATTATTATTGTTATTGTTATTGTTATTCCCATTCTTAATTATCGATACTTTTACCACTTTGTTATTATTATTCAATTTTTTAAGAGTTGCCTGTAATACTATTATTGTAGCGTTTTGTTCGGTCGTCCCTTATCGATTTTTTTTTTTTTAAAATGTCGTCCCGACATATTTGTTTTAATGATTTAACTTTTGGTATTTTGCCATTCTCACAATTTCTTTCCAGGTTCATGTTATCTTTATTTCGATTCTATCGGCATAGTTTTTACTCGACTATTGGCTGCGGGTTCATTGCTAAAACTCTCTGAAATTTTTAAACATCCCTGGGTTTGCATCTTTCCAATTGACATGGCTTTCATCCCGGCTGAGCCCCCAAAAATCATGTTGGCGAATAGGGTTGGTTTTTATTTATTTTTTCTAGGGTTTTTGTGTATCTACCACCTAAACGCCAGCAAGATTATTATTTTATCCCTCCTATGTACCCCTGGTGATTTCCATGTTGGTACTGTACATAGAGGTTGAAAATTCATGAGCAGGTGAGCTCCATTACTAGAACTACTCCTCATGATATTTTCACATTCGGGTTCTGGACTGCCGATGGAAGGTCTTACGTCTTCTTCTTTCTATATCCTGGTCCTTACTCGTCTATTCCTACAATTTCCATACTTATTTATCATAATTACCCACTATTTATAAAAATATCCTTCAAAAATTTGGGCAGCGTTCCTCCCTTATTTTTCGGCAAATTTCCTATTTCATTTATTCAATCACGGAATCGACTACATTTTTCCTAATTTACCTTTATCTTTCTCTACATTAAAATTTGATTAATAATTCTTTAACTCCCGGTACATTTCCCATGATTTTAAGTAATTATAACCCTCTGCGATCACTGCAATAAACATTCCTCTCTTCTGTCAGATTAGATCATTCAACTTTTGGAAAACTACTTTCAAATTTACATTCTTAATCTATCCTATCCTTTCCTATTTGATTTTCTGATTTATTTTCTAACAAAGTTTTAAATTTTCCCTACAAAACTTTATTCCCGCTTAACTAAAGTCGCACTTCCCGAATTTTATTCCGACTCGTTCCGGCCACATATTTCAGAAGCCGCCCCGAGTATACAACGGCGCCCTGCGTAGCGGTCCTGTGCATTATCACCAGAACCGACTGCGGACTGCCGAGGGGTTCACGAGGCACGACCCACGAGCTCAACTAAGGGTTTTCACCCACTAGCCGGCACACGGTCCGTCCCATGAACCATCTATTGAAATACGTATTATAAATAAGATTTTAGGGGGATTTGTCAGTGGCACCAAAAGATTCCACGACCATCCAGAATAAAATCAAAGTAACAAGACTTCGAAATATATATTTATACAAAAAATAACAGTACTTACAATCCACAGTCATGCAACCAGATTTGAAAAATTGGCATAAATTGGCATACAAAATTCGGTCTAAGAATGATTCACTGCTAGTCTAAAATTGTCTAAAAATTTTCTAGTAGTCACCTGACTGAAAAAATGTCTAAGACAGTCTAAATTTTTTTTTTGAAATTATGAAAATGACTGCCGTATATATAGTATTTTTGTGCCTGTGTGCGACCAATGGGCGATTTTTCGCCATTTTTAGGGTTTTTAATTATTTTATTAATTTCAAAATATTTTTGTAATTTTTTATATATTTTTCTTTATTTTTTGATATATTAATATTTTATTGTTGGATTTTATTTTTATTATTATTTTCTTAAAATATTATTTTTAAACCCTAATATTTTGTTTTCTGGTCGCCTCTTCTGCCTGTGTTTTTTCTAAACCTTATTTTGCAAGGTTTTGGCAGTTTATTTTATTTTTCGTATGTTTCTTTTTGCATCTGTAGGCATTTTTCCGAATTTTAATTAATTATTTGTTTTATTTAATTTTTGTTATATTTTTAATTTGTTTTAATTAATATGTTTTATTTTATTTTTGGTTTCTTCTTGCGGTGAGTGCTTATGTTACGGCAGCCATATTGACAATTTCAAAACTACATTAATCATTTTGTTCTAACTTATACAATTTTCACCTTTTTGTTTAAATTGGTTTTGTAAATTTGTTTTAATTTTTGCTCTGAGCCCAACATTATTATTTCTATTACTATAACTGCCATTATATTTATTGTTATTGCTACTATGATTATTACTATTATTATTATTATTATTAATATTATTATTATTATAATTACCATTACCCTTATCATTATCGTTACATTTATTAAGACTTTGTAGGGATCCGTCCTTATTCCTCAGCGTTAAGAATTGTTTATTGATATACAACATTAGCCGTAGTCCATCTATATTTTTCGGTTTTCGATAAAGTATTTTTGAAAATTCGAAAATTTTAGCAGCGTTCCACCCTTATTTTACGGTTCATCCCTATTTTACAGTTTTCGACAAAGTATTTTCATTGACTCGGAAAATTTGAGCAGCGTTCCGCCCTTATTTTACGCATTCCATTTTTACGTTACTATTTTTGTCAAGTATTTGAATTAGTTCGGAAAATTTGAGCAGCGTCCCGCCCATATTTTCCGCCTCAACTCAAATTAGTTTATTTAATTCTTATTTAAAAACATTATTTTCATGATTTTGGTCGTTCGGATTAATCTTTTTCCGATGGCTATCCATTTTAACTGTTGCAACGATTTCGCAATTTTCCCCGCTACCCAGTCCCTCTTTTTGTCCTTAAGATCTATTTATGTTCATTTCATAGTTAATGAGTGCCCACTGGACTACTCGGTGTTAGAGATTTTGAGCCGATTGTTGTTAAAAATTTATGTCAATTTTACAGAAAACGGATGGTGAAGGAGCAGCCAATAAACTACTCATTTACCCTCCAATTTCCCCTATGTGCGGATAATATTGACGTTCCAACTCCTGCGTTCCGCACGCTGAGTCTTCACGGGTACATATCATTGGCGATTTTCCACGCACTTACATGCATTTGTACTATGTAGATTTTACTTTCTTGCGTTATGTGTTGGCTGTGGGCCGGAAAAGGAATAACAAATAATATTTTACCATAGCATTTGGAATAAAAGTTTCGATGCACTAAGGCCGTAGATATAAAATATTTATTCAGCATATTACATCGGCTACATACATTTGAAATTCATCGTATCCATTCCATAAAATTTACTTCGAAAATCCCATAAATTTAATTCGATAAATCATTCTGAAAAATCATCCATAAATTCAATTGAAAAATTACCCACAAATTTGATTCAAAAAATCATCCATAAATTCAATTGGAAAAACAAAATTATCCATAACTTCAATTTGCAAAACAAAATCATTCGTTAATTCGATCTGAAAAGTCATACATAAATTCAATTGAAAAATTACCCATCAATTCTCTTCGAAAAAATCAACTAATAATATTGCACCAGTTGAGAGTGATCGTGTTCAGGCAAAACACTTACCCGTGTTAATTGCCTGAATGCACGGCTCTCAACCAGTTATACAACCAGTTACACAGTTCTATAATGAAATTTTTTCTCCGAAAAATAAGACTGAAAATTTGTGAAAACACATCGGTATTTATACCTATTTTTCTCGCGTGTGAAATTTGGTGCGGTAAAACAAAATTCGACCTTGTTATTTTCTAGTAAATTCTATTCGTTAATTTTATTATTTTTTGATTTATTTTTATAATTTTTTATTTAAGATTTTTATTGAATTATTACTAATTCAAATTTTCGATTTAAATTTCATTTTAATGAACTTTTATTAATTTTTTCAATTTCGTCGAATTTGTTGTGTTTTCTTGTTATATTTGTGTAGGTATCGTGCGAATCTTGGTGCATTTTGTTATTATTTTAATTTTATTTTTATGTTTTTGATTTTATATTTATTTATATTCTCTCAGATTTTAAAGTGTTTAATTGGTGTTGTATATTGTATTTTAAGTTATCTTGGTGCTGGGTTTTCGTGCTGTATTACTGATGCATTTAAACAATTCTCAAGGCTATTGGTGTGCTGGCCCAACAAAGACATTGAAATATTTTAAGAGTGATTTTAGAAATTATTCTAAATTGTTTAAATTAGCGAGATTTAGCTAGTTTTTAAATTTTTGGATTAAATAAATTTATAAATGACAAACAATTCTGATTTAACTGGCGACCACACCGAATCAGTCAATCTGATAACGAGGAGTCAAACTCGAAAATGATTACTAGAGTCACTTCCCAAAAAGACGATTTTTGAGTTGCTAGATTTCAATATTAGGCGATTTGACGGAAAAGCCATCTAGAGGCAGAAAATGGTTATCCGATATGAAGAAATCGATACAAACTGAAGATCAACAGTTAACAACTGTATTCGACTTATTGCTGGTTTTCGAAGCGGGAATCCTGTGGAAAGAAACCAAATCCACGCAGAGAAAAGAAATATCTAATAGCGAAGCAAGGATGTGGTTCTTAGAAACAGTCACAGTTAAAAGATCCATTCTGAGAAAAATCCAAGAATTTGGTTCAATAAAGCAAGGTATTAATGAAAGATTTGCAACATTTGAGATCAGAGTAACCAAATTGATTACTGAAGTTTATGATTCTGTTATGTCGAAAGAAGAGATAGTGCAGGATGTTATTTGCAAACGAATGCAGAATAATCGTATTAAAGAACTACTGTCTATAAAACCAGGAATGAAATAAGAAGAGACGAAGGTTTAATATTTAAAGGAGTGGTTGTTAAAACCAACAAGAACATGATAATAAAGCAGACCATAAAGCATTGGTTTTTCTAAGCACTACAAAAAAGACAATAAGTCCCCAGTTCCATACATGGATGACAAACCTATTAGAATACGACTTTGAGCTGAAATATAGGAAAGAAGAAGAACACGGTAATGCGGATGGATTGTGAAGAAATTAACGGAGATGTGTGTGCACATTGTGTTTTGAAAAAAACGGAGAAGATGGAAAGAATACAATAAGAGCAACAGAAGGACTGTAAGTTCCAAAAAGTAATTGAATTTTTACAAGATAATACCATTCAAAAAAAGCTTTACCTAAGGAATTTCCATTTAAACTGATATATTGTATACGTTATGAAGAAGGACTGTTAATTATGGAAAGAGATGGAAGTCATTTAGTTTTGGTCCCAGAAAACTATGTCGCAGAATTAGTTAAACAGGTTCACGTCGAATTATGCCATACCGGAATAAAAAAGTTATCACATTATATTAGTAATATATTTTTCAGACCTTCAATACAGGATTCAATACAAGAATGTCTACGGAAATGTATGGAATGTGCAAAGACGAAAGTGGACCAGAAACGAACAAAGGAGATATTCTTACCAAGTGGAAGTTCTGAGTTTCTAGAACAAATTGTCATTGACATAGCGTACATGAATCAAAGTGTAGGAAAGAAATATGTCTTCGTAATAATAGACAGATTCAGTAAATTAGTCAGTCTGACAGCAGCTTCAAAACAAGAGGATCAAAAAATTTTTAGAAAAGTCATGAACAATCGGATTTATAAATTTGGAAAACCAATAAGCATTGGCAAATAAATATATTGGTAAATAATCATTGACTAATAAAGGCAAATGTTTTGAGAGTTTATTCTTCAAGGAAAGTTTATCGAAATTAGGAATCAAGCAAGAACACAGTTGTAATACAGAATGTAACGAAAACACTGGGTAAAACTACTACCGTAGATAGAATTTACGATAAATGCGACTCAACAAAGTTCAACTGGGTTGTCCCCGTTTGAAATAATTTTCGGTAGACAAATTATTTTACATTCTACTTAATAACAAGCACCAGAATCCCAAGAAGATATAAACATGACGGTGAAATTCAACGCGGAAAAAGCAACGGTTAGGATGAAGAATATGAACGGAAACAAGAGAGGTAGTAGACTTTTTGAAGTGGGAGAGGATGTTTTGGTAAGAAAAGAACCACAAAATAGGAAAAAAGATGGAATGCAATATGAAGGTCCATACAAGATCATCAAGTTTATTTCACTACACCAAGTAGAATTCCAGACTGGAACGACCGTTAAACAGAGAAGAATTGAGTGGCTGAAGAAGTGGAAATAGTCCTAAAGTTATGTACTTTTAATATTTAAAAGATTGATTTTTGATATTATTTTTATTTGTTTAAATTAAAGAGATTTAGCTAGTTTTTAAGTTTTTGGATTAAATAAATATATAAATTTCAAACAATTGTTATTTAACTATAAATAAATATAAAATCAAGAAACATAAAAGTAAAATAAAATATTCACAAAATGCATCAAGAACTGCACGAAATTTATATAGTCACAAGATGATAACAAATTAGATTTGGCCAAAAATTCAACTAATTTATAAAATGATATTTAACGAAAATTATGACCAAAAATAAAATGATAACGAAAAATTTCTAATTAATAATTATAAAATAAAAATATATTAGATCAAATTTTATTTTGTCACATTAATGCATACACACATAAACATATCGACTAGCGATACTGATCTATTTTTCACAATTTTCGATCTTATTTTTCAGTCTTACTTTTCAGTTAATTGTCAGAAAAATCTTTCAGTGGTGCGTGTAACAATCTGAGAGCTGCGCATTCAAGCAATTAACACTTGTAAGTGTTTTGTCTGAACACCATAACTCTCACTTAGCATATAAGCATGAACGTTTACCTATCATGCGAATTTGCAATGTTTTGATGAATGAATTTCGGATGGTCGATGTGACACGCTGAATAAATATTTACAGCCGAAAATATTTGTGCATCAAAACTTTTATGCTATGTAACTGAATTATTTATTTATTTTCCGGTACACAGTCAAAACATACAGCAAGAAATCAAATTCAAACACACTAATCGAACTGTGTAAGAGCGGATTCTCTGACTATAGTTTGTGCCCGTGAATCTCTAGTCGTGCGTGACGACTGACCAGAACGTCAAATCATAGAAATAAATAGCGAAAAACGGTAACTCGAGTATGGGTCTTTTGACACTCAATTTCGATAAAATCGACAACATTTTCAAACAACAATCGGCTCAAAATCACTAACATTAGTAGGCACTCATTAAATACAATATGAACACAAAAAGATCCATAGGACAAAGAAAGAGAAAGGGAGGCCTGAAATCGCGAAATCGTTGCAACAGCCTAACTGGATAGCCGTTGGAAAAAGATTAATCCGAACGACCAAAATCATATAAAATGAATAATTTAAATAATATGAAAGAACTAAATAAATTATTTTAAGTAGATGGAATAATGGGAGGAACGCTGTGCAAATTGTCGGCCTGGGCGTAGCTACCATATAGCTAGAGTAGGCACCGCCTTCTGTTAAGATATTTTAAACTTATGCACAAACCTGGAGAGAAAAAAATACCCAGAAGTGATATCCTCTGAATTTCACATTCAGTTTCTGCATACATATTCTATAGTAAAAAAGAATTAAAGAAAAGCATGTCCATAAAACTTTTTCAGAATTGCTTCTCACAAAGTACAGATGTCTAGAAAGTGAATTTTCGGAAATCTATACTGATTTTATGTTGTTCTTGACACTTTCGGTTACAGTAGTTAGTGTTGAAGGGTCATTCAACAAACTGAAAATCATAAAGTATAAAATAAATTCAATTGGTCAAAGCAGGCTGTGAAATCTTGCTTTGCTATCCATTGAGCATAAAGTTACAGCAAAAATGAGTTACGTTGAACTTATTCACGATTTTGCAAACGTAAAAGCAAGAAAGAAAAATTTCTAGATTACATAATTACAATTGAAGTTTTACAAATTTTAGTTTTCGTTTCGTATATATTATTGAATTTCTAGAGGAAATATATTAAAATAACGTAGTCATAAACATGCATCAAAAACTAAATTATGAATAAATTATTTTTTATGACAAGTTATTTTGTTAAACAAAGTAGACCAATAAGGATCAGTGTGTCTATCACTAATTGTTGCCTATTATATATATTAGATTTGTAAAATTTTTAGGATTGAATTAGTTTTTTACAATACTTAAGATAAAGTCTCTTTTCACTATTGGGTTGTTTGAATTTGGTTTAGCAAATACCAATCGAAGAAATACTTTTCAAGTAATTAAGTAGATTTATAGTAAAGCGCACTTCAGTACCATTAGATCATGAAAATTAACATAACAGATTTCAATAAAATGTATTACTACAATTCCTAAAGAACATGAAATGTATCATCATTAGTGTTGGTCCGAAACACGAACGGCCTTGTAAATGTTTAAATGAATCGGTAACACACATGCAAATATAACATGCAGATTTAAATTCAAAACCTATTAAAACATCAATTAACCTTATCAAAATATGAGAAAGAAGACAATGACATATAAAATAATAAACATAAAAATAAATTAAAATAAAAACAAAAAGCAACAAGATCCGCACGATATAAATATAAACATAACACGAAAATCTAACAAATTTGACCGAAATTGGATAATTTAATAAAAAATGAAATTTCATAAAAAATGAAATAAAAATCAAAGAATTTGAATTAGAAATAATTCAATAAAAATTTCAAAAGAAACTTATCAAATAAAATTACCAAAATAATAAAAATTAAGATTAGAATACTCTAGAAAATTCCAAGGTCGAATTTTGTTTTACTAAATCAAAAAAAATAGGTATGTATACCGATGCATTTTCACATAATTTTTAATCGTTTTTTGAAAATCTACTTTATTACGTAAGTGAGAGTTTTAATTGAAACTATCTCCACGTCACATCCTCGCAACCTCGGTAGAGCTCTGCTTGGATGCCGGCGTGGGGAGAGTAAATTATTTATGAATTTTTGTATGGATTGGATCGTGTTGGTAATTTCATTTTGATGTTAATAAATTATTCATAATATATAATTTATGTTTTTGTTTTAAAATTTGTCGAAATTTTTCCGTCCCACAGCCAAGACACATCACAAGTAATTAAAATCAGAAATGTTATTCAGATTCGTGTAAGTGCGTGGAATATCGCCAATGATCTGTGCCCGTGAAGACCCAGCGTGCGGAACGCAAGGATCGGAACGTCAATATTATCCCGTATAGAAGAAAGGAGGAATAAGGAAGTGGTCTTTTGGCTACTCCCTCGTCTCTCGTTTTCTTTAAATTCGACCTAAATTATTCTACACACGGCTCAAAATCATCACACCGAGTAGTCCAGTGGGCACTCATTAATTATAATATGAACATAATGCGCCTAAGGTCAACCAGGGGAAAAGGTGACAGGGAAATAAAATAAAAATGAAATCATTGCTATGAAATTAAACTGTTAGTATAACCACAAAATTTAAACTATGGGTGAGAATTTAAACTAATTATTGAGCGATTACCCTGAACGCATAATAGTTAATAATTTAAGTGGGTCATGAATTTAAATAAATCAGATTCGAGATCTTCAATAAGTACAGTCGTAGTTAAGAAAAATGTAGTAGCGAATTTTTAACTGAGATCCCGCACTAACCACGATGAGGTAATCATAAAAAACCCACAAGAGTAAATGTGTTAACCTCAATGAAAATCCTAACGGAAAAATGAACCTGAAACCGTCATTATGAATTTAAATCTAACTAATGCCTTGAACTTGATTATAATCATAGAATAACCGTCAAGAGCTTTTAATAATTAATCAAATTAAATTTACCTAATTTACATAACGAAATGACTACTGCAAACTTAAAATATAAGTTTTAATAGAAATCGTTGATACGGCCTAAATAAAAAGAATAAAATAAAGGACCCGAAATTAACCAACAATTAAATGTAACGTAAATAAGATTCGAACTATAGACTCACCTACCCCAAATAATAGTTAAACAAAATTCCCCAATAAAAGAAAGTTATCACTAAAGTATAATCCATTCAAATGTTACTTATCTATGAATAAGAGCTTATAAATTCTTCAACCAAAATTTTCCTAAGCATAATAAATCTAAGATAAATTGACCACGAATATCACGAGTATAGGAAACAATAATCGTCCCGAGCATAGCAAACAGGCGTTCCTCAGTGGTGAAACCCATTAGTTAAAAAGACGAATATATATTGTCTTAAGACGCGATTCCACCATATTAGTATTTAAGTTTATGAACATTCCTACAAAATGATCCAAACCCAAACCAAAATTAATAAAGTTTAACCTATCATAACCGACAATCAAAAGAAAGAACTAATCAAATAATAGTACATCCAAAGGAGAACAATACATTCCGACATAATATAATTCAATTACAATCCACACCAATAGAGAAATGCGAAAGCTCCACCAAATTCCTAGGGAAAAATTCTGACTCCTAAAAGCAAAAGTTAGAAAAGTAAATAAAGGAGTAAAAACTTGAGGCTTTTCTGTGGTAGGAGATACAAGGAATTTTTCCACACCAACTAAATCCAATAAAAGTTTAAAAATCCAATTTCAATAAACAAACCATTAGAATTTAGGCCACGCTAATAATAGTCTATCCCACCCCAATCAGGCGATAATCCCTAATAAATCAACAATTAATTATTCCATAAAGTTAACGATCTTACCTATCAAGAACCAAGTTGTTTGCTGACGAGTGTTCTCCCACCGGGGATAAGAAACTAAACCAATAAAAAATGAAAATGAATATTATAATTCTAAAATGAATGTTACGCACACTTCTTGTGACATTTACGCCACGACCAATCGATAGGAATAATTGTTAGCACATGTCTACACACCACACCAGAGGTGGTTAGTACAAGCCTTACACCTAGTATTACACACCGAGCATGACGAATCCACGCGAGCGATTAAGAAAACTCCCCCGCAGTAGACACCCACTCCTGCGAATTGCTATAATACATTCGGGGAACAGCTGCTAAATCAATAAACACGATTAAATCTTTTCTTAAAAAATGCAATACAATAACCAGGGTACGACAACCAGAGCAGTCAGTGAAGAAGTAACTCGGAACCCGGATCTTCAAACTCATGGTAAGTTTAGTGACACAAAATCCGACTTTTCTTATTATCTCTGATTTTTAATAAATATTTTTCGACTCTAAATCTGATTTGTATTTGAAATCCTTAGTTATTCAATAAGTAAGTTTTTAAAAAAATGGAATAAAACAAATTTCGTTTTTAATTTTAATGCTTACTGTAGGAATCCTCATATGTGTGGAAGGGTAAAGATAAAAATTAAATTTTTGATTTTTCTTTTGAGGGCTCTAATTATTAAATAACTAAACTCTAACGAGGACAACAGCGATCCTGATCTCGACGCAATGTTAGAAATTTTCTTTTATTAACAAAGAGAAATTTTAAGGAAGATCACGATGGATTTTGACATGAGCTGGGAAATATTTTAGCCCATCTAGATAATACGTAATTATAAAAATTAACTCTGAAATGGATAACGTACCATGATCTGGAAAATAACCCGAACCGAATTATATAGGTTTAATGTCGACAATTACAAGGGAGTACGGTTTCCGTGAATTATGATAGGTTCGATCAACGTTAAAGTTTAATGATAATTTCTTTTTTCGAAGTAGGTGAACACCTAAAACTTAAAAATGAATATTATATGCACTTACCCTACAATTGAACGAGATTGGAATTTTGAATACTGTTATGGAAGGATTTTCACCACATTAAATCAAATAATCCATGATACGTCGATTTTGTAACTGCATATACCATTATTATCTTTATATAAATGATTTATAAATATTTACAAATAGAATTGAATAGTGCCATTATTAACGAAAATTGAAACAATAAAACTTCGCAACAAATCTACATTCGAATCTTCGAGATGCGTTCCCTTATTAACAAATTTTTTATCATTCATTTTTTATTTCTAAAAATTCCTAGAACCGATGAGGGGTTGCAAAGAGAGTGGTGCTTTCAATTTGGAAAATTAATAATTCTAATTGTTAGGTTGAATAATCAAAATTTTAATTAAATTGATAGGAGGTTCAGGATGGGACTCTATTTATAAACTGATCTGAACTGGGTGAAGAGTAGAATATTCACTGCATAAAATCAATATTTTATTTTTTATTTAGAAAAATCAGGATCCCTCGTTCGGGTTCCCACACACGTTGCGGACCAGTGGAGGCAAGCGTGGCGACGCTTCGCTCGAGAAAAATACCCTGACATACCCCAACCCGGAGAAAACCGGCAGGACGACATGCTCTTGGTACAGGGTACCATGAGGCAATTCTAGCGGAATAACCAACCAAGTGGCCCGAGCCCGGCCCAAGGAATTCATGATTGAGCTCGAGCGCTTCTGGCTCGCCTCAAAGACCACCAGCGCCGGGTCAACTCCTTGTAGACTGGGCCAGCAATTACCTGGCCAACGTGGAGGACGACCTCGCTGCCGGGCGAATCGCGGATGTCTATCCACCCAGCCCAAGACCGACCCGTAATACAAAACGGCCCACATTCATAATTCCGGGCTACTCCCCGGAGGAAGGGATAAGAGAGTTTTTTGAGGAGTCTTGACTTCGTTACTTTATGGAGCACCAATCTCCTGATTTTATGATAATCAATTTTATAAAATATATAATTGTTATGTGAGATTTGTTGTCAATTTTCATTCGGTTGATCCCTTAGTATAATTTTGTAATTTATGTTTTAAATTCACCGTATGTTTGAGAACTATAAATTAGTTAATAAAAGTTTTAATGTCCATTGTTCACAGAAATGGAACCTCTACAAATACTACGAACAGAACTGACCCGTGCCAACAAACCAATAAAACTCTCTATGACCAGATCATTCAGGTAACCCGTGAGATCCAGCAAACAAAGGCCACCTGGGTGGACCCAAAGAAAGTCAAATCCATACATCAACGGCTCACCACAGCCCAGAAGGGATGGGCGGACAAAAAACAAATGAATCAGAGCCTACGAACACAGATATGGGGGTTGGAAGTTGCCCTGTCCGCCTGTCAAGAAGGGGCAACTGTCACTTACCCCCTCGTCTTCGCTCCCGCTCAACTAGCCTACCGCGAGGCGATGGCAACCCCAACAGCAACCCCAACAACAATAACAACGCCGAATAATTATCGACCGGGACAAAAAGAGCGGGCAAAACGCCGAGCCGCTCGATTGTTAAATAAGGCCTAAATAACTTCTAGAATGTATTTTAGCTTGTAAATCATACATGTTTGTTTTATAATTACATATTTCCGATGTTGAAAGATGGTATCTTCAGAGGTTTTATAAGTGTTCCGAGTCTAAAAACCATTGTAGAATTTCTTTTTTCCCCATGATAAACTCCAACATTAAAGTTCACGACATACGGGGACCGATAATCAAAAAATCGAGCACATGTCTTCTAACGACAGCTCGTTGGACCCAGGGGTCGTCCGAGCAATTACAGCAATAGTAATAACGCTCACTTTTTGCGGATGACCCACCCATTCGAACACAGTTCCAACGTTGCTTAGCAACGGGTGTCGAGTGGTAGCAAGAAATATTTGTATGGCATTACCTGGGCAACCATAGAAAGAGTTAAACAAACAACTGTACCCAGTAATCCACCATTAGTACAAAAGAGAAAATAATAAAAATCAGGAGGAAAGACGTTCAAACTTCACATATATTACAGACAATTTATTTAAAATAGAAAAAACTTAAAATTATAATTTCTCAAAGTTAGTTAAAACTGTTGAAGGAAAGATTGTCATTTTATCCTTCAGTTTCACAATAAAATCTATATTGAAATTATATTGCAAAATTTCTTTAATAGCACTTATGTAAATCGGAATGTTGGATTTATTTATTTGCATTTCAGTTGCTTTAAATTGATAGGATGTTTTAATTTGGAAATGCAAATTAATAATCCATGATCTATTATTAAATTGATGTTTTCTAAAGTATAAGTATCTTCTTGGAATGGGTGAATGGATTTGTCCAAATGTTCAACTGCATAGTTCAAGTTCTCTAAATGCTTGCCCATTGATGCAGTTTGCTCTTCAAGTTGGTTTGCTTGTTTCTTAATATTGTTGGGGTTAACAAAATTTACAAAAGTAAAATAAAAAATCAGTAAAAACATTGATATTCGAAATAATAATTAAAAAGGAAAAATCAATTAAAATTTTTAAAATAAACATTGATCGGGGGAAACAGGTAGAGGCGGATGCCAAATGAAGAGACGAATCCAAAATTTATAAAATTAAATTGATTGGGGGTCTTCAGAAGAAAATATTTAATAAATATAGAAATTAATTAAAAATTAATTGGCTAATGGGAAGTCTGAGCCAACAGAAAACCCGAACAGTGTGAGAAACCCGGGACGTCAACAAATTTTCTAATTAAGGAAAACGAAATTGGTTGAAGAAGGAAACCCGGAATAAAAGGAAACACGTCATCAATATAATTATTGTAAGTAAATGGAAACCCCGGGAGCTCTGAAGTATCTAATTTAGTTTTAGAAAGAGAGATGTCAAAAATACTAAAACCAATTTGGTTTGCGGTTGACCTGATTTGAGAGATGGGTGTAAAAGGGAAATATAAATCAACAAAATTGCCAGTTGATCGAAGAGAATATTTCCGAGAGTTTAGCAAAGAAAGGAATTCAATCAGCCAAACAAATTAAAGTATTGCGCACCAGACAGAGACATCCGTACGCATGGTTTTATTGTGAATTTGTGCAGAGTAATTATGCAGAGTATTGTGAATTGAATCGATTTTTGTGAAGGTTGTGAATAAAGTTGTGATATATAAATTGAAAATAAATCTTATTGTGTGGGTTAATGAATTGATCAAATAAAGACACCAAGGAGTCAGACCTAAACACCGAATTTCTGTAAAAACCAAACAATATTTATCAAATGTTCTTCTGTCTTGGTTATGTTCTAAGTATTCTTGTGAAAAAATAGGAATTTCTGATTCATTGTTAATTATTCTCTTCCACTGCTTTATTAACTTCAATTTTCTTTTTGCGCTCTGTTTGTTTTTTCATCTCATCTTGTTGATGTGATTACAAATAGATCTTGATTTAGAAGCTAGAGATTTCATACATTGTTTATAAGTTGATGTCTTTGAGATTCTTTCAAATCCACATCATATCGAGGTTTATCATTTTGTGCCATGTAAACATATTTGTTTGTCAGGAACTGAGATTATTATATTGGTATGAAATTTCTTTCATAAAACTGGTAAAAGTTTTTGAATCAACTTTCGTATAAAGAGCTACTCTTTTTCTATAAAAATAATTATATGATAATAAGGCTTTACACGGAGCACAAAACTTGATTACTTTTCGTTTCATACTCTAAATCCATATAATATCCCTTCGGATCAAATATTCTTGTTACTGCAAAATAACGCCAAGTTACCCACTGTTGACCCTCTGAATATTTCTGTGGCTTCTCAACAAGTGTTTTAATTATCAATGTCACGACAATTTATTCCTTCTTACTGGATTTGAATTAAGATTTAACTTTAAGCATACATAAAGAACAAAGAAAGTTTGCAACACTTGACATTTTCTAGATATTTATATAACAGAAACATTAAGTAATTTTAATAAAATTCAATTTAACAAATTGTTCTTACCCCTAAACTTGATGAATTAAAACTGCCGTAGAGGTGATTAAAGTTATTTAGCTTAATAGATGCTAGTATAATAAATTCAAATGAGATTCTCAAAATCGAAACAAATTATACAGAATTAGTGTTAGATCCCAAGTTCACTGTTATAATTTGGTAATGCCTCTGAAAATTATTCAAATATAAATCAACACAGACTAAATTATATAAACAATTACGGATTGATAAAAAATTTACCCTTGACTCTTGTAACCACTATAACTTAAATCTCTGTTTTTCTTTTAATATGAACGAACTATACGTATTAAACGCTTTGTATATTTACCATATAAGATCTAAAAATGAAATTATCCTTTAAGAATCCTTTAATTGTAATAATAATAATGTTGGTCGTAGGGGAGTATTGAATGCCTGACCCTTGAGTCACCTGAATCCCATGTCGTCACTTCCCATCACTAGGGGTAACTCCTCCGTACGCCACATAATTTTAATCACCGTCATGCACCCGTGATCGGAACCACGTTGGAAATTGTGCACGATAGCCGAATGTCATTCGAGCAGGTGAGCGCCATCGCTAGCACTACTCCCCGAAGGACCTTCGTTTTTCCCGGTTCATAGCTGCCGATAGAAGGACTTACGCTCCTGTTCCCAAAACCCTTTAAATTCTCGGAACTACACTTCATCCCAGTGAGAGGAATCATGGAGGAAATATCACTCTCGCATTCACGCACCTTTATAATTTCCCTCGCCCCTAGTACTCCGATTTTTGAATGATAGAAAATAGGAGAAATTAGATTATTAACGTTTAATGAAAATTAAGCCAAACAATTTTTAACAAGAAATAAACACTAATAGACAACAAAAATTTATGATAAGAGGTTCAAAGGTTCATCAATGTCACATCAATCGATAGGATGAGAAGATTCGTTGGAAATTAATCTTCTTCTGCGTCCATATCCGTTGGGAGGCATCTCCTCTTGGGTGGTCTGTATGACGGAGGGTCGCCTCGAGGATCTTCGTCTCTTCGTGAAGACGGCCCAGCTAGTTCGCCACGGGGACCGATATTGGGCACCTCTCCCGTGAGGATAGCGATCTCCTCCAGATCCAACTCGAGATCGCTTAGGGAGTGAATCAGTGGGTGTGATTCGCTCTCCTCATCCACCAAATTGATGTGGATGGAAGCTGGCGAAGAGGCGAATAAGATCCGCGGCGCGTAACGGATATCTGGATCCATCTCAGAGTTTTCGAATTCTTGGTAGGGGGTGGTAGGTCCTCCAATTGGTCCATCCCTCCTCTCGACTGAGTTTCCCGGAGGCGGGCCTCTTCCTGTCGGCGACGGTCTCAGCGCCGCTTATTTCGATTGGGCCGATGACGGGCCGTAAGGGCAGAAGAAATTGCCCGATTTTCGGTAGTCCCGGAAGAAATCAATGATGGGACATTCGTACTTGAGATGAGAGTAGACGTCATGGTGTTGGCTAGTTCTTCGTTATCGGGGAGGTGGTGTGCGGGTACGATATCTAACCGCTCCGCCCGAAAACTTCCAGGGACCTTGATCCTGAGTTCAGTTTCCGTATATGCCTGGTGTAATGCTGTCGACTGCTCACGGATCAGCAGCCGTTGGGCGCGTGATTCGACGATTAATTCGTCGCGCGCCTGTGTAAGGCGAGAGATCTTCTGCCTGAGCTTCCTAACGACTTCTGGTGGAGCCCAGGTCCCTTTTACTCGTTCGTGCTGCATTTGAAGATCCCGATGCTGCATTTTGAGGTCTTCATATTTGTGGCGGATTGCCACGATTGACGGGGGCAAGTGAGGGATCCTCATCGGAGTGTTCACATTTTTGTTATTGGCCATGCTATTAGAGGAGAAGAAGAAAATATTTAACAAATTATTTAATCAGAATAAGCAACAAAAAAAATGAAGAGAAATTTCAAGGGAGTTTACGTGATAACAAAAATAGGAGTACCGGCGGGAATTTAGGTCTGTTTTCCCTTGCAGGGACCCCGCTTCCCTACGTAAGTATGAGTTATTGGGTAACCCACGCGTCGTTAATTCCCACAACATCATTATAAAATTATTTCTACGGCCGATTGTATGTTCATGAGCGTTATTACCTTACTAGCATGACCAGAACCCAACGTTTACATCTTTCAGATACTTGACGGAGTGGGCAATGGGTAATTTATAGACCTGTCATTTAGATTTTCCCGCGGGTTTCCTTTCGATACTATGAGTACGATAAATAAAGTAGTTACATCTTTCTCCCCCCTGTCGTAAATAAATTTTAACATTAGTAAGACCAATCTAATTTCTATTTGATTTGCCAAAATAATCAACTTTTTATTGATCGCCTGAATTGACTTTACGCAGCCTACCGTACTACATACTAGTAGGTGAAATCGATAATTCATTTTTGCAAAATTTCTATTCATTGGACCATGAACGGATTATTATGTGTTCGTATTCATGGTTTTCTCACTTTAATCTATTTTCGCCCGTCGTTTACTCTATTAATCGCGGATCTCCTAAACGTCTTTCCTATCGGCGTCTGCCTCTATCTGTGCTGGACCTATGAGTTCTACAAAAAAATTGTCTGTCAGACGGCGTTCTCGTTTTCATGGAATTTTCGAAATCCGGCTCTCAGAGGATATTAAAACAACTACAGAAGGATTCTATGTGCTGCCCTCCTATGGAGCATTTTCGTCAAGGTAACCTTTGTAAAATTTGTCGTTTATGTTAATATGACTAGTTATCGGGTAGATTTTCAATTAAATCACACAACAAAAGAAAATTTTTCTAGCTTCTAAATCCTATCCGTACTACCCAGTTTTATATCCCCCGTTATGTTCGGAATGTCAAAAAATATTCCTGACCAAGGTATGGTCCACCTTAGTTTCCCTTAACTGCCGCTTTCCGCTCTTCCGATGTTTTAACAATTCGCTCCGGCCACATTTTCAGCAGCCGCCTCGAATATACAATGGCGCCCTGCGTAGCGGTCCCGTGCACAAAGCCGGAACCGACTGCGAACTGCCAAGGGGTTCACGAGGCATGACCCACGAGCACAACTAAGGGTTTTCACCCACTAGCCGGCACACGGTCGGTCCCATGAACCATCTATTACAATACATAACATAATATTTTAGAGGGTCCGAACAGTATAAATAATTCATAATTAGAGTTAAAAATGAAATGAAATAACATCGATACTGTTTAATAAAGATCAAACTTTAAGATTTCATAATAGTTACAATTATACTACACAACAATGAAAAATTCCTTACTAAGTTTCTTGAAGTTTCAGAGTGTCAATTGAAAAATTTTTAATAAAGCATAAGATAAGATTTAATGAAATTCATCACTGTATTTATAGTATTTTCGTGCATGTGTGCGACCAATGGACGATTTTTCGCCATTTTTAGGGGTTTTTTTTATTATTTTATTTATTTTAAAATATTTTTGTAATTTTTTATATATTTTTCTTTATTTTTTGATATATTAATATTTTATTGTAAGATTTTATTTTTATTATTATTTTCTTAAAATATTATTTTTAAACCCCAATATCTTATTTTCTGGTCGCCTCTTCTGCCTGTGTTTTTTCTAAACCTTATTTTTGTAAGGTTTTGGCAGTTTATTTTATTTCTTTATGTTTTCTTTTTTGCGTCTGTAGGCATTTTAGAATTTTAATTAATTATTTGTTTTATTTAATTTTTTGTTATGTTTTTATTTTGTTTTAATTATTATGTTATTTATTGATTTTTAATATCTTGGTGCGGTGCATGTTTATGTGCAGTGATTCCTTTCATTATTTCCGCTCTTTAACTTTTTAATTTTTATCCTTATTTTGTTTAAATTGTGGCTCTGAGCCCAACAAACCACTCCCGGGGCCGTTTAAATTGCGTCCCGCAATTCTCATTAATACATTCACATACCAATACGTTTACTTGTATACATTTATTGATCAAAATGGACAGATAAAATGGCAATTTATAAGAATTAAGCAGACATCACTTAAGGTGATGGGATTTTATACATAAGTCAATGTAGTTTTATTTACAGTTACACACGATATTAGTTAAGTTATATTAGATGCAATGTTTGTGACTTGGGCCTGGGACGTCATCCTGGTTGGTTGATCTAAGTTGAGGTTCGACCATTTTCATTTGATTGTTTATTGCAAAGTTGTTTTGGTATTGAGAGCTTGAGTTCGAGGGTTTTACGAAACGGGTTGTTTGATTGGTTCGATCTCTTCTTCGCTTTCTATCTGTTGGGGGTTTTTGATACGATTTTGCGATTTGGGTGAGTTGACAGGTTGCTGTGACGATGACGATAACGATTTGGGTGATTCCCAAACAGAGGATTGTGATTTCGAATTTGTTTGCTTTTGCATTGTCCGGAATTGGGTGAGGTGGAGATATCGTTATTTGAAGAAGAATGTTTTCGAGTTGCGAGAGCTGGTTGATCTTTTGTTGTAGGTGAGGATCGAGATTTTTACACGAGGATTTTTGAAGGAAGTATTTTCGTATTCGGGTGAGTTCTGTTCTGATGGTTTGGGTGATTTCAATAGCTTCTTGGTTTTTCTGTAGGTTTAGGATTGATTTGTTAGTACAGACGATGATTAAGAAGACGTAGATTAGTGGATGTGGGTTCATTCTTCTATTAAACTACTTTCAACTTTTGTTTATTTACAATTTGTACATTTTCGTATTCATTTTATTCGGGGTTCAACTCGTCGTGACTACTCATGGTTGAGCTACTCATCAGTATTAACTCCGCTCTCATTAATCTACCTCTCATTTCGGGAATCAGGGTGATTATTTTATCTTTTTCCCACATTGCACTTTTTTGGGTTTCATTTTCCACTTTTAGCATTTGTATTTGTTGTTTGTATTGCCGTCCTTTTTCGTATTGCTTTATGGCATATTTCTCGAGCTTCCCGTATGCTTGATTTAGTCTCTTTGTTTTTTGGTATTTTTTCTTCATTTTTCCCGCTTGGGTTTTCCAATGGTCCTCCAACACATGCTTTGACCATTTTGCCGCTAATTCGTCTTTTAGTTCGTTTACTCTTTCTTCCCAACCTTTGTTTAGTTCGATTTTTTGTTTTAACCATTCGTTTTCGTCTTCTACCTCCTCTCTTTGCCTTTTTAATTCTTCGCATTCCCTTTTCAATGCTTTTATTAAGTTTCGTGACTGGAACCATTGGTTGGTTATACAGTCTATCTCCTGTATTTGTTGTTCCATTGCTGTCTTTATATTTTTTATCATCTCTTCCTGCTCATTCCCTTCTCCTTCCACTACTTCCTCGGTCTTACATACTATTGGTAGTGGATACTCGTTTTCCACTTCAACCTTTATAGGTTTGATGCTTTCGTTATAAGTGGTCTCGTCGGACTCTCCTTCATTTGTTGTTGGATCATTCTGATTATTCATTTTCTACAATTTTTGTACATTAAATTTTTGTTATTTTTTGATTTCTTTTATTTTTTATGGTTTTTGCATTTTTATTCTTTTTAAGGGTTTTTATTTGGCTTTTATATTTTTTATTTTTATTTTTATTTTACATCGAGGCTTATTTACATTTTCTACACTTTTTACAACCTTTTTCCTCCCCTCTTCCTATACCCATGTGCCCCAAACTTCCACAAACCCTTCATCTATCACGGTTTCTTGTGGTTGTTCGAGCGGTTCGCCCACATTTGCATTTACAATTGGCATTGGCACCATCGGTATAAGCGAAGTCCAAACCATGGGTGGGATGTTCAACATCTCATTTATTCTTTCCCGTAATCCCTGTGAGGTGTTCATTTCCCCATCCAGCATGTATGATAGCTGGTTTACTTCTTCGATGAGATCCTCTATCTCTTGTTCCATTATTGAGGTGTCTCTTTGAGTTCTCATTCCTTCTAATTCTGCTTGTAACTCCCTCACTTTTGCGTCAAAGACTTCCTTTTCGCATCCTCTGAGTGCCTTCTGTCGATGGATTGAGAGATCTCTTTGCTCGCACATTTTCTTATATTTATCTATTTCCTGCTCTGCGCACTCCAATCTGCTCTTTTCTATTTCTACTTGCAGATCGCTCTGTTCTTTACTTTCGGTCAGTTTTCGCATTTGATCCTGTATCTTTGTCAGCTGATTTACTTTCACCGTCGTAAATTTTCTGAGATTCCCTTCTCTCTTTTCTTGTAATTTCAATCGGGCTTGTAAGTTCTCCGTTTCTACCTTTTGTTCCTCGAGTTGCTCCCACATTTGTAGATTGTCGAGAGGTACACACTTCTCGGGGAATTCTTTTAGCTTCCTCATTGCCTCTTGGTATTTCCGCTTCCAAGTTTTGGCTTCTTTTAATACTCCATTTATTTTCCTTTCACTTGCACTTACTACTTTTGTCCATTGGGCCACTTGTAATGTTTGTTCCCTTTTTGTACGTTCTAACTCTTCTCGAATTCTAACTTGTACGTTCCCTATTTGTTCGATTTGGGCTTCGAGGTCTTTGTTCTTTCTACCGGCTCCTTCGGTTCGGCATTGATTGAAAGTTGCTCTTGCTAGCTGGCTTAAATATTTTGCCCTCATCTTTTCTAGTTCGTCTATTTTCTTTATCAGTCTTTGGTTTAGTTCTTCTACTTCTTCTTCTAGTCGGCTACCTCTTAGGTTAGTTAGTTCCAACATTGCTTTCCCGAAGTTTATTTTCTTTTTATATTCTTGTGTTTTGGTTTGGAGTTCTCTTTTCTCCTGTATTGATCTGTCCGCTTGTCTTTGTTGATGAGTTGCGTTGATGACCTCTTTGTAATATTTTAATTTTACTTCATTTGCTCTCTCTTTTAACTCTGTTATGTTTTTGTTTAACAGCTCCAACATAACTTTTCCATGCTTCATTCTCGTTTCTTGTTCTTCGACTTGTTTTTGAAGTTTTTCCGCTTCAAGTTTTTGGGTTTTCTCTATTTGTCGCGACGCATACTTTCTCTTTTCCTCTCGTGTGTCTTGTTCTCTCTTTCTCTTTATCAATTTCTCGAACTCTTCTATTCCTTCCTCATATATCTCTTTGACTCTGCTCATTACATTGTTACTTTGTTTTAGGATTAGTTCTTTTCCGTGGCTTTCTTGTATTTGTTGCCACATTCGTTCACACTTTTCTGTTTCCGATTTTATTCTGTTCATCGTTTCCATATCGTCGCTTTTTATTAGCATTGCCCTTTGGTTCTCGTCACCCATGATTTGCATCATTCTCATTATTGGGAGATGATCTATTATTTCGATTGTAGTTTCTTTATTGTTCATTTTCTACAAGTAATGTTTACAATTAAGGTTTGTTATTCGCGGTGGTTATTATTTTCTTAATTTTACGCACAAATGATTTTTGGTTTTTACGGCACTACTTTTACATTATTTATATATAGACATATATTTATATTTATTTACACTTTACACATTCCTCCTTCCCTACTCTGTCCTTCCCGTTCCTTCTCTTTCCACCGACCATTTTACGAATAATGTATCTCCTTCTAGGTATTCCCACATTACGTTTTGTCTCATTATTCTTGGCGACCCTATTGCTACGCCTACATCGGCTGTTGGTTTATTGTAACAGGGCGCTCCGTCCGGTTTGAGCCTCTCCACATGTGCATCCTTTGCTGTCATTATTGTGAGGGCCATTTTATTGCTGAACGGCCATGATTGCAGCTCGTCCCATTCTCCTTTTACTAGTACGAAGAATACAGATATGTGGGTATCTTTTCCGGCTCCATCTCCATTCGGGTATACCCTCATTCTCAATTTGTATCCGTTTTTCCATGAGTAAAATGGTGGACTGGTTATGGATACTTCCGTTCCATCTCTTGCTCTCTGCCATTTTCTTGTGAATTCTTCAATTCTCCATATATATGGAGCAATAGGTAGATTCTCTCCCGTGGGTGTATAACTTCTTAGTTTTTGGTAATGTTTTCTCAATCTTTTCATTTCATTTTCTACATTCTTTTCTGTTTCTGACATTCCTATCCGTGCTAATTCGAATGATTCTCTGGTGTTAAATATTTCCGTCATTAGGATTTTGTGTGATTCGATTTCGATTTTCATCTTCATCATCGTTTGATCCATATCCTTCATAGTATCTATCCATATCTTTAGGTGTTCCTCGGCCGTTTCTTGCACATGTTGTATCGTCTCTTCTCTTAATATTTTTATTTTACATCTCCATTTTGCCATTGGGCATTCTATTCGTTTTCTGCTACATTTTTCCCAATGCTCTTTAAGTTCTACTTCTTCTCTGGTTTCGCATTTGTTTGGACATTTTCCTCGGAATCTCTCGCATATCTTTTCTTCCTTCACATTTACGTGTTCCTGTTGTATTTGCTTCCATGTTTCAGTGACATTGCAATATTCACATCTTGTTCGTCTTTCCTCGCACACATTTTCATGTTGTTTCTCTTCACCTTCAATTATGGGTTGTTGGCATTTCTCGCAGGGTTTTCTTTTACAATTACATTGGTTTAGGTGATTGTTCGTTTCTCTGATTTTTCCTTCCCATTCACATGGTTCGTTTGGGCATTTTATTCCCAGGTTTATTATTTCTCTACTGGCTGCTCGATCTTCCTGTGTTTCTCCTAATGATATAATTTCTGTTTCTTTACAATCGGGGCATTGTTTTGGACCATTCAATGTTAATTCTATTATGCATTCAGTGCATAATCTACACCCACACTCAGTTTGTCTTGGCTCCTTTAACAGTTTATTACATGCTCCACATCGTAGTCTTGCTTCTATTTGTATTTGAGTCCGTCTCCTGATTATTTCGATAATTTCATTGACTTCTATCACGGTTCTTTGTTGATCCATTTTCTATAATTATATATACATTTCAGTTTGAGTTGTTTAGGTTTTATACATTTATTAGTTTTGTACTCCTTATTTATACTTGTATTTATAGCTTTTTGAGGTTTTTGATTTTTCTTTGTTTTATACTTTTACTCATTTTTACATATGTACATTCTTTTCCTTTCTACTCCACATTACTTGATGAGTCTGGTTCTACTCTCTCTTCAACTTGATTCAGTATCCATTCTCTCCATTCTACTTGTGGTTCATCTTCCGTTTCTTCCGCTACTCTTTGTAGCTCGTTTCTTTGCCATTGGTTTTCTGTTCTTAATATTTGTAATTCTCGTTCCATTTCATTCATTTGTCTATGTTGTTCTTCTATGTTTAGTAGGTGATACATGTTTGTATTTAGAGCCTCTCTCAACGCTATCTGGCTCTCCGTCCATTGTTCTTGTAGATTGTTTACTACCTTTGTTAGGGCGTTATATTGCCGTTTCCACATTTCGATTACTGTTTCGTTGTTCGTACTTGTTTGATGATTCTGTTCCATCTTCCTTAATTTGTATTCATTATTCATGTCTTAATGTCGTTTTGTATTCATTATTTGTGTCTCAGTCTTATTTTTACATTAATTACAGGGTTTTATATAATATACATACCGCTTTATATTACTGATATATTTACAATTTATACATTATATACACTCATATATCCTTTACCTATACCTTTTGCATTTTATGAGGGGTTCCGATTCGTCGAAATCCCTCATTCCACCCTCTCTGTTCTTTCATTTTTACTTTTTCTTGTTTTGTCTCCATCTTTATTTGTCTGATTTTATGTCTATTGATTGCTTTTGTTATGCCCATTGTGATTCCGGTTGCTATTGCGATTATTATTATGCTTGTAATCCATACTATTCGTATCCAGTTTGGGATTTCTATTGGTCTTTCCGTATTCGCGATGATATTTTGTCTCATGGTTTGTTCTAATGCGGTTGGCTCTTGGTTTTTCTCAATTAGTTCCATTATTCTTTCCATTTGGGCTTCTGAGATATATCTGTCTTCCTCTTTATTTCTGGTTTCGTTTTCCTCTTTCGTGGTATTTTCTTTTTCGTCCTGGTACGTTACTGTAGTTATTTCTACCGTAGTGCTTTTATTCTTCTCTTGTTGAGGGCATATTGGTGTGATTAGACTTCTCCATACGCATGTTGAATATCCTGTTTTCAATGTTTGTTTCGTTGTTTCGTTTGGGTGATTTTGGTGGAATTTGCATTGGATTATTTTGTTATCTTCGTTCGTGATTTCTCTTGCGCATCGTTGTTTCTCCATCAATTGTAAATCTTGTGTTATTATTAATTTTCTTCCTTCAGTGATAGTTTCGTCTTGATCGAGATCCAACGTTGTTATGGCGCGGCCCGTTATCCATTGAATTGTGGTTTTCGTTGTTGCTTCCTTTCCCGTCTTTTCTGTTGTACATTTTAAGGATTTTATTTCTGGTCTGGGTGTGCAGATTCTATATTCTGTTTGCAAATGTAGTCCTCGTATTATTAGCTGATCTCCTGGGTTTAGTGTGATCTTTTGGCATCGTCCCATTCTTCGGCCGTTGATTTCTGCTAGGCATATTTTGTTTACTTTGTGCGTATATCTTTTTCCCATTTCTGTATTATTTTTGGTGGTTTTTGTGTCATTTGTTTCTCGTTGTAGGTATTTCGTTTTCTCGTTGTTGTATTTGGTTGTCGTCTTTTCTGTTTCTTTGTTGACTACTTTTACTAGGTCCATTATTCCTCTGGTTGTTGGTTTTGTGCTTTTTCCTCCTTGTCTTCTTGGTGCTCTTTTAATTACGCACCTCCCTGGACGTTTCTTGTTTCTGTAGATGCATATTCGGTATCTTCGTCGGGATTCTATTCCTTTTATGTATATGGGATCTTTTAAGTTCGTCATTTCCTTTTCGCATATTTTATCTCCTATCCAGTTTTGTTGGATCCTTGTTATACACACTTGAGTTATTGCTTGTCCTTCGATGTTTGTTATTTCTATCCGGTTCGATTTCATTATTATATTTTCTTTGTCCCTCCGCTGGTCGCTCAGTATATATTGGGTCACTGCTAATTTCCAAGTTGTTATGACGATTGAGAATGTTAGTAGATTATTTTTCCAATTTAATTCTATTTTAGGTAGACATACGGTTCGTTTTTCATAATTCGATTTTTTGTTTTCGTTTCTATTATTTTTGTCGTTTTTCTTATTTTTCTGGTTGCTGTGCCCGTTATTTCTTTGTCTTGTTTTGTCTCCTTGGTTTCTTTTTCCGTTTTCATCGTTTTGTTTGTTTTCTCCGCCCCCCTCGTCTTCGTCATTTTCGTCATTATTATCTGTATCTCCTCCGGTCTTCGCTGAAATGTCGTCCCCGACATTAAGTTTCCTAATTAATGCTTTATAAGCTGTTATTGCTTTGTTTCTTGCCTTGATTATTTCGTCTAACGACGTTCGTTCCTTTCGGACTCTTGTTTTTGTGACTTTCCTATTTTCCACCAGGTTAATAAGTTCCGCTATTCCATTTCCGATTCTCATTTGTTCTTTAATGTTATCGGTGAATCTTAGTTCTGGTCGTTGTAATACTATTATGATTATTTTGGGGTTTCCCTCCTTTATCATCAACTTTTTCAGCAGTGCATTTTCTCCTTCCTCGTATCTTTCGTTTACGTCTATCGCATATTCGTCGGATCCTGGTATTTTCCAATTTAGCAAGGTCTTTATCGCCTCTTTGTTTCGGTATATGGTTCTCCAAGATAGTCTTTGAGTATCCGCACAAAGTTCCTCTATTTCTCTTCTCGTTGCATTTTCTGTTATAAATTTTATCATTACTACGTTAGGTTCGTTAGTTGCCAACTCGAGTATACTGCTCCAATCGTCTGATCTCTCCGTTAGTTCCGAACCAGTTCTTATTAATTCTTGTATTACGGTCATTTTTACTCCAGATAGTGTAGCGTACATTAGGGCTGTTTTGCCATTTTCCCCTCTTCTATTCGACTTTTCTCCGCATTTTTCTAATAGTTTTATGATTTTTAAACTGCGGTTGTCTTGTCGTTGATGTATGGCGGTATGCAATGGTATCATTCCTGATGGCATTGTTAAAGTAAAGGCTCTTGGTAGTTTTCGCATTATCAGTTCTGTATCTGGATCGGTTTCGTCTCCAATGGCATATGACTGTGCTATACCTCCTAATCTCGTGAGTATTTGCGTTCTATTTTGTAGTCCAAATCTTGCAGGCATTATTTGTCTTGCTGTTCGCACTATTTCATTTAGTTGGTCTTTTTGAGTTATTCTAAATTGGTTGAAGACTTCCCGTTTTATATCCTCACTTGCTAGTGTCTGGCGGATTTTTCGGTTGGCTTGTAGATTGTATATGATTTTCTGATAGAGTCGTTGGATATAATTAAATTGACTCATTAAATTGGAACATTGATGTAGTTCCCAAGCCCTATACTGTTCCTTATGTCGGAATTCTCTTATTAGTTTGAACAGTTGTTGTTTCTCTCTTACCACCTGTTGTTCGGTTCCACTGAAGTTGGTTAACAGTATATCCCCTCTTTTGATTAGTTCGTATATTGCCGTCAATGTATTGTACTGAAATAAGGCTGATTTCATGAATTCGTTTTCGCCTTGTTCATCCATTTGGTTGGTGTTTATAGCCCATTTACCGTTATCCAGTCGTTTCCATTGGATTAGTCTTATTGCCATTTCTTGCTTATTGCATTCCAATGTAATACGTAATAGATCGGGTAAGTCTTCTAGGTTGTCGATATTTTCTTTGGTTACATAATTCAACATTGCTCCCAGATTTTTTGGCATATTCGTTAATATAACGCGTTTCAACGCCGTATCCCCTTTTCTATCTGTTGCTGTTACGTCTGCTCCTGCTTTTAGTAGGGCTTTGATTGTCCATGTTGGGATGTCTCTACTTGCTGCGATCATTAGTGGGGTTTCTCCGTCCTCGTTTCTTGGGTCGATTGACTTCTTTAACCCTTCCCATACGTTAATTATTTCTTGCATCCTTTCGTAATTATTCGTCTGCATGATGGTGTGCAGCGGAGTATTGCTTTCTTTGTCCCCAATAGTAAATAGGATTGGCCAGTTGGTTATTATTGTGGTTATATGCTCAATATCTGGCTCGTCGCGTTTGTAGTTGTCAATTATTCTCGTTAGCCCTCCCAATATCTCAATGTCTCGTTTCTCTTCGGCCCATTCTGGTAATAGGGTCTTAGCTTCTTTCACGATGTTTTCCGCTATTTCTGGTTCTAGTTTTCCCGTGTGGTGATCTTCCCATTCTTCATCATCGTATTCTTGATATTCGTCTTCGTCGTATTTGTCTGGGTCCATATAATGATAATGCTGGTTAGTATATCTTAGCATCGATATCCTTGCGGTTTGAGACCGTGTCATTATCCGTCTTTCTTCTGGTTGGGCTGTTATTGTTTTCGGTATCGCTTTACATCGTGCTACGTTTACATATATTGGTCTAGTGAAGGGGTTGTTCACTAGTTTCACTCTTACGTTAGTTTCGCTTGCGTATAGGATTTCGTATGGTCCTTTTCCGTTTCTTTGTAGTTTCTTTGTTGTTCCTGGGATCAATTCTGGGTTTCGATGATTACCCAGTCTCCTACGTTGAAAGTATGTGGTTTGACGTTTCTCTTCTGATCATGTAGATCTTTGTAGCTTTCTTGATTGAATTTAATGTTTAGTCCTGCCGTTCTCCATATTTCTTGCATCCTTTCTTTGAACTTTATAACGTAGTCGTCTTCTTTCATATATTGTGATATTGGCGGCTGGTACTCTAAATCCATCGGCATATTACATTCCCTGCCATACATTAGTTTGAATGGGCTCATCTTGGTTGCGGCATGTATTGACATCCTGTAGGCCAGTAGACATAAATTGATATATTCGTCCCAATCTCTCTGATATCTGTCTACATAATTTGATAGCATTTGTATTAGTGTTCCGTTGAATCTCTCTGTTAACCCGTTGCATTGTGGATGATATGGTGACGTTCTCAATTTTGCTATTTTAAAATAGTTGGTTACTTCTTTCATAATTTCACTCATGAAATTCGTTCCTTGATCCGTTAGTATTTGCTTTGGGGTTCCGTATCGGCAACAGATTTCTTCCACTAGTTTTTGTGCTATTGTTTTGGCTTTTTGGTCTTTCATCGCAAATGCTTCTGGGAATTTTGTCAGATAATCTGTGACCACTAGTATGTATATATTTCCGTTTAGTGTCTCTGGTAACGGTCCTAATATATCCATTGATATCATTGTCATGGGCTCGGCTGGTACTGGCATTGGTTTCAATGGTGCTTTCCATTTCGTTCCAGTGTTTTTCCTTGTTGCGCAAATGAGGCAATTTCTTATCCAATTTTTTACGGATTCAGATATATTTGGCCAAAAGTATTTCTGTTTCATTCTTGCGAGCGTTTTCTTTACTGACATATGTCCACCTAATTTTCCATCGTGGTATTGGGTTAACAGTTCCTTCCGTCTATTTTCGGGTATTACCATTAGCCTTTGTTCGCCGTCTGCTATTAGTAGCCACTTTTTCTCGATTACATATCGGTGTCGATGTTTATCCATATGTTCCTTCAATTGTGGATCATTTTCGTAAACTTCTGGGTTTGCCCGTTTTCACGTATTCTATTATCAATTTTAGTTCTGGGTCTTCTTGTTGGTCAATCATTAATTGAGCGAAATCGATATCCTCCGCGATTATCATACATATTCGTCTAACTTCTTCATCCATCAGATCTGGGGAAGATGAATCTCGACATACAGTCGGCATTTGCATTTGCTCGGCCCGCTTTGAATTTTATAAACGGGGAGTATTCCTGTAGTTGCATTGCCCATCTCATGAGTCGACTCGATGCTTCTTTATGTTGGCCAAGCCATACTAGTGGCTGGTGGTCCGTTGTAATGCATATTTCGTGACCCCATAGTAAATATTTGAAATGTTTAATTTCCTGTATGATTGCTAGCGCTTCTCTTTCGGTAACTGAGTAGTTTTTCTCGTGCTTCTTGAATGTTTTGCTGTAATATCCGATTACCCGTTCTTTTCCTTCATCGTCTAATTGTCCTAATATCGCACCAGATGCGTATCCTCTTGCATCGGTTGCCAGTAAGAACGGTTTTTTGAAATCGGGGTGAATTAGAATTGGTGCTTCAATTAATTTGTCTCGCAATGTTTCAAATGCTAGTTGTTGTTCGTTTCCCCACACGAATGATGTATCTTTTTTGATCAGATCTTGTATCGGTTTGGCTATGCCAGCGTAATTTTTGATGAATTTTCTGTAGTATCCACATAGCCCTAAAAATTCTTGTATTTGTGTTACTGTTTTCGGTGCTGGACAATTTTTTATTTTCTCGATATTCCTAGGATCTGGTTCCTTCCCTTTTGCTGATACTATGTGCCCTAAGAATGTCACTTTCTCTTTAGCCCAATCGCACTTTGACGGTTTCAACTTTAATTTCCATTGTCTTAACCTGATGAATACTTTTCGTATATCTTCTAAGTGTTGTTCGAAGGTACTTGAATAAATTAGCAGATCGTCTATATACACCATGCATTGTTTTATCCCGTGGGTAACGAAGTTCATGCATCTTTGGAAAGATGCAGGTGCATTTGTTAATCCAAATGGCATTTTCTTAAACTGGTATAAATCTCTACCGATAGTGAATGCGGTTTTCGCTTTATCTTCTTCTTTCATTTTTATTTGCCAGTATCCGCTTTTTAAATCTAATGAAGTGAAATATGCTGCTCCTTGTAATGTCAACAGCATTTCGTTAATGTCTGGTAACGGATACGTGTCCCTTTTGGTTACCGCATTTAACTTCCTATAATCGATGCAGAATCTTTGCGTTCCGTCTTTCTTTTTCACCATAACAACTGGGAATTGCCATGGTGAGCAACTTGGTTCGATTACCTTTGCATCGAGCATTTTTTGTACTTCCTGCTCTGCTACTGTCTTTTGAGCTTCTGCTAGTTTGTATGGTCTTAGTGCAATTGGCGTTTCGTCTGACAGTGGTATCGCATGTAACGTTACATCGCACGTTCCCAGATCCAAGTCTGATACTGCGAAAATATCTTTATATTCCATCAGCAGCTGTTGCAATTGAGCTTTTTCATCTTCATTTAGGAGTTCGCTGTCTATTGTCCATAACGGCTTGTCTTCCTCTCCTTCCTCTTTTACTTTTAATAACTCGATGTCTATCATGGGTGTTAGTTTTCCCAGTCTTTCATTTTCATATATTATTTTATCTTCTCCATCGAAATTGGGGATGTTGATTGGTAGTTCGCCGTTTTCGTTTATCTCGATTATCTCTCTTGCCAAAGGTAGTTTTCGCCGTTTTTCGAACCTTTTACTTGGCTCGAATATCATTTCCCCCGTAATTCCCTCATCTACTTTGATATAACAGATCATTTGTGATTTAGCTGGTACAACTATTTTCTCTGAACACCTTACTATTGTATTCATGGCGCAAATTCTACCTTCTTTATCTTTCAGGCATAATGTTTCCAAATCGATAACAATTTCTTTGAATAATTCCGGCATTAAATCAGTTCCGATTATGCATGGTACGCTTAGCTGTGGTATTACCGCTAGGTATGTTTCTACCTCATTGTTCTGGTATTTTAGTGTTGTCCACCATCGTCCCATTACGTTCACCGTTTCCTTGCTACAGGCGATTACATGAACCCCCGTTGGTTCGATGTCTTTCCAATGATGTCGTGGTATTTCACTTAAATGTAACGCTGAGATATTCGCTCCTGTGTCTATCATAGCTTCCGTTTCTTTCCCGTTTATTTCGATGATTAGTGTAATTGCTGGTCCGGTTGATGTATATAGTGCCGCTATTGTTCTAACTTCCCCATCCTGATCTACGCTTCTTGATCGTCTTGTATTTATTGGATTCGTTGCTTCCCAATCAGGGTTGTAGAGTGATGGGTAAATATTTGCGGTTGGTATCATTTTTGTCCCCATTGTGGTTGCTTTTGTTCGTGGTAATTTGCTTGGTTCCTCATATGGCATTCTTGACATTGGCTCACTTATCCATGCGCATGTCTTCTTTTCATCCCAATATACTGGTGCTTGGATCATTTTTGGCGCGTTTCCTTTCCCGTTGTTCTCCTCATCGTCAGAGTCGTCATCGCTACCGGTTCTTCTATATTCCTTGATTCTCTCCCACATACTCTTCCTGCTCCTCTTTAGTTCGTCCCTCGTTCTTTCATCATATAGTGCTTTCCTGAATCGTCTGCCAATTTCTTTGTCTGTCCCTTTCATTGTTGTTAAGACTCGTAATAATCGTTTGATTTTGTGTATATCTTTTGAATGTCCATGCAACACCATTGTTTTTGCTAGGAAAGGTAGTACTCCGACTAGTAATTTCCAGTTTACCTTCTTTTCCCGTTTATAAATGTCGAAGCATGCCAACATTTGTGTTAATATCACTCTTACTATTTGGATTATTAGTATTATGCCTAATATTCCAGCCATCATTTGACCAAACACTAGGAATCTACCCCACATTGCTTTCATCATGCTGGATGTTGCCTGTTGGAAGTGATCTGGCGATAATAATAGTTCGTAATTTGGTTTCTGTTCAAAGTTTGTGCCGCCCGTTATTGTTACTATATTTGATAGTATTGATTCTCTTCTTGCGGGGAATAATAGATTTTGTCTTGCTGCTTCTAAACTTTCTTGTGAATATATTCCGTTGTTTACTACGTCTAATGGTCGAAACTCCTGTTCCGTTGTCAGTTCTGTCAATCCAAATCTTTTTAGTTCGGCAACCGGAATTCTCATTGGGAACATTACCCATTTTCCATCTGTTTGCTGAAACAATGGTCCGAAAGCGTTATTGCAATCGTAATAATTTGGTTTATCTGTTAGAAGTTTCATCATTCGCGTTACTGGTTGTACGTATCGAATCTGCTTTTTATATACTACTTCTAGTTCGTTTGTACATTTTCCGGGTGGTGCCGTTGATTTTTCCGGTACCATAGCAAATGTTTTCTCGCATTTAAATATATACATCACTTCTCCGGCTATCCTTCCAAAATGTCCTTCTTGTAGCGGTAACAGTGGCATTGCGCTATCTGGATTAGTTATTGCTACGGCTAGTTTCGTTTTCAATATCTCTTTATTTAACTGGCAATCGTTGCGTATTAAATCGTGGTATACTTTTTGCATTGACTCTTGTCCTTTGTGATAGAGGAAATCCATCTTATTATTCATATATAGGTATAATTTCACTTCATCCTTTGCTACTGCGGCTATTCCTTGTTCTATCATTTGTCTTGATGCATACAGTCCTGGGTAGTTGGTGGCATATACCATCTTTCCACATTTTTGTGTTATCTTTCCTTTGATGAATCTCATTCCCATCTCTGCTTCCGTGGTTATCAATGCTGCTGGAGTTTGTTTTGTTCTCAGTGGTTGTGACCTAGTTCTGGCTTTGATTTTTCCAGCTCTCGTTATTATTTTGTTCACATCGTTTATTTGTAATTCCTCTGCGTCTTCCTCGAATACTTCCCCTCTCACTTCGTCGAATAACGCTGTTTTTAAGAATTGCATTCTACATTTATGGATGTTTGCTTGATATATTATAGTTGATGTTCCGGTTTTGCACACCGTGTCCGTTGCCTGACACATTTGATTTGATTTCATTACTTGTGTTGCTCCATCGAATTGTGCTTCGTATTCTTTTAATTCGACTGTATAGGTTTCAATTACAACTACTCCTGTTACTAATTCTCACTTTATAGTATATTTTCCTCCCTGACAATCTCCAGTTGCTGAGTTGATTACTCCTGCGACAAATATGCTTTGTACCTGGATCATTCCACTTTTTCCTTTTAGTACGACTCCTTCTTTTAATCTCAATTCTCCTCCGCTGAATAGATCCTTGCATTGTTCTCCTGATACTTGTAATATTTCTCTTTCTGTTCCAGGATTTATAATTGATACGTGGGAGTGTGCTCCGCAGTGATATGCTAATGTTTTCCGTGTAATTGCGCATTCCTTGGCTTTTGTTCTGATGAAATCAGATTCTTGGTAAATGTGATAGGTTATCGCCTTTTCTATGGTAGTTAGGTTATTTGTTATTGCCATCCGGCATTCTTCGATATCTTTTAACGAATATTTATCTCCCAGTACTGCTTTATCACAATCAAATATTAAGAATCCGTTTGTTGCACCTGTGCACATTAGCCACACCATCATTGTCATCATTAGTGAGTGTATGCTTGTATTTCTCATTGTTATATCTTTTATTGGCAGTTCATGTTCGAAGTCATTTAATAATGCTTTTAGTCTTACGTGCATTGGTTTGACTTGTTCGTTTTTTCTCGGTTTATTTATAAATTGTTTCCACCCGCCATTCTGTAGGATACCTGGTTCGATTTCTTGCTGTACGATCATTGCGGTTAACTCTACGTTATTCATGAACTGTTTGTTCGGAATTTTGCTTGTTGATAAACTCATTAGATTATATACGAGATAGGAGAGTGCCACTAATCGATATTCGTCATCATCCGTATTTGTGAGTAATTGGGCGACTATTTGTCTCATTTCTTCCCATTCTAATTTCAGCGTTTTGGTTTTCTCTTTGATCAACTTTGGGATTATACTGGATATGGTATACCATAGTTGTTTGGCGTCCTCGCTTGCTCGATTTCTTTGCCATAGTCTCCTTAATAGTTGGCTAGTGATTATTAACATATCCGCTAGTAATTCTCTTATCCATTCCGTTCCGCTTTCCTCTCTGGGGTGGGTTTTTCTCAACTCGTGTGCTATTTTCTCTAGTTTATCCAACCTTGTCATCCATTGTTGTTGTTTGGATTGGTTTTTAATTTTTGGTTCCCCGTTTTCGGTTACCAGTTTCGGTCTACCTCTTGGACGTTTCTCCATGGACGTGCCTGTTTCTTTGGTTGTCTCATTTTCCGTGGTGTTCGTTAGGGTTACCCTTTGGCTTTCCTCGTTTCGTTTTCTAAGCCATTCGTCCCAGTCTTGTGTTAGGTATATGTCGTCCTTTGCTTCGTGAGTTTGTGTTATAAATTTTTTCATTGGCGTGAAATCTTTGTCTTCGATATCCATTTCGATTATCATCTCTTCTATTTCGTCTCCTTGTTGTTCCTCGATTTGGTGATAGCTGGTTGATGGTTGTTCTTCTCGAATTTCTGGTAACTTTATGGGTGTTTTTATTACTAGTGGTGACAGCTCCTCCTCTTCATCTGTATTATCATTCAAAATCATTTCCTCATCTCCCTCGAACATTTTTGGAGTTTCATTTTTATCTCCTCCCATACTGGGCGTGCTCATACTTGCTTTGATGGGTTTTGGTTTTATCTCTTTTCTTTTCAGCGGTATTCCCAATGTCTCCGCCATTTTCAAGGGATTTATCTCTCCCATCACCATTGGCGTTACTCCCACTTCTAACATATTGTCTAATGATCGTCCATGAAATTGTAAATGGAATGGAGTTTCGTAGGCTAACTTTCTTTTTATCTCCTTTATTTTTGCTGTCGGGTGTACTTCTAATTCTTCGGATGTTTGATCGGGGTAGAATACTTTTATTTTATATTTTCCTTGGGTTTCTTGTGTCCACTCTCGATGTTTCCATTTCCGTATTACTTGGTCAAATACTTCCGGGCACCATTCATTTTTCCTTCTGTATTCCTCGATCTCTTTTACCAGTTCTCTCAAATTCTCGAGATTTTCGCCTTGTTGTAGTATTTCTATCAGTTTTTCGCAGTGGTCGTTTTCTAATTTTATTTGTGCTTCGTCGATATCTACTGGTTGGGATCTTTGTCTCTTCATTACGTTTATTTTTCTACATTCGTTTTCAGACATCGTTTTATTTTCCGTTTCTTTTATTCTGTATTCCTGATTGTTAACTTTTTCCTCCTCTAATGGCTCTTCTTCCATTGCTCCGGGTTTTAGTTCCCATGTTTTTCCTTGTTCATTCCATTGTTTCCTCCATGGGGTTGGTTTGCATTCATTTGTATCTAGTTCAATGAGCTTCTCTTTGAGACGGTGATCCTTCCGCCATTGTCGATAGATTTCTATAATTCTCTTGGACTTTTGGTGGCCTTCTTTTTCTACTTCGTCCATCTCTTTCCACGTGGTATCTGTCCCCCATCGAGCTTCTTCCTTTGGTACTATTCTGATTTCCTGGTCATCATCCCATATTCCTAACTCATATAGATATGTTTCATCTTCTTCATGCAGATAATGGTGAAGGTATTTTACTGCTACGTCTTCTATCATTCCATCCTCGCTTTGATCTTTTGTTTGTTCCATGATCATTTCGTTGATGATTTTTATTAACTCGTCTACTCGCGTTTTGTTGTTCATTTTTAACGTTATTTGTTCCTCGTTTGGTAACTTTACTTTTATTTTCAGTTCTTTTGCTTTTTCCTTTCCTACTCGGCGAGTTCCGTATCTCCCAATTAATGTCGTATTTTTATAATTAGCGTGTCTGAGAATCACCGTATCGCGTAAGTTTTCTATACATACTTTCATTTCCACTGGTTTGAGATACATTAATATTTCCCAGTTCTTGTGGATTTGATCTATTATTTGTGTGATCAGTTTTTCTCTGTTCTTACAAAATATTCTCTTGGTTGCTCCTTGTAGGTTCTTTTTGATATTGATTTCGAATTCATTTTTCGCGTATTCTGCCCATAATCCAAAGTCCGGTAATGTTTTTTCTTTTTCTAGAGTTACGTACGTTGGTTTACCTGGCCATATTAGTGCATCTACTAGATGAAGGTCTGGTTTTATTAACCATCCGTTGTGATACAGGTTATCATTTTTCTTGGAGCTCCCCATTCTTTCTTTTATCCAATCGAATATTTCGTCCGTGTTTGGCTGTTTAATCCAGATACGTTCTATGAAGTCCGGCGTTTGCATGAGTATTTGGAACTTCGTTATGTCTTCTAGCTTTTGTTTATCCAGATATGCCTTTACCCGTGGTTTCTCCTGTTCGGGTATCACGTCTCCCTTCGTCCCCTCGAGTTGTAAAATGTTCCTCATGTATCTCCTGAAGGCTTCGTTGTTGATGAATTCCTCATTTATCAATGTTTCGGGTATAGTTTCAATTAGTTCATTTATTAGCTTTATTTCTCCTTCTGTTGGTGAAAATGGTCGATCATGAATCCATTGGTTCATTGGTCGTATGATCTGTTTATTTTGTTCCTCGCTCTCAGATACTTGTAGTGCTTCTCCCATCAGACTGCTGGTTTCACTTATTTCTCCATCTTCCGGTGATGAATCTCTGATGTTCCGTAGCATATTTATTCGTAAATTTCTCTTTGTTTTTACTTTCACTAATCCTCTTGGTGGTGTTTCAAATTCTTTTTCTATATTACGAATTGATTTTTCTATTATGTCCCGTTTTAATTCTGAATTTCCATTTGTCTGTTTGGTTACTATCGTCTCATTTTCGTTTGGTCGTTCATTCTCGCGAGTTATCCTTTCTTTGATTTTTCCGAGTAGTATTTTCTGTGTTCTCCGTTTATCCGCTTTAGTTGGTCTGAATGTTTTGTCTGGTTCGGTTTGATTTTCTCCTAGTTTTTCTGGTTCGGGTTTCACGAGTTTTTCTTTCGGTAACTTTTTATATATATTGTAACAGTATTGTTCTTTGACGTCTTTGATCATTCTCATCATATTTATTCTTGGCGGATTGTCTTGTCGTTGCTTGAATCTTTCTTGTCTCACTCGTTCCTCTTCCATTTGCAGCTGTTGCCAATCCTGGGCGTGTTGTTGTTGTGTCATTTCTGTTTCTCCATTTCTTACATTTTCGACTCTGTGCATCATATGGATGTTTGATTGTTGTTGTTGTGATTGGTTTGTTCGCATTATTTTTGTCATCATATCTTTCAGATGTGATATTTCTTGCATCACATTTACTTGTTTTGTTTGTTCGATATTTGGTTGTCTTGGTGCTAATTGCGCATAGTTATTGTTTCTTGGCGGTCCCTGATTTTGATTGATTCCTTTTCTACATTCTCTTGATACGTGACCCTGTTTTCCGCAAGTAAAACAGGTCCTGACTTCACATCGGTTGATGTTATGTCCTTTTCTCCCACATCTACTACATGGCACGTTTTGATAACACTCGTTTTCTCAATGTCCGAGTTTTCCGCATGTTCTACATTGTTTACTTTGCGTTGAGTTGTTTCCGCCGTTGTAGCCTGTTCTTTGAACATTGTTGTAGTTATTGTTTGGACGATTGTTATTTGTTCTTTGCACTGGTGGTTTAAATATTTGGTGGGCTCCTGGTATAAATTGGTTCACTTTTGTATCATTTTGTCCGTTTTTTTCCAGTTTTGCT
This sequence comes from Schmidtea mediterranea, assembly GCA_022537955.1. Classification (NCBI taxonomy): domain Eukaryota; kingdom Metazoa; phylum Platyhelminthes; order Tricladida; family Dugesiidae; genus Schmidtea; species Schmidtea mediterranea. Next base: position 92,947,086 of record CM039680.1, read on the forward strand.
GCCATCGTTGCTATCATTGATTCGTCTTGCATGAGTGTAATCTGTGATGGCAGGTGTATTTCTGCCTGATTTGCCCTAACTACTGCTTCGTCTAATGTTGTTAACATCTACATTCCTACTGCAGATCTCAGCTCTGGTCGTCTTAATCCATCTACAAATATGCCAATCAAGTGAACCTCATCCAATTTTCCATCGGTTGCCGTTTTTGCCAATCTTCTGATTTCGCTCGCGAACATCGTGTTCGACTCTCCATGTCTCTGTTTTCTATTAAATAATTCTTGTATTCCTTGATTTGTTAGTTTTGCTACTCCAAATGTTAGTTTTAGGAATTCTTGAATTTCTTTCCAATTATTCAACGGTTTTCCTCTTTCCTTTACTTCCAGAAAGATATCTAGTGCGCTGTCGCATAGGTATAGTGGCATTCTGGTTTTTACCATATCGCTTGTCCATCCACAAACTTCTACATATACTCCAAAATTCCTTAGGAACGTATTCAGTTTGTTGGCGTTCCCGTTGAACGGTTCTCCTCGGAATTTCTCTCGATATTCTCTGATTGTTTCGCCTGTTGTTGGCAGTTTGTTTGGTTCTTTCCCGTCGTTTTTATTTTGATTTCCGTTAACTTCGGCCATTTTGTTTTTGTTTGTTGTTTCTAGGTTATTCAATTGGTCTCCTGACTTGTTTGGTACGATTTGTTGTTGGATCTCTATGTTTATTTTTTGCTGGTTGTTATTCTCGTTCTCGTTCGCGATATTTGTTTGACTCGTGGTCCTTGTTAATTCTTGGTTTTCTTTATCGCCTGATCCTTGGCTATTGGAATCGATATCTTCGAATGATTTAGCTCTGTGTAGTTTTCTCGCAATTGAGGTCGATCTCGATTTCTTGGCGCTCTTTCCTGAGAGTAGATAGCTATTGCGCGATCGTAATGTTGTTCTCTCCTTGATAACTTCTGTTTGGGTGACTTCTTTTGCTTTGATGGATTTGTTGCGTCGCGTTCTATTATCTGTTGTTTCGTCTGCAATTTTGTCCGTAGTCGGTTCTTTGGTTGCGAATAGTTTACTGAGCTTTGATTTGTTGTCGGTTCTTTGTTATCGTTGAATATTGATTGGTTTGGTTCCTGTATTTGCTTGGATATCTTATGTTGTTTGCGTTTGTGGGTATTTTGTTGATTTGTTTGTATTGTTTGCGAATTTATTTGCGTTGAATGCTTTGATTGCTTTGGTTGCTTTGATTGAGTTCTAGAACGAAAAAATGAATCGTGTAGCATAATCTGCTTACACGCTTTCAATCTTTCGAACCGCCTCAAATAAACATACTATGTTTATTTATTATTTTATTTGTCATTTCTTTTATTTTTATTTGTCTGCGTTTTCTCCATTTTTTATCATCTTTTATTTATCGTTTCTTTTCTTGGCTTATTCGCCATCTCAATTTGATTATAGTACCCATAATTATAATAATTCATATTTCCCCAGGTGTTATCCCGTTTAATATAGTTCCCATACGTTTGTTTTTCCCTTTCAATTCATTTTACGTCGATTTTTAATTATCTATATGGGGTAGTAACAATTATCTATACAGTCGTAGTAATTATCTATTTATACTAATTCGTTCGGCTATGCCGTTCCCCAGATCTTATTACCCCCCTATGGTTTATTCATTATGCGTTTCGCGTTTCCCTTCATTTTATCCTTATGTTATTTTATTTCCCTTTCCTCCTTTTATCTTTTACTATTCCATTTTCGTTCCGTTCTTTCGTTGAGCCTGTGCTCCTTTAACATGATTTGAGATTTTGCCCATTTATACGATTGGGCTATGTTCTATTATTATACATTGAGATTGTGCTATCCTATTACGATAGAACTATGTTTTATTAATGCGAAGTCAGACTATGCTGAAGTAATGCGAATGAATCAATGTCCGGTAATGCGAAGTCAGTCTCAGCTGAAGTAATGCGAATGAACCGATGTTCTGTAGTACGGAGTCAGTCTGAGCTGAAGTAATGCGAATGGACTTAGTTTTATAGTACGAAGTCGGTCTGAGCTGAAGTAATGCGAATGAACTAATGTTCTGTAATACGAAGTCAGTCTCAGCCGAAGTAATGCAGATGGACTATTTCGTTATATTTTCTTGCCGGCTTCCTACTTGCTTCTGTTCATATTTTATTTATCCCTTATTTGAGCTCTTTAGTTATCTTCTCTTTATTGTTGTTTTTTATTTATCCTATTTATCCTTTTATTTATTTCTTACACGCGCGCTTCTCATTCTGCCTTTTCAAGAGTTCTTCGCCTACCCCCCAGATTTAAAATACAAAACGGCTTTGTTGATCCACTACTGCAACGGTAAGGTGATCAGTCTTACCACAGTAGCTTTTCAACTGGGCAAAACTTGTCGACAGTTCGTCCTATATCTCTCTTCTGGGTGATCGGTTATCTCCTCCCGATTTGGCTTTAGTCGTACTACTCGAAGGTAGCTCACGGTATTTTCCCTTATGCTTTACTTTTTGATGTTCATAACATTTCATTTCACTTTTTATTTTTAGCTTTTTAGTTTTTTATATATAATTATTCATATTTTTTATATATATAGATATATGGGTAGGAAGGAAGGTAACGGACTAATCATTTATTTTATGACAATTTTATTCGTAATAGACTATCACTTTCTCATCAATATCAATTTTGCATAATATACAAATTGTTAATAATTCTGCACATCTTTGGCAATAACAAAAATGTCCACAGGGGAGTATCAGCACTTTTATCCGTTCCGTTTGGCAGATGTAACATTGATGTAATGGTGCTACTTCTCGGCGTATTATGTTCTGTAAGGCGTCAGGTATCGTTTTGACTTGTTTTTCTATTAGATTATGTTTTATATTCAGCTCCGGGTTATTTATTCTTTCTCGGTACCAGTCATATTGGTTCTCTGTTTCTGTTGTTTGCATTAATCTTAATGTTGTTCGGGTGATTTCACGGCTTATCGTTTGTGGGTTGCTCTGTCTTGCTATGTTTATTCGCTTCATCTTTTCGGCTAGTTGTTCTACTGAGTCGGTCTCGATATTCACGAAGGTTTGTAGTTGGTTCAATTTCTCTTTATAGTGGTTCATTTTCCTACAAAGATTCAATTTTTAATTATTGGTTTTTATTATTCTAAAAATTAATATTTATTTTATTGATTCTATTTCTATATTATTTTATTATTTTCCTTTATTAATAGTTGGGTTGCTACTTTTACTCTATTTATTTTATTTCTAATTTTTATTATTTCCTATGTAAACTATTAATACTTTTATTATTTTACTGGTTTATCTCGTTATATTTATTTTATAATTAATTAGATTATTTTATCGTACGTTTTTGTTTGTTCGGTTTCGGAATGTCGTATTTGTAGTTAACTGGGTTATTTCAGCAATTTCCATGGTTTTCTCTCCGATTTACGTTATTCCCTTTTCTTTTATTAGTGTGATTTTTTATTCCAATCTCGGTTAGGGTTTTAGTTATGATTTCTTTATTTCAATTTCCCTGGGTTTTTATCTTTCCAATTGCTAGAGGTCTTAATTAAAATCATCCCGGCTGAGCCCCCAAAAATCATGTTGGTCGTAGGGGAGTATTGAATGCCTGACCCTTGAGTCACCTGAATCCCATGTCGTCACTTCCCATCACTAGGGGTAACTCCTCCGTACGCCACATAATTTTAATCACCATCATGCACCCGTGATCGGAACCACGTTGGAAATTGTGCACGATAGCCGAATGTCATTCGAGCAGGTGAGCGCCATTGCTAGCACTACTCCCCGAAGGACCTTCGTTTTTCCCGGTTCATAGCTGCCGATAGAAGGACTTACGCTCCTTTTCCCAAAACCCTTTAAATTCTCGGAACTACGCTTCATCCCAGTGAGAGGAATCATGGAGGAAATATCACTCTCGCATTCACGCACCTTTATAATTTCCCTCGCCCCTAATAATCAACTTTTTATTGATCGCCTGAATTGACTTTACGCAGCCTACCGTACTACATACTAGTAGGTGAAATCGATAATTCATTTTTGCAAAATTTCTATTCATTGGACCATGAACGGATTATTATGTGTTCGTATTCATGGTTTTCTCACTTTAATCTATTTTCGCCCGTCGTTTACTCTATTAATCGCGGATCTCCTAAACGTCTTTCCTATCGGCGTCTGCCTCTATCTGTGCTGGACCTATGAGTTCTACAAAAAAATTGTCTGTCAGACGGCGTTCTCGTTTTCATGGAATTTTCGAAATCCGGCTCTCAGAGGATATTAAAACAACTACAGAAGGATTCTATGTGCTGCCCTCCTATGGAGCATTTTCGTCAAGGTAACCTTTGTAAAATTTGTCGTTTATGTTAATATGACTAGTTATCGGGTAGATTTTCAATTAAATCACACAACAAAAGAAAATTTTTCTAGCTTCTAAATCCTATCCGTACTACCCAGTTTTATATCCCCCGTTATGTTCGGAATGTCAAAAAATATTCCTGACCAAGGTATGGTCCACCTTAGTTTCCCTTAACTGCCGCTTTCCGCTCTTCCCGATGTTTTAACAATTCGCTCCGGCCACATTTTCAGCAGCCGCCTCGAATATACAATGGCGCCCTGCGTAGCGGTCCCGTGCACAAAGCCGGAACCGACTGCGAACTGCCAAGGGGTTCACGAGGCATGACCCACGAGCACAACTAAGGGTTTTCACCCACTAGCCGGCACACGGTCGGTCCCATGAACCATCTATTACAATACATAACATAATATTTTAGAGGGTCCGAACAGTATAAATAATTCATAATTAGAGTTAAAAATGAAATGAAATAACATCGATACTGTTTAATAAAGATCAAACTTTAAGATTTCATAATAGTTACAATTATACTACACAACAATGAAAAATTCCTTACTAAGTTTCTTGAAGTTTCAGAGTGTCAATTGTAAAGTTTTTAATAAAGCATAAGATAAGATTTAATGAAATTCATCACTGTATTTATAGTATTTTCGTGCATGTGTGCGACCAATGGACGATTTTTCGCCATTTTTAGGGGTTTTTTTTATTATTTTATTTATTTTAAAATATTTTTGTAATTTTTTATATATTTTTCTTTATTTTTTGATATATTAATATTTTATTGTAAGATTTTATTTTTATTATTATTTTCTTAAAATATTATTTTTAAACCCCAATATCTTATTTTCTGGTTGCCTCTTCTGCCTGTGTTTTTTCTAAACCTTATTTTTGTAAGGTTTTGGCAGTTTATTTTATTTCTTTATGTTTTCTTTTTTGCGTCTGTAGGCATTTTCGAATTTTAATTAATTATTTGTTTTATTTAATTTTTTGTTATGTTTTTATTTTGTTTTAATTATTATGTTATTTATTGATTTTTAATATCTTGGTGCGGTGCATGTTTATGTGCAGTGATTCCTTTCATTATTTCCGCTCTTTAACTTTTTAATTTTTATCCTTATTTTGTTTAAATTGTGGCTCTGAACCCAACAATAATAAGTTAATGAAAAAACCAGTGATGATACGAATACTGATGATAAACAGTAAATTTATTGACAATCGCTTTAATAATTATAGTAAAAATAATATTAACATTAATAATGGTTAACGCAAGAATAATAAATCAAAAAATAGTAATAATAATAGCAACAACAATAATGATAATAACAGCAATAATATTAATATTAATAATATTACTACTAATAATAATAATAATAATGTTGGGCCAAAACACAATTTTGTTTAAATGAATCGGTAACAGCACGCAAATACAGCACGCAGATTTAATATCAGACAACTAAAACATCAATTAACCATGCTAAAATATGAGAAAGAAATAATAAAAAAATAATTAAAAGACATAAAAATAAATAAAATAATAACAGAACGCAACAAGATCCGCACGAAACAAACACAGAAATAACACAAAAACACAAAACATTTGACCGAAAATTGACAATTTACTTAAAGAAACAAAAGTTCATTCAATTTAGAACTAAAATTATATAATTTGAATTAGAAATAATTCAATTATTTGTTAAAAGAATAATTTGTAAAATAAATCAATAATTAAGAAATTAAAGTTAGAAAATACAAAGAAATTCCCATGGTCAAATTTTGTTTTACTTCATCATATTTAACACGCAAGGTTAGGGTCACAGAATAGGTATATATACCGATTCATTTTCACATAATTTTAACACTCGAAACAACCACTCATTCGGTTTAATAACTCGAATTAGTTGAGCCAGCTTTTAACGGACGAATCATTTCTTAAAGCAATTTTGCGAAAACTTGACAACGATACTATTTAACTACTGAACCAGACCAATTTGTTTGATTAAAAGTAAGCAAAAATGACTTGCTTATGAATGTGGATTAGATGAAAGAGGTGTAAAAAATGAAATTAATACCGATTGAATAAATGTATATACGAATGAACTTATTTATCATGTCGAAATTTTTCTGGCCCACAGCCACACACCGACAAGCTATTAAAATATTACATAAAGATTCGAGCAGTTTAAGTGTGGTGTAAGTCCGCCAACAGCTCGTGCCCATGAGAGATCTCGCCGTGGGTAACGACGGACTCGAACGTCAATTCATTCACTTCCATAGGGGCAGAAGGGAGATCGGGAGGCAATCTTTCGGTTGCCTACCTTTCGACCTACTCCCTAAAAATCGACCTAAATTATCATTACTCAACGGCTAAAATATCAACACAGAGTAGTCCAGTGGGCACTCTTAAAATCTAATATAAACATAAAAATTTCCTAAGATCAACTTGAGGTTAACGGGAACGGGCTTGCGGGAATCGATGCATCGAGCTTTTATAATTCTTATAAAAATCATTGTTGATTACGTAAAATGAGACCAGATCTCTAAATAATCGCTGTTGAATACAGAAAAGAATAATAAGACCCAAACTAGACCAGTAATCTCAACAACCGTGATTGACGAAATAAGGTAGAATCCCACTTATATACAGAGTCGTATAAATCAATAATAAATTTGCAATACACCATCAAACCGAGCAAAATCTTATAACGTACAAATAAATTTAAAAAATAGGGCCAACCGGAAAATCTCACGAGTTTTTATTCGCCAAAAAATCAACTCTTTAAGAAATTTTGACCGGGAAATGGTTTATTCCCCATCATAAATAATCCGTAAATAGTAGCCTTATTATTTATTACCGAATAATGAGCCCCATTTTACCCAAAATATCACGAAATCCCCTTCATTAAACGACTGTTATATATTTTTAAAATAAAAAAACCTGGAAAACAGCGAACAAGACCATCCCAATAGCTATAAATCACGCGTGTATTACAACCCGTTATAGTATAAAACCTAGCTGTCGTTATATAAAAAGATTTTTTTTGTTATCCAAATTATCAACTCGCACGCCCCAGCTTACGTGATTTGAACAATCGTGCCGACGATAATTCACCATGCTCCAAATATCAACGCGTCCAACAAAAATCCAGAACATTTATTCGCTAAGAAAATTCAAAAATATGTATACATAGATTCATGAAGATTCATAAAGATGAGAAAGAAAAATTCCTTCCGAAGATGGAACACGGCGAATACTGGATGAGATCCGATTGGATTGACTTGACGAGATTGATTTGCCTAGAAATGTTTTCTTGACGAATTGGAGCGTAAACATCTAAATAAGTTAGTTAATTTCGAAAATAACTGAATTAAATAAAACCTCAAACAATCCATAATCAGATGTGGAAAATAGAGTCGGAGGAACGTCGACTGGAGTGCTTATGGCAGAAAATACCAACGCTTAGCACTGAAATACGAGAATCCAGAGAGAAATATTGGCCAAGAGAATAGCAAAAATGAGAAATCCTTCTTTCCCGATCGATAAATTAGTAGATCGTCTACTGATAGAAAACCAGTATGCGAAAATATAGCAACTCACTTGGTGACTTAATGAAATAGCACGTAGCACTGGGTAAGAGAAAAGCTGCGACACAGTCGACGTGCGGAATCCATTCAGAGATCTTTTTCTGTCCACCGATCGATAGCAGAGGTGGAGAAGAAATCCACCAATCACATTCCGCCAGGAGTTCAATTCAGCCACTTGGCAATACACGCCAACCGGCGCGATAGATATATATATATATATAGTGAGTGAAACTATATATCGACCTGAAAAATATGTCAGATATTCAAATGTCAATAATGTCAACGACTGAAATGAACGAAATGAAAGCAAGGAGAAGACCTCTGATCGAAGACTCCAGTCGTCAAATACTCAAAGCAGGAGATCATCCAGTTAAAGATACGCCTGTTCATAGCCGAAGCCACATCCCTAAGGGGAATTATGTCTCAAGTACGGCTGTTTGAGCCACATTTTATATTTAATAAATTCATCATTTATTTTTTTGTTTCCTTAATAATTTTTCGATATAAATTATGAGCAACCGAACCAAAATTAACTTTAATTGCAGATCGCTAGTTCCCAACTCAAGGAGTAAATAAAGCTACCAACAGTCATAGGAAACCACTCACCTAGTCGTGACATTTTTATCAAACCGACAGATCAAAATTATCGATCGCCCATGTTCATTATTTTCGGCACAATTTACGAACCTGAAACAGGAAAAGGAATGAGAATAATAATATAAAAGAGGGTCTATTAATCGCCAATATTCCAACCATTTCTTCTTGGTAATTCCCGAATCGTTTGAATTTTTAGTTGGTTTTATTCGCAAGACTCCCATTTGTTTACGGGTTAGAGTAATTTTATCATTTTTTAAATTAATTATCTCGGGAATCCTCCCTCCGAGGTGGTTTAGGTTATTCAGTACGGCTCAGTCCTACTTTATTTATCCGAGTATTCAGTATAGTGGAATTATCCAAGTATATGTAAATAAATTGATACTTCAGTTCTTAGAATTTCTCGATTTTTTTATTTCGTGTCATCACCCCAGGGATTATTAGAATTACAAATTTTGTTTTTAGTTACTAATAATATTTACTCCTCATGATAATTAATAGATTAAGTCGTTAGAAATAAGCCGGAGACTTTAGAGACGGATGCTTTAATTTAGATAACTATCATAATTAACCATAAGTAACCAGGTTGACAAGTCAAATCCGAACCCATAATTTTTGTTTTTTTTTATTAATAATTGGTCTCGAACTTCCACAAGAATTCCCGTAGTGACTTTATTAGTTTAACGGCTGGAAGGAAAGTAAATTGGGTGCAATCATTAATATATTATCGACAGGTATCCATGACAACAACTGGGAAGACGCAGATCGCACCACATTAACGGTGCCAACCAGATTTGCCTGGAGGTATCGACAAGCCCTATGGAATCTGGGCTATACCATATCCACTTATGGTACCCCCGAGTGGCCGAACACGAATAATAATAGATCAACAACCGACGTCGAGCTCCCTAGCATTCTCATCAAGAGAAAGCCGGGCCGAAACTCAGCTCGAGACATTCGACAGAAAGCAGAAGGTGAACTGCACCGATTGGAACAATTAGAATGGCGATACCGATTCTTAGTGAAGCGGCAGAAGGAACACCTCGCCAGGATCAACAGGGACATCGCAAGCGGGCGGATTCCAATTTCGGACGGGCACCTGCCCTCTTACGGAATCGCTTACGATCATCGAGATTTGGCGTTTCTGGAGAGTGACGCGCCCGTACACTTATTGGTCCCGAAAAGCCTCCTCCAACCAGATATTCGAGACATTCTGGAGGATCGGGGCGTCGAAGAGCATGCCTATTCGCGGAATCACTTCACTGATAAGCGACCGCACAACGATTGAAGACTTATCTTACATTTTGTATTATTAATAAAGTCTTTGTATTAGTAATTCTCATTTTATTAATTTAAATCATAAAATGGCACATTGGAATTAAATAAGGTAAACAGCGAACCGATTCTCCAGAAAAGACAAGACAGGGAATGATAAGGGGTGGAGGGAGACTAAAATTTTGTTTATTTTTATCTTTTAAATTTGTCTCCAAAATTTATTCTATGTCTATTTTGTTATTAATGTGAAACGATGAACGAGGCTATGAAGAAAATCGGTAAAGAATTAAAAAGCCTATGTAAAGAAAACGCAAATTTACACCAACAGTGTCTCCAACTAAGCCGCGAGCTGCAGCGGGTTAGAGCTACTTGGTCCGAGCCGGCTAGAGAGAAGCGGCTTTACCAGAAGATCGACGCGACACAGAAGGGCTGGCAGGAAGAAAGAGTTCTAAACCAAGCCCAGAAGGTCCAGATACGTGGGCTGGAGGTAGCCGTAACGGCGGGCCAGGAGGGGCAGGCCGTCACTTACCTTCTGGTGTTCGCACCAGCCAAAGTAGCCTATCAGAATACGACAAGTCCGATACAACAACCATTCAAATCAAAACCCCGCGCAAGGCCAGGCGAGCGGAACGAAAACGGCAAAAACAACACAAGTCGCAATTGGGACAGAAATTATCTTGATAGTGTCATGTATGAGTAAATAAAATCTTCTTTTTCATTCATTTGTTCTCACAATGCAAATATATTAGTACAACTCTCTGATGGGTAACGACAACGTGATGTAAAGTAAAGTGAGTAAGGGACCTAAAGAAGATAAGACGAGCATAGACCTTCCATCGGTAGCTCGCTGAACCAACTGTAGACCAAGTATTAGCAGTTTTGGAAACAAAGCTCACCTTTGACGGTCACAGACCCATTGGTTATAGTACCAACGTTGCCTAGCAACGGGTAACCAGTGGCAGGCAGATTGAGTTTATGATTGGGGTCAAGGTCATACCGATCACCTATAACCCCACAATAATAATAATAATAATAATAATAATAATAATAATATTAATAATATTAATAATATTAATAACAAAAATAATAATAAAGTCAAAAATAATAATAATAATAATAATAATAATAATAATAATAATAATAATAATAATAATAACACTAATGATAATAATTACGATAACACTAATAATTGTTATTATCGTTAATGCAGCCTTCAAAATCTCTTTCCAATGACCTATATTGAATTTTCAGGTTGCTTGGCGCTATATTCGTGGCAATCCTGATTAGAGATTGAATTCGTTCACCAAAATTTGACACATCCAGTATCTATTTATCGATTTGATTTTTATTTTCGGAAATTAGAACCACCTCGCCGTTGGAATTTACTTTTTATTTTAAATGACCCATATTACACTTACGGTGAGATTATTTTAATAAAAAAATTCATTTCTTATTGTTGACTTATTACTTTTATAATGATTTTAACAAAAACTTTCTAGAAAATTCACTATATACTAATAAAAAAATAGTAATATTATGTAAAAGATAAAAGTGTCAATTCAAGTATTATGTAAATGTAGTAATACATCCTCAAATTTTCAATCTCTGTCGTTTTCTGTGTTCCCATAAAATTTCAACAATTACTTTGTTTTTCTCTTTTAATTTAGTTCTGAATTGTCTTCATTTGAATGATTATCATTTGAAGATTCTTTATGTTTATAGTAGCTTACCAATCGCTTATTTAGTCAATTTTTTATCGATTCTTTCGTATTTTATGTTTTATAAGCATTCCAGCAACTAAAACCATAACAAAAAAATATATTACTGTTTTTTATTTTAAGTTACATTCTAATAATTTCCTTCTGTTTTCTTCTGTACTTTTCTCTTCAATTTATCCTTCCATATAGGGTAACCCTTTGGTTTTATATTTAAACCTTTCCCAGGACCATCACTCTCTCTTTTGAAGGTTGTGGCGATAGGATTTGAGAAGAGAGAATCCTGGGCAGTTTTAACAAACGCCTACATCGCGACTTCCCCGCTAATCACCGGTTTTATCCGGGGCCAAATAAAAATAATTTTTCTTTCTTGTGTGCAGGTATATTAAAGAATATAAATAAAAAAATGTAATACACTTATACTCCTCGAGATGGAGTTCCGATCGCAACATAATAATTCTTTTTCAAATTAAATCTGGAAAATTTTAGGTTTAAACGTATCAAAATAAGTCATAAAAAAAGAATAATTTAGTAATCATTAGGGACATTACAATATTTTCATGAAATAATAAATAATATATAAGATTTAACGCCAATAAAAACAAAATGTAAAAATTACTTTTCCTCGATTGGTCGTTCTACGAAATTAAATTTAAAATATTTCAAAGTTTTACAATTTCAACAAACATGATGTCAATAATGTTTTAAGAGTACGTAAAAAAATTTTAAGAATGTACTGATTTTTGCTTGCCCAGCAGTGCCTTATATACCACGATTTTCGTGTGTGCATTTTGATGCGGTAAAACAAAAAAAATTTAATTTTTTAATTTAAAATATGTCTTGTAATTCTTTGATTTTTATTATTATTTTTCGAGTTTTAGATGAAAAACTCGATTTTATTTTTTAATTATTTTATTTTTCTTTTAAATTTTATGTTTTCTTTCTAACTTCAATATTTCTTGTTATCGCTCAAAAGTATATAGGAGTTATCGTGCTGAATAAACAAAAATTAGATCTCCTATCAGTTTTTGCCCAACAATAGAAATTGTAATGGTAATTATAACAATAATAAAAATAATAAGAATAATAGCAGTAACAATTGATAAGAATAGTACATAAAACAATAACAATAATAAGGATCATAATAGTTATAGTAGTGATGGGGATAATAGCGATATTATGAAGATATGTAAATTGATGAAGAGGGTAATGATCCTAGTAAAATCAGTAATACGAACAGCAGCAATGAGGATTATGGGAGTAGATAAAATGATGATAACTGATAAAATCTTGAGAGTTAATATTAGAATGAGACCTAAAAATCAAAATCGAGCATAGACCTTCAATTGGCAGCTCACTGGACCCATGGATCGTTCGGTCAATTACAACATTAGTACTAGCGCTCACTTTTTGTGGAGGATTCCCCACTTGAACACAGTTACAACGTTGCTTAGCAACGTGTCTGAGTGGTAAGCAAAAATATTTATATGGGATTGTCTGGGTAACAACCACATAGTTTCCAAAAATTTCAACACTCAGAAACCCGTCACCTATCTTAGTGACTTGCTTTTGTGTTGAATTTTCGATGCATAAACAAATTCAAGGTCAACCTTGTTCTCACCAAACACACAAAAAGATAAATTTCAGATAGAATTTTGCTCAACAAATTTAAAGAAAATCAGTTATTATATTACTGTAGGATAAAATAAGAAATATATGCATCTTTGAACCTTTTAATATGTCACTTTGTTTAATAATTATATCGCAGAAAAAATCCATCCCTGGCAATGTAAAGTATTTTTCAAAATTTAAATAATCATTTCGGAAAGTGTTGTTTAAATGTATTTGGTTAAATCGACAAATCTTTAAATTAAATTTGGAATATTAAAGCATTATGTTAATAAATTTTGATAATAATTTAAATAGTTGACTAATTATTGAATAAAATATTTTATAGATTTTTTTTACATAACATCTAAAATTTAAACTTTTTAATAAATTTATAAACTTTGTAAATTATTTTAGTATTCATATTTTATCGGTGTTGATGTTGGTAGCTTTAGTGTTAGATGTGGTCTTTTCCGAACCTGTGACAATGAAACTCTAGAATTGATTTGTAAAAATGAAATAAATATCAAAGTTTTTAAATGTGAAGAAAGTATTTATGAACAATCAAGTGATGATATTTGGACTTCAGTATGTAAAGCAACTCGAGTACATTTTGTTACAAAGTATACATGTATTTGTTGTGTAGCATTTGGTTTTAGGATCTTATATTGATCCTGCTTTGATTAAAGGTATTGGTTTTGATGCTACATGTTCATTGGTAGCCCTGGACAAGAACGGGCATCCTTTATCTGTTTCTCAAACAAGTATGTAAAATGTTTAAATAAAAAGAAATTACGACAGAAAGTCTTTAGGCGTAATTAAGCTGTAGGTCAAAAAAATAATTGATGTATCTCGTTTGAAATAATTCAATATATATTACTAAAAAAATTAATTTTAATGTTTGTCTTCTCTTAAAAAAGCATTTCTTACATTGTCATTTCTCAAATCGAAATTACTAACAACACTATGAAATATGAAATTTGTAGAAACGCAAAACCTTGATATCGAATGCTCCGTGATCAACTGGAATTGAATACAAAGTTCAGTCGATCAAATATATTTTTGATGTTATTGTTGTGTTCTCACAAACATGTTATTTAAAAACGGTAACGACACAGGGCTTTATGTGGTCCCACTTGCACTGATTCTTTTTATCAATCATAATTTTCTTTTTCCATCTTTTCAAGCAAGCATTTGGAATATATATTGTAGAATTTTTAGCGCACATCACTGTTCGATCTTTTAAATTTCATTACTAAAATTGGTAAAGGGCGTAAAGTACTCAGAAATCCCTACTAAAAGTCATTATTGCCGCTTTAAAGATTCAAATGCACTGTTTTATCTATAATTTTATACTTCCTTATAAATGTTTTCAAAGCTTTATTGTTTTTACAATGTTTTATAAATCTAGATCAAAATGATAGGAACGTTATTATGTGGATGGATTTAAGAGCCAAGGATGAAACAAAATTTATTAATAGTTTAGATTTAAAAGCATTAAACACGGTTGGTGGAAAATTCTCTGTCGAAATGCAGCCTCCGAAATTGCTTTGGCTTAAAAAGGTAAGTGAATTGGATATTCATTTTGATTTTTTTTTATTGGTATCGAAAAATCGTAAATCTTATTATTTTTTGCAAGCAAAGTTTTTACATTTGAAAGAACTCAAAATCATATTCTGTATTTAATTATATATCAAATACAATGTGCTGATATTGAAAGACTCAATATTTATATTTATAAATGGTCAGTAAAATATATATGAAAACTAAATTTATAAGAAAGAAATGAAATAGCTAGCTAATTTGATTTAAAAGGCAAAAATTGTGCAGTAGTTTGAATGTTAAATCACTGTGATTCATGATGTAACTAACTCGAACGAAATTTTTCTCAATTACAGTAACTACTATCTTATCCGCAAAATTCCAATAACCGCCATTTGCATACTATATAACCTCTATTAATATAGAAATTTTAATGGATTTTTTAATAAATTTTATTATTTTTTACTCTAAAAGCCGCCATTTTCTAGAAACTGCCACATTTTTTCACAGCTCCGTTTTTGTCGGATTAGAGAGCAGTTACCGTAGTTACTTAATTATACAATTATATTATAAACTAGCTAGGGTTACCTGGCGTTACCCGGGCAATATTTAAAAGTTTGCAAAGCATATCACTCAACCTAGACTTGATGTCCATCTGGAACCTTGTTATACCAATTTTGGGAAATGTACATTAAGAAACAGCAATATTTTTAAATGCGAGCCCTAGCTGTGGATGCTCTTGTTCGTTGGTCATCAAGCCTGGCCTGTCTCTGCTGTGAACTTTCCTTCTCTCGAGGTGGCTGCTCTAGTTCGTTTGTCCTCAAGCTTGGCTTCTTTGTTTTCTTCATTCTCATCAGAACTTGCAGCAGAAACTCGCATGGCAGCTGGAATCTTAAACCCGATTGCTGATCTTTTCTTTGGAGGCATTGTTTCATGTCGTCAACTGAAATGAAAAATAAACAACTGTCAGTTTACACAACTGAAAATTCTATAAAATACTTATTTGCCCACCAAACTTAAACAAAACAAATGGGAACTTTTATTAGAGGAACGAGTTATAATCTCACTCATTTAAAAATTATGAGATTTTAAATGAACTAATCCACAATTATGAATTAAAACTGGTGGTAATGCATTGGACGGTTCCAATATCACAAATTTAAACTTCATTGATTTTGCTCATTTAAACAGATTGGAATGTGGGGAACAATTTTCGTGATTACAAATTAAAATGATTGATCTAAATCATATAAAACTGACAGGAATGTAGAAAACAATTCAAGTATTAGGAATTGAAATGGAGCTAATTCCTGTTTTCTATAACCACAAAATCTAGTAACAAAAATTAAAAATTTTTAAATATAGCTTTTTGTAAAAATGTTTTTTTTACAAAAAATGTCATGAAAATATTTTAAAATGCGACTTTAAAAAACTAATGTACTGAAAACAAATTTTTTCCTGAATTAATTTGTTGCTTAATTCAGCAACCATGCATACAACCTTTCTTGCCCTCCAATGGTTACCCGTTGATAGGCAACGTTGGTACTGCAACCACTGGTTATGAGACCGCCAAAGATGAGCTCAGCTCTCAGAACTGCTAAGGCCCGATCTCATGATGGGTTCAACGCGCTACCGATAAAAGGCCTGTGCGCGGTTTACGAATCTGGTCCCTTCTGTAATAATTTGACTACTACCCCTCTTTTTCTGGCTAATTACTCTATTTCTTGGTAAGGAACATTAATTTGGAATGAAACATTTCTTAAGCAATTTACGAAATAATCAAAGAAGATTTTATTTTTAATACAACAATCAAATTTCTATTTAACGAGAGCTTTCATGCTGGATGATTTTCCTGGGATTCGCTTTGCTCGCTCTGCCTTTCCGGGTCGAGGATGAAGACGTTTGGAAGTTGGCTGCTGGACGGTAGTTTTTGATTCGCCGTAGGCTACTGCGTTGCCCTCTTGGCAAGCCGACAGTGCTACCTCCAAGCTTCTGATTTGGGTTTTTGGTTCTTGATCAGTTGTTTTTCTTCTGTCCACCCCACCCCTTTTGGGCGGCGGTTAGTTGCTGATAAGTTAATTTAGCCAGCGACGGTTCCATCCATGTCGCCTTGATCTTCTGGATTTCCCGACTCATTTGTAAGAGTTGGGCTTGTAAATCCGCGTTTTCTCGAGGGGATCTGGCTAGTTCCTACCCTAGAACTCGGAGTGTATCCATATCTATAATTATAACGGAATTTAAACAGGTTATATATTTTCAACTTGTTAATAATTTAAAAATAATCGGTTCGCATGTCGCTATTTATTCGGCTCGATGTCAGTTTGCGTTATCTATATTATGTGGCCTATTATTTCGACTGGTTCTCAACAGTTTGCGGTGACGTCCAGACCGTATGTATTGTTATCGTGTTCTGATTTTCCCTTCAGTTAGCATTCAAAATTTATTACAATAAGGTGTATAAATTGTTGTCACAAGTTGATTACACTAAAATTTATTTTTATTACAAATCAATTCTAATTTAATACATAATATCCTAAAATCGTCTTCCTCTTCTTTCCTTATGATAATATTTGAAGTTGGAGCCTTCTGGAGTGGAACAGCTTGAGTATACATTTTCGTCGTCCCTGTGTGGTACTCTGAGGCAATCTAGAGCCGAGGTTCGGATGAGTTTCCTTGGCACCACTACGCTGGTTGGTGCCTCCATTTTGTTAAGAGTCGGATCATTTAACTCGTATGACACTCCATAATCCGGCGCTTACCTGTCGGTACTAGGGATCCGTCCGGCTGCTATGTCGGAATTTATGCGATGAAGGTGGTGTGCTATAATGATCGGCTGTTGAGTTCGGCGCTGATGTTCTTCCAGTTTCGCCAGCGTGAATTCGGCCTTCTGACGAAGTTCTCGTGCAGGGTTCCGCCCTGGCTCGTGCTTAATGGTGACTATGAGGAAGTTTTATGATGAAGAAATTTTTAAATTGAAAATTTTAAAAATTAAAAAGTTTAGATTAATTTTTAAAAAAAACAAAATAAGATATTTTAATTAAAAATATCATCGTAGAAAATTTGTTTAAATAAGAAAGATTAAAGAAAACATTTTGAGAGTTGGATATTTATTGAAATAAAATTTATGGAAACAAAAACTGATTTTAATGTTTTACAGGATGAACCTCCTAATATGGTGGCAGCGGTAAACACGGACGCAATCACCGAAAGATTGCTACCAAAGATATTCTGCCAAGGGGACGATTTGGAAAAGTTCATTAAAAGATGCGAAATTTATTTCGACGCCAAGGGAATCACGCAGAAGAAAGACCAGGAAAGATTAACATCTTGCATGATTGATGAGGATCTCCTGGAAGTGTACGCCGAAACACTGAAAAAAGCCGAAGGATTCCAGGCTAGGTTGCGATTGGCATTCGATCGTGAAAGAGATGTTTTAAAGGATCTACAAAACTTGTTGAATTACAAGCGGAAGGGTGAAGAAATAGAAACGTATTTTAAAAAGGTGGAGGACCTTGTTGATAGGTTGTTCGAAAATAAAGAATTTACCAAAGAGAAATTAACAGCAAGGATGTTAATAGTATGTGCGGAGAATAAAGAAGTTGAGAAAGAAGTGATACTACGGAAGATAAAAAGCACAGAAGAAATAAAGGAAACACTAACTCTGATGGACAAAGTAGAAAAGCAAAGAGAGCAGATAAACAGTATGAAAAGTTACGCCAGAGTGGTCTATCAGGAACCACAGGGAAGAGTACAATACAAGAAGAAAGAACAGAGAGAAGAAAGTATCCGAAGAGAAATGCCAGAATGCTGGTTATGCCACAAAATAGGACACACGAAAATTGATTGTCCAATAAAAGGTAAAATAGAATGCTGGACATGTCATAGAAGCGGACATATAAGTAGAAACTGTCCAGATAAAAAAGCTCCAAGATGTTTTGGGTGTGGGAAAGAAGGTCATATAAGAAGATTGTGTCAGGAAATACGCTGTGAAAGATGTAGCAGAAATGGTCATAGATCCGAGGAGTGTTATACAAAGATGAGGTACGGGCAAGCGACGGAGAGACAAAGATTCACGGGAAACAGATACAGTCGAATAAATGGTATCGAGGAAGAAGAAGAAAGGGAATCGTGTGTAGAGACAAATGAAGATAATTTTAGGAAGACGTACCCAAACAACAGGGCTCCACCAGTAGAGGAGTTGGTTGGAGCCATATTCTAACAGAAAATTTGATGGGATATCCTCAAGGGGCAGAAAAGTGGGAGAATGTTGGAAGGGTAAGCGAGAAAGTATACAGGTTCCTAAAGAGAGAAATGTTTGAAGAGGAAGTGGAGAGAATTGGAACCATCGAAACGGAGCAGGTTGTTGAAATTTTGTATAACAGAATGCAAGGAAGGCCTAGTATAACAGTAAGGATGAATGGGGAAAATTTCGACTGTTTATTAGACACTGGGGCAAGAATCAATGTAATGAGTGTGAACTGTTTCAACAAGCTACGAGGACAACAATTGACGAAAAGTGACGATAAGTTACGATGCGCAAACGAGAGTACGATCGAGACAATAGGAAAAACGAAGGTGCAAGTAACCATTGGAAATGTTTCGAAGGAAGTTATATTCATTATGGCGGAGAAAGTGACACCAGACGTGATTGGAGGAATCGAATTACAAGAAACATTTGGATTTAGACTGTTAAAAATTAAAGATATCGAGGCTAGTGAAAAAGACAAGAACTATATTTGTAACATTGAAGCAAAATTTGGCAGAAAAATAAAGGATGAAGAACGATTGATACGAGCGTTGGAGCAGTTAAAGATCAATGAAGATAGCAAATTAAAGGAAATTATAACAAACAGTGGAAACGTGTTTATGGCAGATAAATGGGATGTGGGTCGCACACATTTGGTAAAACACAAGATAGTTACAAGAGGTGAGCCGATAAACATAAAACCATATCGCCAACCACTAAATTTGGAATCAAAGATTGAAGAAGCAATACAAAATTTGTACGAAAATGGAATTATACGGAAATGTAACTCTCCATGGAATACACCGCTAATATGTGTATGGAAAAAAGAGAAAAAGGATATTAGACTATGCTTGGACTTTAGACAGCTGAACGCGGTAACAGAGAGGCAGGCATTTCCAATGCCAAACATAGACGAGATGTTGGATTTGTTAGGAGGATCCGTCTTTTTCAGCTCAATCGATCTAGGTAATGCATATTACCAAGTGGAACTAGAAGAAGAATCACAGGAGAAAACAGCTTTCTCAACAAAGAACGGACAATATTGTTTCAACAGAATGCCGTTTGGAATTGCAGCAGCACCAGGTACGTTCCAAGAAATGATGACAAAAGTATTAGGCAAAATAAAGGGAGCAATGGTGTATTTGGACGACATCTTGATTTATTCAAGCAGTAAAGAGAAACACTATACAATACTCGGAGAAGTGTTAAAGGCGATTGAGGAAGCAGGCCTAAGGATTAATCCAGAAAAATGCCAAATAATAAAGAAAGAAATCAGATTCTTAGGACACATAATCAGCAAGGAAGGAGTGCAGACAGATCCATCTAAAATTCAGGCCATACAGAACTTTGGGAAGCCTAACTGCGTAAAGAAACTCCGAAGCTTTTTAGGTATTTGCAATTATTATAGAAGATTCATCAGTGATTATGCAAAGAAGGCAAGGATGTTAGAACAATTATGTAGCGGACCAAGTAACAAAAAATTAGAATGGAGTGAAGGAACGAATAGCGTGTTTGAGGGATTGAAATTAGCACTCACGACGGCGCCAATCTTATGTTTTCCGGATCTGGAAAAAGAGTTCATTTTAGATACCGACGCTAGTTTCGATACCATTGGAGCAGTACTCTCACAAAGAGATAAAGATGGAAAGGAAAGAGTAATTGCGTATGGATCACACTCGATGACGAGCCACGAGAAAGGATATTATATTACAAGAAAGGAACTATTGGCGGTATATTATTTTTGCATTCATTTTAAGCACTATCTCTACTGAAGAAGATTCACGCTCAGGACAGACCACAAGGCAATCACGTTTATGATGACAACCAAGAAGCCGATTACTTCACAATTCCAAACATGGATCAATTATTTGAGCAGTTTAGATATAAGAGTAGAATACAGAAAGGGTATTAATCACCAAAATGCAGACATGGTGTCGAGAACTAAATGTGACACGTGTGTTCAATGTCAAATGGCCCACGAAGAAGCTAAGAAAGGAAAGATAAAAACAAGATTACTAGACTCGATCAGAGAAGAGGGAAGAAGCAACATCCAACATGGAATTGTAGAAGAAGTACGAAAGAAAACGTTGATACCTGAAAATGAGTTACAAGAAACAATAAAGGAAATACATAGACTATTGTGTCATGCTGGAGTCGAGAAGATAGCCGATTATATGAAAGATAGATATGTTGGAAAACACCTGTGGAGTAAGATTCAGGAGATTGTTCGAAGTTGTGAGATTTGTCAAAAAACCAAGGCTCTAACAATAACAACGAAAGAACCAGTAAAAAGACAAGATTCGAAGGAAATGTTCGAAATCATATTCGTAGATATATGTGGACCGTTGGCAGAAACAAAAGGACGTAAGAAGTATATATTGGGCATAATAGATCAGTATAGTAAGTATCAAGTCTTGACAGCGATAACAAAACAAGACGAAGAAACAATAAAGAAAACGATTTTAGAAAAGTGGATTTTAAGATTTGGATGCCCAAAAGAGATAAGAGTTGATTGCGGAAAGGCGTTTGAATCAGGAATGATGAGAGAATTCACAAAGATGTTAGATATTAAATTATGTTTTTCGAGTCCATACCATCACCAAACAAACGGTCAGATAGAAAGACAATTCAGGACAATACGGGATTTGATAAATGCTACTTTACAGGATAGAAAGAAGACGGATTGGGCAGAGATATTACCAGAAGTCGAATTCACTTTAAATGCAACCAAACAAAAAACGACAGGGAAAAGCCCGGCAGAGATAGTTTTTGGAAAAAAGATTAGCAGGGAAAAATGGTACGGGTCCAAAGAAATACCGACAAAGGAAGAACTAGAAGAACAAACAAGGAGAAAATTCAATGTAGGAGAAGAAGTATTAGTAAAAGTAGAAACACGGCACAAAGGCCAGGACAGGTATGAAGGTCCGTACAAAGTGATAGAGAAAGTGCATGACAGACGATACATCTTAAGAAATGAAGATGGAAAAAGGATCGAAAAAAATGTGGAAAAACTTAAAAATTTCTTAAGAAGGGGGATATGAGGAAGTTTTATGATGAAGAAATTTTTAAATTGAAAATTTTAAAAATTAAAAAGTTTAGATTAATTTTTAAAAAAAACAAAATAAGATATTTTAATTAAAAATATCATCGTAGAAAATTTGTTTAAATAAGAAAGATTAAAGAAAACATTTTGAGAGTTGGATATTTATTGAAATAAAATTTATGGAAACAAAAACTGATTTTAATGTTTTACAGGATGAACCTCCTAATAGTGACGCAAGGTAATTCGACTTCGTCATTTCTGTCCATGGAGTAGTCCGGCTAATTGAATCTTTGGGTCGGCGATACCGTGTACCCTGAGTCCCATAAGGCTTGTCGGCATTGAGCAGCACTTCTAGGTGGAAACCGAATCGTGATCCGGGTGTCGTCATCCCAAGATTCGTCCATGAGTGACGTATGGCCTATTGAATATAAAGATGAGTAATCTAGGGCATCGTATAGTATCATCCGTTTATGTTAGGAATTTAATGCATCATTTTAATGAACTATTCGCCAACTCCGTTATTCGATTTTTCAAAATTAATACTTTCAAGGACTTAATTCGTTATTATTACGATGGTTCAAGATTACCCTCGCCCGTTTAGAGGTACCTCCTTGGTACTCTGTTATTCGGAAAACCCCTTTATGTTATATCATTATTATGCCTCATCATGAGCAAACTCTAAATGTCATAACTTAAGTTGATTTTGATACTGCCATTTAATTTTTCGACATTGAAAAGATGTTATATCACATTATAAATTTAGCCATAATTTCTCCGATTGGAAAAAATTCATTAATTCACATGTATATTTTTCTTTTGATTATTCAACTTTTTAGAGTTGCATTTTTCTTACTTTATTTCCGCAGAATAATTTATATATTTGATTTAAATATTACTAATTCCACAACGAGATTTCTGGGGCATAACCAGTAAATTAATAACGTACTGGATAAGTGGAAATATTTTCATGCATTTTTCGTTCAGTAAATGTCATAGAAATCATGTTGAGAAACACCATTTGACAATTCTGTAGACATCATGGTGAAATCTGTAGTTTATTCACGCGACCTGATAGTCGCTTTAATTCGAGATTTTTTTGTTTATGTTTAAAACAAAAAAACGGAATTCGTAATTCGTATCAACATTCAACATATTATGGATTATTAATTGGTACTGTATACAGATGACTGAGTACTGTACAACTCACTATATGCATACTAGGCATTGAATATTTGAGTATCTCATTAAAACTCACTATTTAAATAATATTTACCCTTTGAACACCGATATTCAACCAACTTAACCCACTTAAAATAAAATAAAATTTTCTCTCAATCATTTCCCCTTAAAATACTTGGTTTTTAACTATACACACACTCACAATATGTTATCAATAACTAGTTACTGAAAAAATCAATATCAAAAATTGTTTACTGACCAAGAAATCTTTAAATAAAAGCACATAAAAATTTGAACAATCAAAAGAAATACAATTTCAATTACAAGTTTTATTAACTTTTCCACTCTTTTATCGATCCTTGATGTCTCCAAGTTATTTGATTGCTTAGTTATCTGGTTGCTACAAAGAAACTATTAATGACCAGGCTTCAAAGGATCTTGTCCATTTAGTTTGTATCGCCAGGATGTTATAAAATTATGACCCTCGGCAAAAGTTCAATTGTTGTATTTTCTCTGAATAAAAATGTATTGCTTTACAATCTTGTATGTGATTTATTGAAATTATTTTGTAAACGTTAATAGTCTTGTTTAAAAACTTTGAAATTTTTCTACTATTTTTGTAATATTTTTAATTGCGTCCAAAAATGAACAATTTCATTTAATTTTCACATTGATGGTTGGGTAGGTTTTATTTTTATAATTCTATTTCTCTCTGCAGTATTATCCTGATTTTTTCACGAAAATATTTAAGTCGACTCACGTCCCTGTTTAATTAATCGTTAAATAGTTTGCTTATGGTATTTATTAAATTTACTAGATCACTTAATTAGTTTTTATTTTTATTTATCTATTACTAAATAATCTGTTTACGGAGTTCGTTGGCTTACTAGACATCTTGGGTGGAATTTTTGAAGTTCATTACATTTTATTAAATAATTTATTTACTGTTCACATTTTATCGTGTTTACCAAATATTCTCGATTAATTTATGCTTATTGTTTAGTAATAGAATTTCAGTTACGGGTTTTAATTCGTTAAATCTATAAAAACTTTGATTAATTTATATTACTACGTTTCAGTTATTGCGATTATTAAATATCTTGAGTTATTTTATCTTTTACCGTTGCAAAGAATTCGCGCGTTTTCCCCACTCTCTCCCTCAGACATTTGATCTTAAGGTTGAACATATTGAGGTTAAGATTTTATGAGTGCCCACTGGACTACTCGGTGGGATAGATTTTTAGCCAATGAGTCAGAAATATTTTAGGTCGATTTTTCGGGAAGGGTGACTGAGGGTCAGCCAAAATACTGATCCCCTATCTCCCTTCTGCCCCTATAAGCTTTCCTAATTGAAGTTTGGACCCGTCGTTACGCACGACTGGATCTTTACGGGCACGAGACGTTGGCGGATATACCTGCACTTACACGTCTTGACTTGTATGTATAATTTAATATTTCGCGGTAGGTCTTGGCTGTGGGCCGGAAAAATTTCGACTTTATAACACATCCTTACTTCTGAATAAATATAATTGATCATAACATTTATACATCAGTTGTCATCAGCATTCCACATCCGAAATTAACCTCACTTGGCTCAACAATTGAAAAGAGAAGAATAGGACCTTAAAATCAAAATTGAGCAGAGTCATTCTATAAGAAGCTCGTTGGACCGATAGGTTTTTGGTCAATTATAAAACTAGCAATGTCACTCACTTTTTACGAACGATCCATCCGCTCGAACACAAAGGTGATTAGTAACGAGTGCCAAGTGGTAATTAAAACACATATTTCTGGCTAACAACCATATAGTTTCAAAATCCGTTACCCAGAAACCCATCTTTATGTTATGCGTTTGTGGGCAGTATTTCATTTTTCTATCCATTTTTTAGTTTCTATTGTACATAGTGTATATCATTGAAATAATATCAAAGTGAGTTTATTTGTTTCTCTATTTTCTCTATTATAAGGTTATTGATATTTCTTATATTTTATCTCAGTATAGTTTGATATAGTAGTGGAAGTCTGAATGGAAAACAAAGTTGTCTGTGTGTTTAGTAAATAAAATTTATATCATTGAAATTCGTTGTAGTTAATGACTAAAACACCTGCAGTCTATAATTGTCGATTTGTCAAAAAACAAGAATAAAATTTTTGAACAATATAAAATAAATATATATTTAGCAATATCTAATTGTATTTTATAGAATATACCAAATTTCATGGACAATATTGGTTTTTTATTTGATCTACCCGATTTTTTAGTATATCGAGCAACTGGATCCAATGATAGGTATTTTTACAGATTCATAATATTAATTTTATTTTTTCAGATCACTTTGTTCTGTAACTTGTAAATGGGCTTTTGATTCCGTAAATTTTGGTTGGGATAAAGAATTTTGGAAAAAATGCGGTTTATCGGAATTATGCGACAATAATTTTTCTATCATTGGTAAAAGTTAATTTTAATCTTTACTTAATTCGTTCGATTTCAATAATAAAATAAATTATAACTTAACAGAAATTTTTATTAATTTTGAAAATTTTGTTGGGTTATTATCGTTAATGTCGGTTATCCTCTGACTCATAAGAGTAAGAAATTTATTTTTTAACTTTTCTTGAGAAATTTTCGAGAATAAACTCTAAGCACTGATGTCCTGATGGGGCCACCATGATAGGGGACGTCCATAAATTATGTCAACAAAATATAGGAGGGTTGGAGGTTTGAAGAATTTTGTCAACTGTTGACATGCTGAGGGGCGAGTTAAAAATAAATTTAAGTCAACAATATTACTTTTTACAATAAATTTATTAAAATAAAAAAGAGGAAATAAATAAGAAACCCAGTTGAGCTCTTGACATTAAAGGAAGCCATCTTCAAAAAATAAAAATATCAATAGAAAAATAGAAATTGAATAAATCTTTTCGTGTTTTAAAACTTATATATTATTAAAACGTCTTTTGGTTTTCACCTCTGATTTCTTTTCATTTTAATATTTGATTATGAATTAGTAATGATATTAATGTTTTATTTATATTCACAAATTTTCGACACAGCCTTTTTAAGTGAAATCAATATTAAAAATATTGATAATTTTATTGATTCAATTCATTAAATGATGTTTAAAATTTTATATTTTAAAAACATTAAAAATAAAAAAATATTTTAAATAACTTATTTTCATTGTTTATTAGATCAAAAATGGATAGACTAAACTGTCACTAGTTGCCAGGCCCGGTACAAGAGTATTCGGCACCCTAGGCGACCATGTCGCACTGCGCCCCACGCCCACTGCAACTAATTATTTAATTTATATTAACTTTGATTTCGAATCTGTAAACTTTTTAAAAATTTTTAAAATGGTATGATAAAGAATTAAAAGTTAGGAAGATTGACATAATAAACTTTTTGAAAATATAAAACTTAAGAAAGACAAAATCGTCATTTTTTTAAAAATCATTCAATTATTTTATTTTCAATATTTATATTATATTTACACGCCAGATTGATTTTTAATGGCAGTATTTGTACGTGGGCTGTAGCATAGGTAAGTAAGTAAATATTATTAATGATAAAATGGAAAAGAAACTTTATCTCAAATTTGTGAAAAGAATCCTGATATACTGTATATTGTAGATTCAAAAGAAAGCTGGCTGACCAAAAATTGAAGAAGTCTCTGCCAATGAGGCAGAAAATTTTCTAACTAAGGGTCAAGATTGGTGCAAAAACTATATAAGAACAAGTCAATACTTTACAAATTGTAAATGCCATGATATAAATTGTTCCCAACCGATTAGAAGCTCGTATTTTGAGATTATCGCCGATTGATTGATTCCACCAGATTAATTTGCAAAGATTTCCATTGTGTTTCTTCAACCAGTCTTTGAAAGTTGATAACATGTTACCTCGATCATTAAAGGCATTCAAAATTCTTCCATATGATATATATATATATAATAGTTCAATAAAATAGTTATATATAAAATAATTCAAGCTCTGTGATGCTATTTATAGTACTTCATTCGCAAAATCTAGAAAAAGAAGTATTATTAGTTTCATCGACATTGTCGATACATATAACATAAATACTTACTACATTTCATTGTACCAAAACATTTTCATATCGACCTGTTTATATAATTAGTTTATTAAAAATTATACTATGGTTCAAATTAAAAGTTTTTATTCATTTATTGATGTTCTATAGA
Organism: Schmidtea mediterranea; assembly: GCA_022537955.1. Taxonomy (NCBI): domain Eukaryota; kingdom Metazoa; phylum Platyhelminthes; order Tricladida; family Dugesiidae; genus Schmidtea; species Schmidtea mediterranea. The sequence goes on from CM039680.1 coordinate 92,974,434, forward strand.
CATCAAATTATATTCTTTTTTATCAGGGTTTTAATATTTAAAAGGAATCTTATTCTGGATTTCAACTTTCTGTAAATCCATAAATTGACAAAGCCGATAAGTTTATTTGATTACAATCATAAGTGATTGCCTAAATTACTGCAACGTAATAAGTGGGAACAATCACGACGATTTCCCACATATGGCGTAATAGATTTTCCCGCCCTGCATGCATCTTCGAATATTCAGAATATCATTGCGCAATATTACACGTTCATTACTATACACTAAAAATTAGATAACATAAAATATTAAAAGATAATTGTTATTTATTTAATTTGATGCTTAGGTAATAATTTCCTCAATCCTGGAAGTTTAATTAGCTCTGGATTATCTGAAATAGCTGCCAAGGAACTCGGCCTTGAGCATTCAATTTATGTGCCTGCATCTTTAATTGATGCTTATGCAGGTGTGCTGGGCGCCATCAATATGCCAAAACAACTAATAACAATTGCAGGGACGTCTGCATGTCATATGATTGTTTGAAATTTTAGTTTTACTGTTGTATCAAAATTTATGATTAAGATGACCCCGAAACCAATTTACATAGACGGGATTTGGGGACCATATAAAAATGTGATAAAAGAGGATTATTATGTTCTTGAAGCTGGACAAACAATGGTTGGTAATTTGGTTAGTTTTTCATTGTTTGATAATTTATTATTTTAATAAAGACAACTTAAATATGTTATTACGAAATAACTGGATCATTATCATTTTTCTAATTAACTTTTAATCTTTTACAGCGCCATATATGATACAAATATAAAATATCCATATTTCTTTATTTAAATCAACGATACTTATTAAATTACAATCAAGCATATTTGACACACTCTTCTCTCTATTTGAATTTGAGTAGAAGCTCGTATTACGATAATTCACAATGTCTTGAAGGTTTTGTTGTTATTCTTTAAGAAATTTTTAATAAGCTATTCAGTTTGCGTTTTTAATAAATATTTGTTGTATTTTATTAATTCTGAAATTTTATTTGGATTGATCAGTGGAGTAGATAGAAATTTTGGGCCCATAGACAAAAATCAGTGATGGAGCCCCCGCTCTGGGCCCTCAGTCCCTAATTGGTTTACTTTGTTTAACACAATAACTTGTCATAAAAAATAATTTATTCATAATTTAATGTTTGATGCATGTTTACGACTACGTTATTTTAATCTATTTCCTATAGAAATTCAATAATATATACGAAACGAAAACTAAAATTTGTAAAAATTCAATTGTAATTATGTAATTTAGAAATTTTTCTTTCTTGCTTTTACGTTTGCAAAATCGTGAATAAGTTCAGCGTAACTCATTTTTGCTGTAACTTTAGATATCTAAAACAAATTCAATACTTTGTTAAGATTTGCGAAAAGATTTTAATTCAGCTTCAAGTTCATTTATTGTTTTTATAATGACAAGTTGTAAAATTCAAATGATTAATTTTTCTTTTCATTAAGGAATCATTCTTTTATCACTAAAATTACCCATAACATTTCTGGACTCTAAAAGTTATATTTTTTACCAAAATCTTTCAGGATTTATGTGAAATGAATAATTTTGAGTTGTGGTGTTAGTGGTGTTTGTAACCCTGACCACTTACATACAGTGCTATGCGCCTGCCACTGGTTATCTGTTGCTAAGCAACGTTGGTAATGTAACCAATGGTTCTGAGACCGTCAAAGGTGAGCTTTGTTTCCAAAAACTGCTAAGACTCGGTCTGCAGCTGGTTCAGCGAGCTACCGATAGAAGTTATATGCTCGTCTTGCTTTTAGGTCCCTTACTCTCTTCAACAATACAGAATGAACATGAGACGCGTTTAGTCTTCACTTAACTGTATATCAAATTATCTTGACTGAATTTCCTCCCTTTCACTACATTATCTTGACAAAAAAAGCTATCATAAAGTTTTGCCACCAAACGAAACCAAAGTTAACAATGAACACATTTATTAATTTTTACAAATCTACATCACCATACGGCTTTACTTTTCGATTGTATGTCCAAAATTTCTTCGCGGTACCTCTCGTTTTAGAGGACGTCGCGAGTAGGCGTGTTCCTCGCTCGTCCTATCACCTAGTGCTTCTAGGATATCGGGTTGAACCAGTCGTTTTGGGATAGCCATGTGTACCGGTGCGTTAAGTTCCAAGAGGGCTGGGTCTCCTGGATGTAATGAAACATCATATTCTGACAGGTATCCGTCGGAGGTCGGGATTCGGCCATTCGTTATGTCCTTGTTGATTCTCATCAGTCGTTTGCGCTGCAGGCTGGCCTTCCAGCGACACTTTCGTTCGATTTTATATTTTAATTATATCTTTTTTCATATATCTATATCATTTTAAGGTGTTTACTTGATGTTTTATGGGTCTGATTTTAAATCTTCATGTTATGTTTGCGTGCTGTTTCCAATTCATTTTAAACAAAAGTCTTTACTGGTCCAACTTTGTTAAATATATAAAAATTTGAAAATTTATAATTAATTTTTCTATATAGTTAAATTTTTACAAAATTTAAGAAACATCAAAATTGTATAAATAGAATTATTTATATATAAAATAATATTAATGATGATATGCTGTATTGAATGATTACACCTGATTCAGTTCATTAAAAACTTCTATAATAGAAATTTTAATGAACATTCAACTACGATTATGATTAATTTATGAATTAGCCATTTTTTTAATAAAGTATATTTTAAGGCATGGATTGTGATCTCCTATATTTATGAGATCATTATTCAAGCTCTTAAATAATACTTTTAATCATCATTTATTATAAATTTAGTTTTAATTAATTTTTTTAGGTTTTTTTAGGAATTTATGCCAATTTATGTAAATTAATGGAATTATTTTCGAATAAATGTAAGTCCGATTAATTGAAAACTAAAATTTATTATTAAAAAGTTTCTATATTTGAATAAACTATTTCTCTGTTCCTTGGAAATTTGTTTTGGCTGCCATCTTTTTTACCTTTGTCAAATCCAAATTTTTGATAATTATTGATTTTATGAGGCTTTGGAAATTTCTGTTAATTTCCCAAATTTATAAAAATCTTCTACATTTTTAATGGTATTAATGATTTGGATTTTTTATACTGATATAACTTATATCGGAAAGCTTATGTTTTCCGTATTTTTTAAACTCCTCATTTGAAGGTTCTGGTTCCACTGCTCCTGGTAAATTGCAAATGATGTAAAAAATGAATTCATTTTAATTAGAAGTTAAATGTTACATTGTTATTTCTTCATCTCCTCAAAAACCTAGAGTTTCGATGGATAATTTTGAAACATCTGAAATGTTGTAAAAATATTAAATTGATTGAATTTCATGAAAAATCTTACGAAATTATTTCTTAATTTTCTCTACAACTCAAAGTAGAGTTATAGGTATTTTTTTCAAAAATTTTCGGCTTTAATTTTTAAATAAAAATTGTCTAAAAATTTACTAAAAATAGTTTTATATAGAGTTTTTATTGAACTGAACATTTCTAAATTTTTAAAGTTTGAATGCATTATTTACTATGTATTATGTGTGGTGGGTTACTGGGTTTCTGCCATTTGTTTAAACCATCTTATTGTTGCCCCGGTAACGCCATACAAATATTACTTCGATTACCACTCGGCACCCGTTGCTAGGCAACGTTGGAAATGTGTTCGAGTGGGTGGGTTGCCCGCAAAAAGTGAGCATTATTACTAATACTGTAATTGCTCGGACAACCCTCGGGTTCAACGAGCTGTCGTTGGAAGACCTATGGTCGCTTTACTCTGTCCCCTGTGTGAGAAAATTAAAAATCAGATTCATGCTGACCAATGGGAATAGAACACTATTTCGACGACACGGTGAGAGTATGCACGACTGTCCGACGACCATTCAATTTTTAATCATATCTGGTGACATACTATTTTAGATTTAATCATAACTACGATTCTATTTATTAAAACAAGAGAAATAATCAATATGTCATGTCGGCAATTTAATTCGCTCTATTTAGTAGACGTGCGGCTCTGCGGCGAGCACGTTCCTTGCGACCCGGCCGGTGACTGCTTGATTGGACTGTTGAAGAATGTGCGGTCGGTGCGAATTCGTGGATCGGATTCTGGTAGGACAACTGGGATGGGGCGAAGATGAGCGGGTAAGTTACCGCTTCCCCCTCCCGACTAGCAGCCAGGGCGACTTCCAGCCCTCTGATTTGTGTTCGGAGACTCTGGTTCAACTGACGCTCCTCTGGGCAACCCTTTTGAGCAGCTGTTAGGCGTTGGTAGGTAGATTTGAGTCTGGCCGGATCCACCCAGGTAGATTTCACCTGCTGCACTTCCTTGGTGAGTTGGATTATTTGTTCGTAGAGAGATTTGTTGGCTTGCTGGACTCGGGCTAATTCCTTTTGCAATAATTGAGTGGGTTCCATAACTAATAAAAATAGGATTAAGCAAGGTGATTAAGATAAGGGTGTGATCGCACCATATTAGAGTTACTTCAAACAAAATTCATATAACGATTGAATAATGACAAAATTTTAATCAGGCAGAAAACAAAAAATAACGACAATTCATAAATTTTAGTTTTAATGATCAATAAACAAATAAGTAAAAATATTGAGAGAAATACAACTAAAGTCAAATCGTTATCAATCGAAAGGTGGATTTCTTTAGGGGAATCGGCTCGCTACCCATTCTTCGGGTGTGTAGCCTGAGATCGACATCGTCGTTCTCTTGGTATTGCGGGCTCGGGCCGCATTGGTTGGTGGGATCTGGTCCGGGGAGATCCGGTGGGGATGCCAGTAGGTGTCAGCAATCCGACCCGCCAGCAAATCTTCTTCTACATTCGCCAGGTGCTGGCGAGCTCGGGTCGCGTTGTTGCGCCACCAGATCTTCCAATTGTTGCCGGGCCTGTCGATAAATCTCCTCTGTCGGGCTCCATTGGGTGGACGTCCCCATCCCTAGATTGTTCCGGTCGAGGAATTTCGACGGAGGGAAATCGGGACATTTTTCTTGCCGGTATTGGGCCCAAGCCCATCTCCAGCGATCTGCGAAGGAAATGGAGATTTGTTTTGTGGAGTTGATGGCTAAAAGTAAATATCATTAACGTGAGTATCCGACCATGAGAACACCTTTACAGATCATTATGTTTATTATCCAGTTATTTCCCTCTGGTGCATGTATAATATGGTATCAATATTGGCCTGCATATTGTTAATTCCATCAGGTAGTTTATCCGTCAAAGAAAAAAAGAAAAAATCACCACGCTAGTATGCTATATTTTCTAACTCGGCTTTTACCGTCTCTTGTCTAAGTAGCAATGTATGATGCATCGAATGGGAACCTCAAATTTAAGAGTAAAGCTCCTTCGCGAGTTTTTCGGGGCTTGCTGGTCAAAATTTTCTATCTCCTTCCGCGTCCTTGCTTCCATCATCTTAAAAATCTGGGGATATTATGATAATGCGAAGATCAAATAGATTTGAATTTTTTAATTCAAACGTGGGGTCGGTAGTTCCCAACTTCCTACTCTTCTAATAAGTCATAAGAAAATTGTTTTGCGGGATGAGGGTTAATTATTTTGTTATTTACTAGCTAGGGTTCGGATGATTTAATTAATAATGTTAAATAAGCCAATGGTTGTGAACTATAGATAAAACATTTAATAAAATTAGAATAAGAGAAATGAATAAATAAAATGAACAAATAAATTTTTTAAAACAAATTACCAGTGGTTACGGGGGTCAATTCCCTTGATGCTTCTCCTTCCGAGGACACTCCAGATTTCGTCGTTATTTCGTCCGGCTTTAGAGAAAAATTCATGATCGTAAAATAAAATTTCCAAGGTAGTTATAATAATAATCGATTTATTCCGACGAATCTCGGTGCACTGAAAATGTTTATATTATAAGTTACAAATCGATTGTCGCATGGAAGATGATCGTGATATTGATATTAATTTCACTTTTCGTATATGGTTTGTGTATCATGCCGGAAATGTCGAAATTATACTTGTGGATCGACCAATTTACATATAATTATTATGGAATTTTTTAAATGATCAATGGTCAACTATTTGAAACTTCGTAAATGTCGATTTTATCGGCGAATACTGTTAATCTGGATTTTATCTCGTTATGCGATTGGGTAAGTTCTTTTATACTATTATTTTTCTCATGTTGACAAATTCTCTTTAGACAATGTTGGAGGTCTCTACTAGATGGGCTGGGAGCGGATGTAGGGAAATATTTCTATTTAATTCAGTTCGTTAGATGGCTTTTTCCTGGCGAAGTTAATGTGGAAAACATCTCACAAGTGAGTTTAGTAATTTAATTAATTTAGTTAACCGGATTTCTTAGAGGTTTTATGGGTAACGTATGGGTTTGTCAACGTAGGCCGTTTACACAACCAATAATGTTTGTCTTAAAAATAAAATTGTCGGATTGTCTAATTTACTTAACCTGGCTCAAGGATTTTTAAATGTTTAAATTTTTTGTCAGTTTTCAGTTTTGATGATGTCGCCTATGAGAACGTTCAAATTTCGCATTGCTAACTATATTTTTGGGATGTACGTTGACTTAGGGTTAGTTGAATTTTTTACTTCCTTAAAAGTTCAGGGTGAGTTAACAATTATTTAGTTAATTTATGGTTCTCCCTTTTTTAAAATCCATACTACTTATAAGTTGATGAGAAAAATAATTATTTAATTACACAGCGGCGATCCAAAAAAAAAGTCAATCGTAAATGTTTTACTTTACCCGGAGTTTGAAGCGATTTATTTAATAGAAATCTATGATTTAGAATTTGAATGAATTTATTGATTTACTTTATTTATTTTATTGCATATCAACGATTTCATTTTATTTCATATCAACGATTTCATTTTAATTTATTCCCCGTACCCTTTCCCTTTAATAAACCTTAGGCGCATATTGTGTTCATATTATATTTAATGAGTGCCCACTGGACTACTCAATGTGATAATTTTGAGCCGTGTGTGGAATAATTTAGGTCGAATTTACAGAAAACGAGGAAGTAGCCAAAAGACCCCTTCCTTATTTCTCCTTTCTACGCGGAATAATATTGACGTTCTAACCCCTGCATTCCGCACGCCGGGTCTTCACGGGCACAGGTCATTGGCAATATTCCACGCACTTACACGAATCTGAATTATGTGTGTATTTTGCTGTCTTGCGATGTGTTTTGGCTGTGGGCCGGAAAAATTTCGACAAATTAATTAATTAATTTCATGAAAACTAATTTTAACATCATAAATATTTATTAATATATATTAAAAGCAAAATACAAAATTACTTGACCATAACAATCCATTCCATTAAAAAAATTTTCATAAAAATACATCTCCCCCACGTCAACGTCCAAGCAGAGCTCTATCGAGGTTGCGAGGATGTGACATGGAGAGAGAGTTCCAAATAAAACTACTTCTCACCTAAAAGTTCAAATAGATTTATAAGAATTCACAAAGTTCTATCTCGAAATTGATTTGAAAACTGGTTTCGATAATGGTTTTATGTGAAAATGCATCGGTATTTATACCTATTTTCTGTCCCTAACCTCGCGTGTTAATTTTGATGTAGTAAAACAAAATTCGACCTTGTTATTTTCTAGTGTATTCTAATCTTTATTTTTATTATTTTTTCATTTATTTTGATAATTTTTTATTTAGAATTTTTATTGAATTATTTCTAATTCAATTCTTTGATTTAAATTTCATTTTCATGAACTTTTATTAATTTATCAAATTTCGGTCGAATTTGTTGGGTTTTCATGTTATGTTTGTGTTTGTATCGTGCGGATCTTGTTGCGTTTTGTTATTATTTTAATTTATTTTTATGTTTATTATTTTATATTTAATTCTCTGTTGGGGTATCACGAAAAAGCACAGTAAAATCGATAAAACACAAAAAATGATAAAAGTGCAATATTAATTAAAAAATGTATAAAATTCGAAAGTAATAATGATCGGGGGGAAATTGGTATGGTTGAACGCCAAATTGAGAGACGAGTCCGGAAATAATAATAAAAATTGAGTGAGGGGTCCCTAGAAAATGATATAAAATAAAAAAGGAAATTAATTAAGAAAATTAATTACTAATGGGAAGCCCGAGTCAATGGGAAGCCCGAGGCAATGGAAAACCCGAGAGATGTGGAAAAGCCGAGAGCTGAGGAAAACCCGGCGCATAGACGGAATAATATAGTAGGATAAATTAGCCTAAACAACGTCAAACGTTGTTGACAAATGTCGGTCTGAAAGGTAATTATTAATGATAATTTGATAATGCAGAACCTATTGTTGACAATCGTCGGAAAACAGTCTGAGCAGGAGTATAAAAGAAAGAGGGAAAAACACGAGAGGACCATAACTCATCAGACAAGAAAAGAGGACCGGAATTCCTCAGACAAGAAAAGAGACATTATCAACCAGACAAGAAAGGACAATTATTATTAACTAGATACGAGAGAGCAGATATTATTAACTAGAGTGAATCGACGTGAACGAGCAGTAGCTAGGTTAGTAGAGAAATCCAAATCCAAGTAAAAGTCAAGGTTATCTATCAGACAGGGTGGTTCTCCCTTGGACAACCTACCCTAAGATAATCCGAGCCAAACAGTGGTTAAAAGGTGCAAATCAAGTAGTGAAATTGTGATTACAAATATTGAACCAAAGGATTGATTTGTTATTGTGATAAAGTGCAAATAAAATTATTCTGTGTTGGGTTTGCTTATTTGATCGAAAAAGGACACGAGGAGTCAGAGGGAACCGACTTTCAATAATAATAACCTAACACACAAGAACTAATAGGAGACTTAAAAGATGCTTTAAGTGAGTGGGATGGAGTTAAAATTACGGAGAAATTAAAATTAATTGATAAAATAGAACTAGAGGAAAATGCTAAACTAGAAATAGTAAACATAATACGACCATATTTATATGATAAATCGAGGTATGGAGAAAAATTGAAATGTTTGATGCGAAGATTTGGTAGAGAATTAAGAGAAACTAGAATGGAATTAAAACCATTTATTATAGCAATAGATTATGAAGATTGGGGAAAAACAGAGTATATAGAGGAACATTGGTGTACAAAGGTTCAGAAGTTACGAAAAAGAGCTGCAAACCAAATAGGAAAAGATGGAATTATTGTATTGATGTTCAAAGATGAAGAATTAGATGATGATGAATATTTATATGATTGTGGATTTAAGCCACAGGAATTAGACGAAAACGGATACCTAGATGCTGATGGAAGGGCAGGGTATTTAGTAAATTGTGTAGTAGCAATAAAGGAACAGAAAGTAGATTCAGTGGGTAACTCGGAGAATTCAAATACAGATATAGAGGAAGATAACGTGAAAACAAAAGTAGATGAAATTTTCAGTAATAAGGAAGAAAATGAATTGAATAATAAAATTCAGGTGGAACACGTTGAAAAACAAGAAATTTTTGAGGCACCACGAGGTGAAATAAATAGTGAAATAATTGTTAGGAAACCTAGAACTGTATATGAGATAAAGCGGAGTTTAGTGAAAATTGAACAGGAAGTTGATGAAACAAAAATAATCTTAATGGGCTTGATTAAAGCAGTATATCCGACGTTTGAAATAAAAATGGATGTCGAGTATAAGTTAGGAAATATAGTAACTGAAATGAAAAACCGACTTCCAGGTGTTGTGCAAAGATTTGGAGAAAACGACAACTTTTGTGATAAGAAACTAATTGTAAATTTGAGGTGTTTACGTATCAAAAATGATGGTGCATGAGGCGAAAACTAAAATACACACAAATGATATTAAACTCACTCACTACTTTAACAATAAAATTGATTATTTGTACCATTTTAGTCAAAACATAATGGAGAATATATATCGGGAAATGATTTTAAATGATTGCAAATTGAATAAAGAGATACTTAGAAACAGGATGGCAATGGCCATTACAAATCCAAACTTAGTAGCACCTATGCTAATATCAGAAAACGGTGTGTTTGCCAGAATCTTCGGAGAGGCCCTATATAGCTATAAATATAAAGCAGTTACAGTGAAAATTATGAAATATGAAAAATGTACAAATGAATTGCCGGTGAGTATAAACGGAAAAATGCGATTTATGGAACCCATAACAAGAATATTACTGGACGAGCAAACTAAGCCAAAAATTCTTCAATGTAATAGATTACTTGCTCCGTTGTATCGCTTAGCACAGGATTCATGGATAGCATTACCAGATTACCGAGGAGTGAGAACTCCGGATAAATTAGAATTAACAAATCTAGAATATCTAGTAAATTTCACATCCCTAAATAAAATGACACAAATGGGTTTCTATGCAAGCGAGGATATCGAAGAAGCTTAAAGAAACTTGTTATTTCCGTCAAAAAAGGAACGTGTAATCTCAGAAATGATTGATACAATTTTGCCTAACGGGGAAGGTAAAGTCAATTATGAATATCTTCTAACATCAGATCACTTTAGAAAGGCAACATATAAAACGATGAAAAAGATCTGGGGGAAATTCATGTTTTTAGGACAAGCATGCGCAGGCTTAATTGGATTCTATGTTGTAATCATAACAATAAAGGTAATAATGTCACAAATATTATCGGCTCAGAATATACGTAATATCCGGATGGTCATGGAAAATAATTATTGGTTGTTTTCCATTTTTAGCGAGATTTTTCATTACTCATCATCAATATAGAGAAATGGCAAGTGTGAGAGCACAACTGAAAACCGATCAAAAAAGTGAAGTGTCTCTATGTGCAGCAAGTGATCACAATAATGATAATAATGATGACATCAATGATGATAAAAAGGAGCAAAGATATTTTCAAAAAGGAATTATGAAGAGTGAAAAAAAGCCAGAGCTACAATTTTTATTAGAACCTATGCCAAAACTTAGCGGAATTGAAACACTTTCAAAGTGGTATACACCAACATTTTCGCCAACTGCACCAAAGTATCCAACTGAAAAATTAAAAGAAATGAAACCGGTAGAACATATTCAATTTGAATTAGATAACATTGAACCCACGAGCGCAGAAATTGAACGGAGAAACATGCTCGGATTACCGTGTAGTTATGCAATGATGACGTTGGGAAATAAAGGCAAACAGCCTCGAATAAACATTTTGTTCAATGGAAGAAAGGTGGAAGCTTTGTTAGATTCAGGTTCCAGTAATACTATAGTATCAGATGATTTGTTGACAATTGAAGAGAAATCGAATATGAAACCAACAAGTAAAGTAATAAGGTCAATGTCGCACAATGTTTTAAGTATAATTGGGAAATTAAAAGCTGAATTAATTATTGGTGATCACGAATTAGTGCATTATGTTTCAGTGATGAGAAATAGTCCTGTCGGATGTTTAATTGGTATGGATGTAATGGAACAACTACAAGGAATTTCTCTTGATCTAAAAACTGGGAGATTAATGAAAGGACAGACAGACGAAAAAGGACATAAGGTGAGAGAGGTGTTTTTAAATCAGACGCTAGAATTGCCAGCAAGAAGTGAGGTAATATATTATGCAGATGTGTTAGATGTGTCAGATGACGAGTGCATATTTGAACCAAATGAGAAGCTAATAGAAAAATACGAAATTCCAATGTGTGATGAAGTGGTAAAGGTCAAAGACCAAACAGTGCCAGTGAGAATAGTAAATCAAAACACAAAACCCATCCAAATGAAACCAAAAACCAAACTGGGAAAACTAACGAAGTTTGAAATAGAGAAAACCCCAAAATTACCGAGAAATATTAAAATTTACAAAGAGCCATAAGTCATTAGTAATGATTTAACAGAATCACAAAAAGGGGAATTCACAGAGTTATTAAAGAAATATAAAATGGTGTTTGCAAAACACGAGTACGATTTGGGACTCACCCAAGTAATTGAACATGAGATACCATTACTTGATGAAACTCCGATTAAATTGAAACCATATAGAATTCCATATATACATCAGGAGGAAAGTGATAGGCAGATAAAAGCAATGAAAGAGTTCAAAATAATACGAGATAGTTCTTCACCATTTTCATCGTCAATAGTAGTTGTTAAAAAGAAAGACGGCGATCTGCGATTTTGTGTTGATTATCGGAAATTAAATCAAGTTACGCGAAAGGATACATATCCTATTCCAGTTCCACAAGTAATGTTTGATCAAATGGGAGAAGTACAATTTTTCACAGTAATCGATCTTAATAAAGGTTACAATCAATTTAAAGTAAAGGAAGAAGATCGAAGAAAAACGGCTTTTTCTGATGGTAAAGGATTGTATGAATTTAATGTGTTACCGTTTGGATTAACTGGAGCACCTGCTACGTTCCAGCGAGGTATGAATTTTGTTTTACGGGATATCCCACATGCATTAGTCTATATTGATGACATAATAATATTTTCAAATACTTTTAAAGAACATCTGAAAGATGCGGAAACTGTATTTAGAAGATTATTAAAGGTTAATCTAAAAATAAAATCCTCTAAATGTGAATGGGGAAAATCGGAAGTGGTTTATGTAGGTCATATTATTTCTCGAAATGGATTGCAACCAAACCCAGAAAATGTGAGAAAAATTAAAGAATACCCAATCCCTGAAAATGTAGACCAAGTTCGACAATTTCTCGGCTTAGCCAGTTATTATAGAAAATTCATTAAAAGCTTTTCTCATGTAGCACAACCCTTAAATGTATTATTAAAAAAGCAGACTCAATTTAAATGGGGAAAAGCGCAACAAGAAGCATTCGAATTACTTAAAGAAAGCTTGATTAAAAAACCTATACTGAGATGCCCAAATTTTAGAATACCATTCATTTTAATGACAGATGCAAGTAATTTTGCATTGGGTGCAGTATTAGGACAACAAGTCGAAGGTGAGAAAGATCATGTAATAGCATATGCCAGTAGAACGTTAAAGCCACATGAAAAGAATTATTCTACAATTGAGAAAGAAACATTGGCATTGGTTTACGGTATAGCAACGTTTAGACAGTATTTAGTTGGCAGAAAATTTGTTGTGTTTACTGATCATAATCCGTTACAATGGTTGATGAAACATCGGGATTCAGCCAGCAAACTGATCCGATGGTCAATAGCCCTACAAGAATATGATTTCGAAATTAAATATCGAACAGGCAAATCAAATGGAAATGCGGATACGCTATCGAGAATCCCTGTAAATAATGAGAGTAAGAATAATGAAATGAATTATAATAATACAATATTTATGGCAATCAAAACCGCTAATAATTTGCAGGAACTGCAAAAATATCAGGAAAAGGATAATGAATTAAATCAATTGCGGAAACATGCAGTCACGATCAAAAAGGAAAGTGACTGGAAACATGTAGTTGACGAAAAACATAAATATATCATTCATGATGGTTTGTTAAAATGTGTTAAAAATGAAAACTTATTAATTGTGGTTCCAACCAAACATCGAACAACGTTAATGTTAATATACCATGATGGAGCACTAGGTGGACATTTATCCGCTCGGAAGACATTATCAAGATTGAAACAAAAATATTATTGGGACACTATTGAATCAGATGTCAGAAAATGGTGTCATACTTGTGAAGTGTGCTTAACCAGGCGAAATACAGGAAAGAAAATAAAAGTACCTTTGAAACCTATGCCAGTGCCCGGAGCGCCGATGGAAATTACTGCAATGGACATTGTTGGTCCGTTATCTGAAACAATTAATGGCAACAAGTATATCATTGTGTTCTGTGATTATCTAACTAAATGGCTTGAAGCATATGCGATGCAAAATCAAAAAGCGGAAACAGTTGCAAAGATATTTGTAGAAAATATTATTTTTCGATATGGAGCACCGAAGAAATTACTTACTGATCAAGGAACGAATTTCCAAAGTGAACTGTTTATCTCAATCACGAAATTATTCGGGATACTGAAACTAAGTACATCGCCTTATCATCCACAAACGGATGGTCTAGTTGAAAGATTTAACGGAACATTAATCAATATGATATCATCCTACGTAAATAGAAAACAGAAAGATTGGGATTTGTTTATCAAGCCATGCTTATTTGCGTATAGAAATGCAGTGAATGAGAGTACCGGTGAAACACCTTTCTATCTCATGTATTTACGGCGGAACAACATGCCGGTTGATTTAAAATTTCAAGCACCTATCTCACAGTACATGGATATATCTGATTACAAAGTAATTATGCAAGAAAGACTTCAATCGGTATAGACTCAAGCTGGACTTAAAATAAGACATAGTCAAGAAGCGTATAAAGAGTGCTATGATAAACGAGCACATGCTCACAATATTGAGGTAGGAGACTTAGTGTATGTACATAAACCAGAACCAGCAAAGGTTTTATCACCAAAATTACAGAGACCATTTAAAGGACCATACGTAGTATGTGATACCACTGAAACTAATCTAAAATTACGTCCACAAAATAATAAAAAGGCAGGAACAAATATCGTTCATGCTAATCGATGTAAAAAGGTGCCAGTTGCAGAAGACACTAAGTATCAATTGAGATCTAAAGACAAAAACGTGGAAAGGCACACCGCACTCAAACAAAAGACAGCAGAAAATCCCTCACCATTGTGATATATCAACAAAACTTTGTTCGTTATAACACTCATGATAATCAATGTGTTAGGGTCGAATGCGACTCCATCGTTTCCAAATTACGCTATTAAAAGGATCCCGTTAATGGAAAAAGTTGATATTTATGCCACATGTACCCAGATGGTATGGATCTATCGTTGTGCACCGACCGAAGAAATAGAAATAAGTAATTTACTGAATTATTTTGAACCACCATTGAAGTTGAATTTTAATAAAAATACTTATGTAGATCGTCAACTAACAATAAATTATGAATACCCATGGTTAATAAAACAAGTGCAACCCCAAAGAAATGGTAATAAAATAATGAACCTGATTAAGATTGAAATATGGACAAAAACATTAAATAACTACGTTTCCATAGAACCAGTGCTGAATGGAATCAATATATATTGGGAACCCCGAAATTCCCAACAAGTGAAAATAATTTTTCAGAATTATACAATCGATACGTTGAATGTTAGAAGGTCTTTCGTGCATTATACGAATCTAAAACTGCATCATACCTACGATATCGCAGTTCATTACTACGAAAAAGTATTGCACGATAATGGTACAGAGAGTAATGACCGGTGGGTCAAGATCTATCTTAGTCGGAAATCACTTTTGTTGCAAAACGAAACAAATCGAGTTCATTTACATCTAGTTGACCAAAAACTAAATATTTCACGGCATTCAGGTATGAATGAAAAAGTTATGATCTATTATCATGGGAAAATTCAAGCCACGTTAGCAAGTAACTTGACCTTTAAAATGTTAAATTTTCAGCAAATACGATCTAAATCAAAAGTGGTAATGATAAAAATCAAGTATTACAAACGCATATCAAATATCAATCCCTGGGAAATCATTTTTGTCGAAACGAGATTCATTCGAGTTGTATATAATTCAACGGGACTCATAAAGAACACCAATTATTCTCATATCTCTAATGTAAATATTTGAAAACAAAAAACAATGTTACCTTCGTTCAACAACTATATGGCTAATGTGCAAATTCGTGAGAATAACACTACATCATCTTCATCTGATAACAATGAAACCATAATTGTAATTTTATCGATCTGTACAATCAGTGTGATATCATTCTCCATCATTTTTCTTCTCGCATCGCTAGTATATCTTCGGAAACTAAAGCAACAACTTGAGCGTCAATCCATGGCCCAAAGACCTTGGATTGTATATGAGGAGACAATCGTGTAGTGAGATACAATTATTTTGCATGCAATTATGATAATGTAGTAGTACAGTATAAGTATCAACTTTTTATTTTGAATAATGTAAAGATTTGCACCTTTCGATCATTGATGAGTTTGATTGGCTGTTGAGAGCAAAGAAGAGGAATCAAAATTTGTGCAGGTAGAAAATTTTTTTGGGGGCAAAGGAAATTTATTAAGAGGTATGTAAGGGATAAAAATAAAAAAAAGTAAATAAAATTAGAATAAAATTAAAATTAAAATAGGTAATTCATTTTTATTAATATTATTATTTATACCGCTACCAGTTAAGGCAGTATCCTTAGGGTACTCCACCATGACTCTAGTGTCAACTTTTAAATTCAAAAATAAAAATTAATGTTATTTATATCATTTATTTATAAAATATTAATAAATCTCGTCTTCTTGATTTATGTCGTCCGATACAAAAAAAAATAAATAAATAAATTTGCCATTATTATTATTCAAATTATTATTTTAATATTATTATCAGTTCTCGAAAGCCTCGGATCTCGAACTTCGGGATCTGAGACTCACAAGAAGATCCATTCCCCATGCCTGCAGCCTGGCGTAACCAGCAGGAGGAATGGAATGTTTTAATATAGCCTACAAACACAATCAAAAAAAAAATTCAAATAAGTATTATAAGTTTTATTGTTTTTAATGAAAAAAAAATGTAAATCTCCATATTGTTTTTTTAATAATAATAGAATTTACCTCATATTTCGGCAATTCCTCGAAAACAATGTCACTTATTTCCGGCATCTTTCTTCTTTAACGATATTAAGCAGACAAAACAACTTACCATAAATCCAAACCCCAAATCCCATTTTGATTCACATTGTTTCGTGGTGTTGGTAATATGTGACACCGTGACGCAATAATATATTGATAACAAGACCATATTACACCAATGAAAAAGAATTGAACCATCAAGCCAGTAACACAAAGCATCAATATAATAAAACATGAAATAGCCGGATTAACATTATAAAAGTATTTTCCAATCGGTAAGCAGTTCTGAATAAAATATTATTAAATTAAATTCAAGTGATTAAAAAAATTGTTTATTCTAATTCTAATTTATTAATATCACAGGAAACTAGTAAATGATCAAATAACCATAATAAATCCAAAACAAATCAAACAACTGTAAACAAAAAAAAGGTAAAATATTTGATGCATTTTTTTGATTTCTAATATGGCTTCATTAGATCTGCAAATGGCTGTCAACTCTTTCAGTTCTATTATCTGTTCGAGAAGTTTATGTTCTATTATCTGTTCGAGAAGTTTAAGTTCTATTATCTGTTCGAGAAGTTTAGATTTGCTTTCATATAGAAGAATAAAACTTACATATACATAGTGCGAAGATATACGCAAAATAAGACCAAGCAATTATTGAAGTAATAAACACCACCAGAAACCATGAAGAAAAATTTATAATAAATTTCAGTTGTGAATTACAATTTATCAGTAGAAAATAGTTATAAATGCTGTTTCATAAAATTATAATTAATATTCTCATGATGTTATTGGCTCGGCATTAATCAAACAGGTAAACATAATTCTCAGAGTAACCATCCATTCTCTGTTACGATGCATGTCTGTCAACTGCATCAGTTCATAGCTTGGGAATTTCCCAACCAGCCTCTCGACAGCTACAGGTGGCAGTGTTGGTTGAATTATCGGCATGTTTATCCCACTCCTTGAATATTTCTAAGATGGTATGCATGCCTGCTCAATTCGGCATCAATGGCCAATGAAAATGCAGCAATCACTTCCACAATAACTACAATAAATCTCAGCTTTGTATAGGTTTCGGTGTGTTTCTTTAACTTTTCATTGCAGACAATTCAAATGGAAGACTGCAAAAATGTCGCCATGTACATTCTGGTGAGGAGAGAGGGGAATAATATTCCAGAGCACCTGAATTATCTATTATATTATTATTATTATCATTATTATTATTATTATATTGGATACAATTCCTATCTACCAGGTAGAGCGCGATTATCATGTCAAATTTGATTTATTAGCCTATGGCTAATTAAATTATTATTATTATTATTATTATTATTATTATTATTATTATTATTATTATTATTATCGAAATTTATTTAAAATTTAGCCTATGGCTAACTAATTAAAATTTATTATTATTATTATTAGTATTATTATTATTATTATTATTATTATTGGTGCCGAGAGATGTGGAAAAGCCGAGAGCTGAGGAAAACCCGGCGCATAGGCGGAATAATATAGTAGGATAAATTAGCCTAAACAACGTCAAACGTTGTTGACAAATGTCGGTCTGAAAGGTAATTATTAATGATAATTTGATAATGCAGAACCTATTGTTGACAATCGTCGGAAAACAGTCTGAGCAGGAGTATAAAAGAAAGAGGGAAAAACACGAGAGGACCATAACTCATCAGACAAGAAAAGAGGACCGGAATTCCTCAGACAAGAAAAGAGACATTATCAACCAGACAAGAAAGGACAATTATTATTAACTAGATACGAGAGAGCAGATATTATTAACTAGAGTGAATCGACGTGAACGAGCAGTAGCTAGGTTAGTAGAGAAATCCAAATCCAAGTAAAAGTCAAGGTTATCTATCAGACAGGGTGGTTCTCCCTTGGACAACCTACCCTAAGATAATCCGAGCCAAACAGTGGTTAAAAGGTGCAAATCAAGTAGTGAAATTGTGATTACAAATATTGAACCAAAGGATTGATTTGTTATTGTGATAAAGTGCAAATAAAATTATTCTGTGTTGGGTTTGCTTATTTGATCGAAAAAGGACACGAGGAGTCAGAGGGAACCGACTTTCAATAATAATAACCCAACATCTCTTTTTTCTCATATTTGGTAGGGTTTAATTGATGTTTTAATAGGTTTATTTTAAATTTGCGTGATATGTTTGCATGTGTGTTACCGATCCATTTAAACATTTTCCAAGGCCGTTTGTGTTCTGGCCCAACATGTGTTTATGTTTAAAAAAATTTTCTTCAATTTCCTTCCTTCCTATAATATAAGTTTTTATTTTTGGTATTTTTTTTATAAAATTTTCGGCTTTAATTTTTAAATAAAAATTGTCTAAAAATTTACTAAAAATAGTTTTATATAGAGTTTTTATTGAACTGAACATTTCTACATTTTGAAAGTTTGCATGCATTATTTACTATGTATTATGTGTTTATGTTTAAAAAAATTTTCTTTAATTTCCTTCCTTCCTATAATAAGTTTTTATTCAGTTGAACAAATTACATGTAGACACAATTATGTATGTCCCTATATTATAACATTATTGATTTTTTCATTTTAGTATAGCAGTTTTTAATGAACTGAAACAGCTGTATGTATAATTAAAAATCTTATCGTTTATATATATCTAAAAATCTCCATGCGAGAACCAAAAGTCCAGAAGTGCTTGCCCACCTACGGTAACATAAAATTCAAATGTAGTCACATGTAAAATTTTCATCTTTTTGTGACTTTTATATTGAACTCAATGAGCTATATAAGTATTTTAAATAATCACTATTTCATGTATAAATTGCAAACTTTGAAAATCAATAATATATATATTATAAATTATATATTATATTAATTTAAATTTAAATTTTTTATGATTTATAATCAATCTGTAAAAAAAATTTCAAATTAAAATTACAAATTCATCAACTTTATAATAAAAGCGAATAAAGAACAAAAAAATTCATAATTCACAAACTCAAACAATTCAAAAATATTCAAAACACAAGTGTTCACATTATTTGCATCTTAATTTTCAGATCCAGTGACTTTATCAACATCGCCTAACATATAACACGTACCCAATAATTATTAAAAAATTATAATCAAATTTGAGTCAGGCTTATCTTTTTTACTCTTAACAGGAATGCTCTTCAATGTATGTTGCATTACACCCATTTTATGTAAATTGATAAACAAGATCTGAGCACAATCGAAATGAAATTTACGACTTATTAATGAACATATTTGAACCGAATTTGAAACGATCTGTTTGTCTAAGACTCATTAATTTATAATTAAAAGTAATTTATTAATTTAATTAATCCGTGTTATAATTTTGACTGATACGCACATATGTACCACAATCAAAGACCAAAATTGTAATTAAACACCAACTAAACAATAATAAATGAAAATAACACCAATTAAACAATTAAATAAATAAATTTAAAAAATACCGCTAGGCAGACACAAACACAAATAATTTTAAAAATATAAACCGCTAAACCTCGCAAAATGAAATAAAAGCCATTCAGTAAAAATATTTTATAAATAAATTAAAATTTACTGAGAAAGAACCTCGCCAGGGTGAAAAAGAATAAATATAAACATTACAAATTGGTAAATTAAAACACAAAATAAGATGATTAGTCGCACACTTGAGTGAAAACAATATATATATACGACGGTTAAAATCATAATTTTTAACATACTATACATTAAGTGATCTCCAGTACATTTTCCAATAGTATACTAGTTTCGAGCTATTGTCTCTCATCAATACTATGTGGGAGGCACTCAGATTTCCCTTCGCGCCAGGTAAGTGTAAAAAACAGTGTCAAGTTAACACTGTTATACACTTATCCTGATGCACTGGACATCAAATAAGTTTGCAAAGTTTGGATTTAAGGCAAGAAAAAAGACGAATCTTTATCTTGAACCT
Organism: Schmidtea mediterranea; assembly: GCA_022537955.1. Taxonomy (NCBI): domain Eukaryota; kingdom Metazoa; phylum Platyhelminthes; order Tricladida; family Dugesiidae; genus Schmidtea; species Schmidtea mediterranea. The sequence goes on from CM039680.1 coordinate 92,994,997, forward strand.
CCTTTCACTAGAAACCATGGTAAATATAATCTTATGTCTTCTTCTATTCAAAGTAAGTATTTTAGTTTCAATTTTTTGGTTTTGATCTCGAATATATTTTGTTGTTTTGTGGGGTTCATGGCTTTTATGACCCCAACCCCAGATGTAAATATTTTCTTGCCCCCAATGGTTACCCGTCGCGAGGCAACGTTGGGGATGTAACCATCGGTTTTGAGATCGCCAAAGGTGAGCGCCATTTAGAAACTACTCTGGCCCGACCTTAAACTGGGTTCAACGCACTACCGTTAGAAGGTATATGCGTGGTTTTCTTTCTCTGGTCCCTTACTGAGGTATTTTCATTTCTGTGATCGTCTCTGGTTTCGGAATATTTTAGTCGAGTCGAATCAGATAACGCTGTAAACGCTATTCGTAAATATTTATTAAATAACACAGCCTGATGTCTATGATTAAGATCACACGTCTCGAATTTGAGCCGCACGACGTTTTGCGCGCTCAGATTTCCCTGGCCGGCGCTTGATTGGTTGGTTCTTGGACGTGGATGAAGTGGCCGCATCTCGATAGGCCAGTTGTGTTGGGGCAAACACTTAGGGATAAGTCACTGCCGCACTCTCTTGGCACGCCGACAGTGCTATCTTTAAACCCTTGATCTGCGTTTTCTGATTTTGGGTGAGCTGTGGTTCTTCAGCCCGCCCTTTTTGCGCCTCCTCCATCTTCTGGTATATGGCTTTTACCCTCTTCGGCTCGATCCATGTCCCCATGACCTATTGGATCTCCCGAGTGATCTGCAGGAGCTGTTGTTGTAGTTCCCGGTTGGTGGCATGGGCCTTATCCAGCTCCTGTTGTAGGATGGAGAACTGTCGTAACCTCATTTCTAAAATAATAAATTTTTAATCAGGCCTGGTACTACAGTTGCGGGAAATCTATCATTCTATTAGTATAATTTGTCACTAAGTCGCCATAAAATGTTTATTTCTCACCCTGAGATTTAATAACAAAATAATGAAACGCGAAAACAATAAGATTTATTTCAAATTTTTCGTTCAAGTCATGCGCATTAGTACCAACCCGTAGTATTCCTACTTCCTTTTCTTGCCATCTCGCATCTCCCTCGGCAAGATGCGTCGTGGAATTACCACGTTCATGTCCACCATCTGTTCTTGTAGTTTCGGATCGTCTAACTCGTAGGAGACATTGTAGCGCGGGGCATACCCGTCAGTGCTGGGTATCCTGCCCGCCGCGATATCCGTATTGACCTGTCTCAGATACCGCCTGGCTTGTTCCACTTGTCTGTTTGTCTCCTCTTGATGAGCTTTGAGGCGCGCTAGTAAGTATTCGGCCTGGCCCCGCATCTCTCTGGCCGGGTTGTGTCCTGGCTCCCTTTTGATCGCCATGTATGGAAGGTCGATCTCGCCCGAGACTCTCTGCTTGCTGGATCTTGTCTCGCGCACCGGAGAAATGGAAAATCCCGCATCCCACATCGTCTGCCTACACCTGGCAGCCGAGTGAGCGGGGAATCGTGCTATTACTCGGGATGCGTCAATCCACGAGTTTTCTAAAATTAAAAGAAGCATTAAGCGATGAACGGAATTTACACTTTATTTGGTTTTGGGGAATTAGCTTAGAATTTGGGTACGACGATTTAACTGGATTGGTTGCGGCAGGTTTACCTAGTGTCGAGAAACTCTTGACCGGGCTGCTTTAGGAGGGGTCTTTTTAGTTCGCGCAGCTCGTTGACAGTGATCTGGAATTCAATTCGGTACTGTTCTATGGGGTCTCCCCCCGAGTAAATTGCTGAGGTCAGCTAGCCTTGGTTCAGCTCGTATTTATAAATCATTAGTTATCAAATATTTAATTAATATTTGACTTAGAATTTACGAAAGATTTCCGATGATGTTCCTTTTACTGACCTTTGTCGATATTTCTAATTTAATTTATTTAATCGAAAACCTATTGTTTTTAAGTAAAAGTTTGTTTCTATGGATACTGCTAAATTTAACGAAGTACTTAATATTCATAGCATTTGAACACTTTTATACAAGTTCTGATTTAAGGTATTGATTATCGGGTTATAAATTTTGTAGGGATTCGGAAGATCACTGGGTCGTTAGTATAAGACTTGATTAGTTCCCAAACATTCTAGTTAACGTAAGATTTAAATTATCCACAAGCACTTTATTTGGAAAAAAAATTTAATTAATACGTAAGTACTTTATTTAGTATACCCTTTGATTAATTCGGGTATTTTCTTTAATAAAAAATTTAATTAATTCATAAGTACCTTATTTAGTATAAACTTTAATTAATTCAGGTATTTTCTTTAATAAAAAATTTAATTAATTTACTGAAATTTAAAAATATAACCTCTATAGTTAAATTAAAATTCCCAATTAACAATTCGTGTATGCATTTATTGATTTAAGTTACCATTTCTTGTGAATTGTGGGTCTGACAAAATTTCTCCTAGGCCTACAGGTTCATATTTAATAATACCATAGGTTCGTTTCCTCCGACTCCCTGTCAACGACCTGTGCAAATGATCCTGGATTCATAAGGTAATGGTTAATAAAAACGGATGGTTGTCGTTTGATGGTCTTTTGGTTTAGTTCATTGGTTTCGAATTTAAATGCTATTTAATCAGTTATAGGACGATGGCTTGTTTTTAACTTCATTGAAAAAAAAATTCAAATCGGGCCAAAGGAAATATTTATATTCTACGACAGCGGTGGACATGGTCTATTGATAGATCTTGCTGGTGGGTCTTCATCACGGACGAATAAGTGGCGGGTTGTACCTGGATACTAGCGCTCAATATATCGATTAACAATATGGTTAAAAAATTCCTAATTCCTTACCCTCGTATAAAGTCCGGTTGGTACTCGTGGCCTTAGGTTCTTCTTTCTCATGCTCCGGAAACTCTCTTGGGGCTTGTAAATTTCTTCTGGACATCTTAGTAATAACTGGAGAAGTCTAAGTTGCGCCGGTTATTATATTGGCTGTGTGCATGCAAGGACAGGGAAAATTTATAGCTTCCGCACAACTGGTCTGACTGTCGCCGGATAGAATAATTCTTCGATCGCGAGTATGTGTGCGTGCTTGAATCGAATTTTCTATTAGCATACATGCTACTGTCTAAGGTCGTGTGCAGATGCATTTCCATCCCTAATAAATCCCTTTTTCGGTTTATTTTTGATCGATCAACTCTCAGGAAATGTCAGATTGAACATTTATAAATCAGATGCCTATCATGTTGATCCAAATCAGTTTTCGTCGATGTTAAATTTATTACAGTTGATTTTAGGCATTGTTAGTTCATTCATCGCTTGGCCATTTTGGATTATTAGTTTAGTATTCGTGTGGGCAGAGTTGTTGCTCATCAGTGGTTCTGTTCTCATGAATCGGCGCCCGAGGCTGAACTTTTGCTATTACCTCCGAATTGTTTCAGGTGTAGGTATTCACTGTTATTTTAATATGATGAACTATTACCTTTTAGGTTTTTATACTTCCGACCTACCGGCACACGCCGTTCGTGATTATCATTTCATACCTCGCGTCGGCGACCTATTTTAATCAGCGTCGGATGATACTGTCTACAGCGACTATTGAGACTTAAGATGGATATATTATCATGTCGTCAATGACCGGTGCACGGGAAAATTTTGGGAAAGCTACTCATTGTGGTATTCTACTTATTTGTGATGTTTTTGATTATCTTTTACCGATAAACGTTGTTAAATAAATTCCTTTGGAGTCTTTTGTTTATTTAAGTTTTATTTGTTGCTAGTTATTCGAGATTTGTACTTGGGTAATTCGTTTAATTTTTTGACCGGGAAGCTTGTACCTTTATATCGTATATCAGTATGATTGTTTGTGAACTCTTTAATGTAAATCTCATCCCTCAATACATTTTAAGTCTAGCCATTTCTTTTATTTATTTTCTGATAATTCAAGGTGCCATTTTATTATCCTGTTAAATTTTGTAGTGCTCATGACCATCGTGTCGCTCCTCGGTTCCATGCAGAGATTTTAGTCAATGTAAATATTCGAATCTCGTCGCAAGACTTACATGTTTATTTGATATTAGGGATCTTGACTGAGGATTTACTTTTTCTTCCTAGTTGGCTAGAATTTCGGAATTTATTTGTCAATTTACCGTTATGGTTGTGGAAATGTACTACTGGGAATTTATTATTTTGATATAGAAATCGAAAACTGGGTTTCAGCTGGAATTAATCCAATCTCACCATTATATTTTACTTTACGACTGCGCATTCATCAAGGATTTTTATGTTTGTAAATTATAGCAGTACGGGTTTATTTTGAATCCTCTTTTACGATTTGAATTTTTGTTTCGTTTAACATCTTTAGATTTAAATTGTTTTTTAATTCGAAATTTAATTTCACCTAAAAGCTTTACATGATTTTCATTAATTTCAAGGTTTGATTTCAATTAAATTTCTTTATTGCAAAATATTAGAAGGTTATAGCAACGATTTTTAGTCTCTGACTTCCCGTCAACTTCCCCTTTAATTGATCCTAGGCGCATTTGTGTTTATATTACAAATTAATGAGTGCCCACTGGACTACTCGGTGTTTTGATTTTTAGCCGTTTGTCAGTACAAATTTAGGTTGAATTTATGGGAATTGAGTGATGACGAAATAGACAAAAGACTATTCCCCCTTCTACCCATTTCCCCTATACGGACTGATATTTACGTTCCAGCTCCTGCGTTCTCACGCCGGAGCCTTCACGGGCACGAACTATTGGCGATTTTACACTCACTTACACAGTTCGATAGAGTATATAATATTTTAATGACTTGTGGTGTTGTAACGGCTGTGGGCCGGAAAAATTTCGACAAAAATATTATTTATAAAACTTTTATTGGACATCATACACATAGATCATAAATGTATTTGTCGTATTCAGTTCAAAATTCACATTTCAACATTTCCCCACGCCGACATCTCAAACAGAGCTCGTATGAGGTTGTTTGGATGCGACGTGGAAAAAGTTTTCAAAAAACATCTCTTCACTTACATCAAGAATTGTTTTCGCTGAGTAAGACTGATTCAAAACTTCGGTTCGAAAATCTGCTTTCAAAAATTGATTCCAATTATGTGAAAATGAATCGGTATGTATACCTATTGTACGACCCTAACCTTGCGTGTTAAATTTGATTTAGTAAAACAAAATTTGACCTTGTGATTTTCTAGTATATTCTAATCTTAATTTTATTATTTTTGTAATTTAATTCGACAATTTTATTTTTAATTTTTTAATTGAATTGTTTCCAATTCAAATTATTTAATTTTTGTTTCATTTATATAGATTTTTCTATTTTTTAGTAAATTGTCAAATTTTCGTGTTCTCATGTTATTTTTATGTTTATTTCGTGCGGATCTTGTTGCACTTTGTTATTATTTTAATTTATTTTTGTGTTTCTGGATTTTATATTTAATTGTTTTCTTTCTCGTATTTTAGCATGGTTAGTTGGTGTTTTATGGGTCTGATTTTAAATCTGCATGTTGTATTTTCGTGTGTATTACCGATTCATTTAAACGATTCTCAAGGCCGTTTGTGTTCTGGCCCAACAGTTTTAATAAATTATTAAATAATAGTTGGTAATTCTGACTTCATGTACTCGATAAAATAAGACTTTCCTACTAACGAATTCCTTATTCTTTGATTCCCTATTTTAATAAATTTTTGTCTCAACAATATCCTAATATCAAGTTTGATCCTGTCCCTACCTGATGCAAAATGCCGATTGCTTCTGAGTTGGAGTTTCTTTTTATAATTGAAATAATCATTTCAACTAAATCGTCTCATTTGAAAATCTTTGCTTCGCGGCCTTTTTCATCATTTCTCCGTCGAACGAAATAATTAATTGTTCCACTGTGCGTCTCCCTCGTAATAATCTTTTTTTCTGTTTTCATATTATTCATGCTGTCATGATAATGGTTTTCAAAATCTACTTTGTTTACTCTCCTTGATGTTTACTTAACTCGAGTTTTCCTTAATTAATTAACGATTTTATGTTTTAAACGTTTTCTTGCTTTTGACCCTTTCTTAACACATTCTGATAAATCCGTTCTTACCATGATCTTCCCCATCATCTCTTCTGCATCTGACCCGTTTTTCAAATTTTAATTCGATAATTTGTTGATTTCTCATGGTTTAGAATTTTCAATATGGGTGTATGGAAATTATAATCATTTAAAATAATTTTAAATTTAACAACTCCAAAATTTTGGATGTTATTGTTGTTTTCTTACATCGAGTTATTGTCGCAATTGTTATTTGGTAATCGATTTTATTTTTCAATAAACGTTTATATTATCTGAAATTCGTAGTTATTATTAAGACTCCTTGGAGTCAGATAAATAATTGTTAATGTATATTTCACATTTCACATGCAACTAATTTTACCTAACACAAGTATACGAAAACTATCATTCACATAAAGTTTATAAACTATGAGTTTCTGAAATTGGAACGAAATAATATTGAAGCCATGGTTGGTGCTAGAGGAGAACCCATAGCTACTCCAACTATATGCTGATACCATTTATTATTTAAAATAAATTTTACTTTCAAAGTAGCAAGCTCAAGAAGTATTCGAGAAGTGAACATATTAAATTCTTTCAAAAATGCAACATTTTGGGGAATTTTTTGATTAATTTCGTTGGAACTCTAAATTTTTATTTGTAATAATGATATTTAACGTTTTTGTCATCAAATTATGTAATAAAACTGCTACTTTCACATAAATTTATTATAACCATTATTTAGCTTGATCGAATATTAGAACTCTCGGATATTTCTATGACTCATAGGCAAGTAATTGATCAATTGATACAAGAAATTAACGAAACATGCGGGGAAAATGAGGATATTTATAACCTTTCTTCTGCACATTGGCATGAAATGAATGTCCTGACGAAAGACATTCATATCAATCCTGATTTTGCTGGGAATCGAAATCCCAGATCTGATACTGACATTAGAGGAGCGGTAAGGATTTTTATTTATATCTAATTTGAAGTATTTATATTAGATAATTGGGCTGAATATCGATTCTTCCAAAAGTTATATTTCTAAATTATATTTGGCAACAATTCAGTCATTAATGGTAAGATATGTACATTACTTCCAACTACCTTTTATTTTTAAAAAATACATTTAAGTCATAAGATAAAAAGCTTTTTAAGGTTTCTACGTAGAATGAAGTGAGCTTTGTCTTAAACTTCGTGAATAATGAAAAAATTCAGATTTATACGATTTATAAAATTTTCAATCACTTAAGATTTTATTTTGTTTCATTTCAATTGATTTGAAAATAAAGAATACGATTCTCGTAGGTTTGATTAGTGACCTAATGTTTCGTAGAAACCGAAATGTGCGAATATCAAAATGTAGTTAATCAAACGCCGCATTAAATTTGTAACCTAATGGACACGATATAGTCCCAATATACTAGAAGGTAGTATATCCTTTCAGTATTCAAGGTTGCCAATATCTAGTCTTTCATGGTTTAATCTCGATCGAATATGTTTTACATTGTGATTCCTGATTGGTGCTTTCTGAGTAATTCAAGGAAAAGCAAATGTATTTCCACGTGTTCCAAAGGAAGTCGTTTAAACAAATCAATTCCATTGAATGTATGGAAAACGATGAAATGTGGTAGAAACGAGGTCAAGCAGTGAGGATATAAACCAGTAATCAAAAGATCCATTGTCTCGATATTCAAATGAAATGCACATGATTTCACAAGTGGATTGAGGAGAAACATATCAAAGCATATAAGACATGAAACATTTACTGAATTTTTTGGAATCCAGCTACAAAATCTCTTCTCGGAAATTTTTTTCTGAAAATGTTTGATCGCATAAAATAGAGCAAAACAAAATTTATCCACCCTGGATTTGTGGACATCTGAGCAAAACATCAATTTCTATTTGAGTCTCACAGCATATTGGCGCACCCTTCATTTGTTCACCAAATAGCATTTCTTCACTGGAATTAAAAATTCGTTGAAAATTCCTGCAAATAAGTATGAAAATTTTCCTTTCCATTTGTTCCATTAGTCCAAAAGGTTCTGTTCTTATAGATGGTCAAATTTAGCTCGATGTTCTATATAATTTACTATATAATTTCATTGTTTTTTAGTGTTTAAAAGTCTGATTGCAATCACAAAAGGTCCAGATACTTTGCCCTTCAAAATTTTATATTGCTTTAAATAGAATATTGTATTTGATTTATTTGAGTATTTTCCTTACATTTAGATAAATTTTCATGTTCTGCTTGGGTGTATTCGATTGTTAAAGCCGACACTAAAATAATTTTTTATTTTTCCAAATAATTTACAAAAATACAATAAACTTTTCCTGACGTGTTTGAATACAAAGGCCTATTGTGTGGTTTTCTCTGAATATGCTAGTGTTTTATAAATAAATTAATGCTCGCATATCTGTTATGGTTAGTGGCCGTCCATAAATGACGTCACGCACATAAGGTGAAGGGGGGTCAAGCATTTGTGATGATGAGGGGTGTTTAAGAACTGTGACGTCACATAATAAATTTTGTATTTTTTCAACATAATTTCAGCTTTTCAGGGCTTCCATTTTAATACATGTTTTCTTATACGATATTAGATCAGTATTACACTAAATACATATGTTGGGGTATCGCGAAAAAGCACAATAACATTGATAAAACACAAAAATGATAAAAGTGCAATATTAATTAAAAAATTTATAAAAATTCGAAAGTAATATGGAGCGGGGGAAATTGGTATGGTTGAACGCCAAATTGAGAGACGAGTCCAGAAATAATAATAAAAATTTAGTGAAGGGTCCCTAGAATATAATATAAAAAAGGAAATTAATTAAGCAAAATTAATTACTAATGGGAAGCCCGAGTCAATGGGAAGCCCGAGGCAATGGGAAACCCGAGAGATGTGGAAAATCCGAGAGCTGAGGAAAACACGAGAGATGAGGAAAACCCGGCGCACAGACGGAATAATAAATTAGCCTAAACAACATTAAATGGGCGCCACTAAGTTACGGAGAGGTAGTTAATTCGTAATTAGTAATTTGGTAATGATCCAAACGTTGTTGACAAATGTCGGTCTGGAAAGTAATTATTAATGATAATTTAATAATGCAGAACATATTGTTGACAATCGTCGGAAAACAGTCTGAGCAGGAGTATAAAAGAAAGAGGGAAAAACACGAAAGGGACAGTAGTCACCAGACAAGAAAAGAGGGCCATTATTCGCCAGACAAGAAATGAGAACCATTATCAACCAGGCAAGAAAAGACAATCGTTAGCAACCAGATACGAAAGAGCAGATATTCTTAACTAGAGTGAATCGACGTGAACGAGCAGTAACTAGGTTAGTAGAGAAATCCAATTCCAAGCAAAAAAAAGGGTTATCTATCAGACAGGGTGGTTCTCCCTTGGACAACCTACCTTAAGATAATCCGAGCCATACAGTGGTTAAAAGGTGCAATTCAATTAGTGAAATTGTGATTACAAATATTGAAATAAAACGGATTGATCTGTTATTGTGATAAAGTGCAAATAAAATTATTCTGTGTTGGGTTTGCTTATTTGATCGAAAAAGGACACGAGGAGTCAGAGGGAACCGACTTTCAATAATAATAACCTAACACATACTAAAATGTCAATAAAGTGATTTGAAACATGTTCATTTTCAAATATGAAATACAGCTTTTTAGGGGGGAACAAAGATTTGTGACGTCATATTTGAGGGTGTCTAACGTTTTGTGACGAGAGGAAGGAGGAGTAAAAAATCGGTAAAATCGCGTGACGTCATTTATGGACGACCCATTATTTATTATTATCAAAAAAGTCTATTCTACTTATATCTACGTGTATAACTAACTAATTATTTTTATTTTTTCCTCACTTAGTTCGTCCCAGCTTTCCGGACTTCTAATTAATATTTAAATCCGCATTTTCGTTCTTATCTAACAAAATTTCTGTTTCTAAAGAACTTTCTCTATTCCTGTCATATTATAAGTTAGCTGATATCTTTGAAGATTTGAAGATGTTTCATGTATAAAACACCAAAAAAATTATCGCCTGCTTTTGTAGATCTAATTTCAGTCTCACATTCCCCCATAATTTCTATTTTTTCATGGTAAAATTTTAATAAAATAAATAATATATGAAATTAAGTTTTTATTATGTTACTTTTTTTACCATTCAACATATCGGCTTTTTTATTTATGATTTACAATAAACATAAAAAGTTTAATTTAAATTTCATGCTGATTACATATTGTAATTTTAAGGATAGATAACACGAATCGATTAATTGTTGTAAAAAAATCGCCTAATTTAATGTTATGGAGAATATCTTCGCGATTTATATATAATACTAATAACACATATAACTGTATTATTGAAATATAATTTTTCAGGAAAGCTTAAAAAAAAGTTCATTTTATTTTTTAATTATTTAGCGCCTAAGTGCTATAGTTCTGTTAGCACATTGTTTGGGACAGCTCTGCTTGGTGTGTTGTTTTAATGTTGTATTATCCATTTAGTAAAACAAAATTTATAACCCAGTTTTTTCCCCAGAAATACTCTATCAAACTGAAATTATTTCAACTAGGAATAATCACCTAATCACTAAAATATCATTTTATTCAAAAATTTAAGCCAGTCTACCAAACTGTTCACTATGTTTGAGGCACCATACTATAACGTTTGGGAGCCCTGTGCAGAAAACTAAAAAAGTAAGAATTTTTAAAAAAATATTAATTTTATTTTTTTTATTGAAATCTTTCGGTTCGTGGTATTTTTTTGCTATTTAAAAAGTTTTTGTTATAGTAATGACAATAATAAAAATGTTGAAAAGTACAAAAAGGGTTATATTAAATTTTATTTTAAAAAATATTTTTCACAGGTAATCATTAATATTATTTATATTATAGTACGGATTTAAAGAAATTCTTGATCTGTTATTGAAAAATTGTGTTGAAATAGATTCTATTGCTGTATGTGGAGGACTATCAAAAAATTCTCTTTATTGTCGAGTTTTGGCTGATGTTTCTGGTACATTACTATTGGCATTTTTTTAATTCTATTTCAGGGTTGCCTGTTATGCTTATGCAAAATGAAGAACTTGTGTTACTTGGAGCAGCAAAGTTAAATATTTTACATTCTATTCAATTATTTCAAGAAAAGGTTAGAAATAATATTAAAATATATTTTTACTAATTTGTTACGATTATCTAAAAATAAATAACTCAGAATATAATATTAACTCAATCAAATTTGATGCGCACAAATAGAAGTAATTTACATAAAACAGAGAAAAAATTTTATATTGACGGACTTTTTGGATGAAATTGACAATAAATTTGTATTTTATATAAATTTAAAAAATTGTTGTTAAATTAAAGTATAAAGCAATAATATAATTGTAACAAGTACTGAACGCATTCGAATTGATTGATTAATTGTGCAGTTGTAATCAATGGTATTGTGAATTATGTTTTAATTGTGCGGGTCAATAAATGTATACATATTGTTTAGAATTCGATGTTCGCACAAACGACATGTATTGCGTTTTGGAAGGCTTTCGTTTTTATCAAACTCTCTTTATGCACTCCATAATTTATTTTAAAAATGCCTGTAAATCTGATGGCAAGTTCTGCTTTTGTAAGAGGATTTTTTTATCTACAAGAAAAATTAAAAAATGATATGTATATGTGAGGTGTTGTCAGCAGTAAATCGAATATTTCGGATGTTTTCTCAGAGTGATTTAAAATCAATTTGAATAATTAAAGAAAATAATATCAGTTTTTATTAGTAAAATCTTTAAAATTCTTTAACTTTTATTAAAATTTTAAATATTTAATTTCTCTGTTAAATTGTTTTGATATTATTTGGTCCAATGCTTGAAAGATTGTTTAAATATTAAACAATATTGAAATATAAATAAATTTTTGGAATATAGGTTCGTTTAATGTAAATGCTATTCAAGATAATTTAGAAGATGTTTTAACAACTTCTAACTTGACGACTTTATCAATGAAATTCTTTATAAAGAAATTATTCTCGGTAGATTTTCCTAGGCGGGATAGTGTCAAGGAATTCATCAAAGAATGCGCAAAGTACTTCAAAGTGGTTTAGATGCCCGTGTCAAGATAAGAGGTAATGGTCGAACTACTAATCGACAAAGGGATAGGAAACCTAGACACAGGAGTTGACTTGAAAAGTAAATGCTATAAAGAAAGATTGCAGAAAGCATTTATTTAAAAAGACAACTTTGACAGAAGACTTGCAATCAGCTTCGTTCTATAAACAAACGAGCAAGGAACCCGAAAATTATTTTGCAATAGACAGGTTAGTTAACAAAATTTTAGGGCATGAGTTAAACAAAAAGTTTAACAGAATATCTGTTGATGCACTGTGCTACCGAGAACACATTGAGAAAAGAATTATGTCTAAACGATGCCAAAGGAACGGTGGAAGTTGAACAAAAAATTAAAAAGTTGCACTACAAGGTAAAAAAATATCAATATAATTACACTAGTTGTCGTGCGCCGTAAACTTAATTCCCAACACATTCATTCGCATATGGCCCGGTGTAGACCAAATGTTGTATCACAAAAGCAATATGCTCACCTTTAACCGATAAACATTTTATTTAACACATGAACCAAAGACCAATTATGTAAAAAATGGTAGGGTTTTGACTGGGTAGTTGAGCTACGGTGTAGTTGTTTCAAAAGTCCATCGTTGTAGAGTTTAAGCAGGTAGCCATTTTCAAAAAATATATCGATTACTACACCAAAATGAGAGCAGCTAGTACAGATACTTTTTAATTTTTTGTTCAACTTCCACCGTTCCTTTGATATCGTTTAGACATAATTCTTTAATCAATGTTTTCTCGGCAGCACAGTGTATCAACAGATATTCTGTTAAACTTTTTGTTTAACTCATGCCCTAAAATTTTGTCAACTAACCTGTCTATTGCAAAATAATTTTCGGGTTCCTTGCTCGTTTGTTTATAGAACGAAGCTGATTGCAAGTCTTCTGTCAAAGTTGTCTTTTTAAATAAATGCTTTCTGCAATCTTTCTTTATAGCATTTACTTTTCAGGTCAACTCCTGTGTCTAGGTTTCTTATCCCTTTGTCGATTAATTGAAATGTTGTTTATCTCAGTTAAACTTTTTATTTTATCACAATTTATTCATGAATTTTGGAATTATTCAAAAAATGTAAGTCATTTATTTATTAATTTATATACCAAAAATTTTCAGTTTACCCAAATTCACTTCGTTCTTTAGACAGTTTTGAAAAAATTTCTTGATGCAATGGTAATAATTTGGATTTTATTCAGCCCATCTTTCATAACTTCTAAAATTCTTTTTATTGGTATTTGATATTCTGTGATGATTTTTATAATATAATTAAATTTTAAATATAAACTTACATATTTCGTTGAATTTCTATGTGCAGGATAGTTAATGTTGCGGAAGTATCAATAGATATTATGTAATAAATTTTAGAAAAATAAATAAAATTTGATAGATATAATAATATATTTTGGTTCTGTTGTTTGCTCGCAATTTTTGATGTCCTTGAAACATTGTGAATATCTTCGGAAAAAATCGTTATTTTTAAAATAAAGTATAAAAATAGCGACAATTTATTGTCCAATGTTCAATTTATTGACTAATTTACTAGTATTTTTATTATAGAAATTTTCTGAACCAAGATTGTGCGCAAGTATTTTTTTTTCTTTTATGAAATTTCTCTGCCCTCCTATAATATAAGCTCCTACCGAATGACGCAGCTCTTACCAACATTCTAATTTACACATGACACACACATTTATTATTGGTTAGATTTTTGATTGATTATATAAAATCAATTATGCTGTCTCATTAGCTCCAATTTCATTCGCTTTGCTGTATATGAACTTTTGAATTTGTGTATTGTTGTCACAAAGTTATGAAATTATTATTAATATTCCTGAAAATTATTACAATATTTGAGAATTCAAGGAAAGTAGTTCTCAAGAATGTTGGATACCTTTTACGATAAGAAACAAGAAGTTTTTGAATGTGTTTCTCAAGACACAAAAAATTTCAATATTGAAGAGGATAGCAGTCTATGTGCATATAAATAGATCTAATTAAGTCTAATAGTGGAGCTGAACCTGATAATACACTGTATGGTGCTAAAAGATTTTGAAAAGTTCTAATCTTAACTCTAATTGATAAATGGCCAATGTCGTAAGTCATATGGGTTAATGCAATTTTTTATATCATTCAAAATTTTTTCTATGTTGAAAAGTACACGATTTCCTATGTCACCACTGGACCAAAAAAGATAGAATATTTTTCGAAATTTTTTCAAAATTTTTTCTATGTTTAAAAGTACACGATTTCCTATGTCACCGCTAGACCAAAAAAGATAGAATATTTTTCAAAATTTTTTCAAAAATTTTTCTATGTTTAAAAGTACAAATATTTTTTCAAGGTCACGGATTTTTTAATCATTTTTTAATTATAATATATCTACTTACTTTTATTAGTAGTATATATTTTGTAAATTTAATTTTATTATTATTTTTTATAAATATTATTATTTTTATTATTGTACTACTTACTTTTATAAGTAGTATATATATATATTTTTTAATTATTATTTTTATTATTATTAATATTATTATTATTATTATTACTATTATTATTATTATTACTATTTTTATTACTATTATTATTATTATTATTATTAATATTATTATTAATATTATTACTATAATTAATAAAAACTATATACAAATAAAACACATTATTATTATTATTACTATTATTATTATTTTTATTATTAATATTATTACTATAATTAATAAAAACTATATACAAATAAAACACATTATTATTATTATTATTATTACTATTATTAAAATGATTATTTTTATTATTGTACTACTTACTTTTATAAGTAGTATATATATATATATTTTTTAATTATTATTAATTTTATCATTATTATTATTAATTTTATCATTATTATTATAAATATTATTATTATTATAGTTATTATTATTATTATAGTTATTATTATTATTATTATTAATTTTATCAATATTATTATAATTTTTTTTTATTATTCTTATTATTATTATTAATAGTATTAGTTTTATAATTATTATTATAAATATTATTATTTTTATTATTATTACTATTATTATTATTATTAATATTATTACTATAATTATCATGATTTTTATTATTATTTATTATTATTATTATTGTCAAGGTCATTGGATGACTCATCATAATTTTTCAAGGTCATTTAAAATTTCTCGAGGTCATATTATTTTTAAACATTTTTAAATTTTAATTTACTACTTATTTTTATAAGTAGTATATATTTTGTAAATTTATTTTATTATAATTAATATTTTTATTATTATTATTAATATTATTATTAATATTATTATTACTTTTTATTATTCTATTATTACTTATAAAAAATTTTTTTAATACTTATAAAAACTTTAATTATTATTAATATTAATATTTTTATTAATTTTATTATTATTATTATTTTTAATATACTTATTACTTATAAAATTTATTAAAATTTTTATTATTATTAATACTTTGAAAACTTTTTATAATATTATTATTATTATTATTTTTATTATTATTATTATTTTTAATAATATTATTATTATTATTAATGTATAAAACTTCTATTATAAGGAAATAATTTTATTATTATTAATATTATTATTAATATGATTATTAATATTATTAATTAATATGATTACTTATTAATATTGTTTAATTATATTTATTTTTATTATTATTATAATTATTATTATTGTTTTTATTATTATTATTGTCAAGGTCATTGGATGAGTCTTTATTTTTTTTCTTTCAAGGTCATGTTAAAGTATGTCAAGGTCATTTAAAATTTCACAAGGTCTTAGTATTTTTAAACATTTTTATATAAATTTACTACTTATTTTTATAAGTAATGTTTTAATGTTTTTTAATTTTAATTTTATTATTATTATAATTTTTTCAAAGTCATAATATTTTTAGTCATTTTTAAATATAAATTTACTACTTATTTTTATAAGTAATGTTTTAATATTTATTATTATTATTATTTTCAAGGTTATTGGATGAGTCATAATATTATTTCAAGGTCATTTAAAAGTAGGTCAATGTCATAGTATTTTTAAACATTTATAATTTTAATATACTACTTATTTTTTATAAGTAGTGTTTTAATGTTCTTTAATTTTTATTCTTTTAGTATTATTATTATTATTATTATTATTATTATTATTATTATTATTATCTTATAAGTAGTGTTTTAATGTTTTTTAATTTTTATTTTATTATTATTATTATTATTTTTATTATTATTATTTTTATTATTATTATTGTTATTATTATTATTATTATATTTTATTATTATTATTATTTTTATTATTATTATTGTTATTTTTATTATTATTAATAATATTACAAGTTTTTATTATTATTATTTTCATTATTATTTTATATAAATTTTCAACAAAGTATATAAAATTAATATTGAATAGAAAAAGTTTGTCCAATTGTGGTTCATAGTATAGAGGGATAGAACAATTGTAAATGTTTGTAAAAAAGTTAAAGAAAAATTCTATATTTTTAAGAAAATATGTGCAAATAAATATCAAAACTAATTATGGCTCAAATGTGTGTGTTAAACCATCGATATGTTACAGTGTTTATGGAAAAACTTTAATGAAAATATGTGTTATTTTTCAACAATTTATGAAATATTTATTTTATGGCTAATAATGTGTATGTGTTAAATCATAAAAATAGTTCAATATTTATGTAAAGTTTGAGATTGTTAAGAAAATGTATATAATTTATGATACACACGTGTTTTTTTGATTGAAATATGTGTGTTTGTTTTACCGATATAAGAAAAACTATGGACAATTTTTAAGAAAATACACGTAATTTATGATTATCATGGGATTAGAATTTGATTAAAGTTGTGAGAAAGTTGTTAAATTTGAGATAAAACTGATTAATTTGTAAATAATGTTATTACTTTGAAGAAATTTTAAAATAAGACCTTCAGCAAATTGGTAAGAAAATAGTAGTTATTGAGTAATACTTATTAAAATTACCAAAGTTTTTGACAAGTCTTGATAGATCTTTAATAAAATTTGTTAGTACTTTGAATAAGAATTTAAAAAAAAAAAAGTTTCAACACAGTAGCAAATCGTAAAGAAACTAGTACTTATCAGTTAATTAAATTAACTAAGTTGTAAAATAATTGAAAAAATTTTTTAGATTTTTAAAATTTTAAGATTGTTAGGTAATTGTTCTAGGTACTTGTTGAATAAAAATTAATGTATTTTATCAACAGCTCATAGTTTTTAATCGTACAATTTCTCTTCATTCCTGGAAATAATCGTAAATATTTAAATTATTCAGAAAATTGTCAATAAAAAAACATAAATAATAGGTAACCAAATATTTTTAAATACTAGTCAATTTTAATTTTTAATTTAATTACAAATATAATAATAATAAAATAAATACTTGTATACAAATAGTTATATGAATCAATCAATTTCTTAGAACTGAAATCTTATCGATATATTCTGATTAACCTTAAATCAATGAAAAAAGTAACAATTTTCCTAAGTATTTTATAAATTCAACCAACTCAATTCCCTTTAAAAAAAATACTATAAATTCGACTCTCAACCAATCATTCCTCTTCAAATGTCATTTTTCACTCCATTATACCAACTATATTCATAATTTTTATAAAAGCCTATCAAGTAGATAATATTTACCTTTTGAATACCAATATTCATTCCAGTAAATTTCTTTAGAAATATTATAAATTACTTTCTTGACCAATCATTTTCCATCAAATAAAAATATTTCCAGCCATATTCAATATTTTTCAAAAAAAAAAAAAAAATCATAAAAATACCAATTTAGATAATATTTACCTTTTAAATAACAATATTTAACCAACCCAACCCCCTTAAAAATGACAACAAACTTGTTCTTAATCGATTATTTCCTTAAAATATCATAAAATTTACTCTTAACCAATCATTTCCATTGAAATAACATTTCCCGCCCCCCCCCCAACTGTACCAATAATATACATATTTTTTAAAAACCTACAAGGTAAAATTTCTTTAGAAATCTATATTTAACCGAATAAGATCCTTAAAAATTCATCATTCGAATCATATTTACTATATGTATTCAACCAATCAAATTCCCTTAAAATTATCATAAAAATTTGAATTTTACCAATAAAAATTAATTTTCTTTAAAGTATTACAAAATTGTTATCATCATTTTCCATCGAAAATCACCACAATTTTGTTCTGGCAACAATTTCAAGCAATTAAAAAATTCATCAAAAATGACTAAAATCGAATAAAGTCTATGTTTCCCACATAAATTAAATTATTGTAAAATATATATCATATTGCTCATTAAAATTAATCAGTAAATCAAGTATAAATTCAATAAAAATTACCAGTCAACCATTAGAGATATATCAATGATTTTCATAACTATACTGATAACCACACTGAGCATCCCCTTAAAAATCTCTAAATTATACTACTTTTGTGATTGATATCCATGAAATCAATATTAGATTTGAAAATGAAAGTAATTATTGACCCCTTTATTTACACTGTAAAATCAATTAAAATTTTAGGTTTCACTAAAATATTTTTAAAAATTAACTGATTTAATCAACTATTTAAATAGAACATAAAATTATAATTAAAATATCATTTACTATTCAAAATCTATCAGTCAAATTGGATTCTAATTGGTAAATAATTATCTTAAATAGATGTTTCATAAACATTTTGATCCTAAATTTATTTATTTATTTATTTATTTTTTTTTTTAAATAATCCTAAAATCAAGTCTAACCTAATAAATTAGGAAGAAATTAATTGTTTCTAAAATTATAGATTTACCCTAATTTCTTCAATAATTTCATTAAAAACATAATCAAACCTTAAATCCATTAAAATTCAAAAGAAAACCATAAAATTCACAAAGATGATTAAAATTTACTAAAATAAATACCTCGTAAAACTAGATATTACTTAAATTATAATAAAATTTCCCTAAAAGCTCTAATTGATTTACATAGCCTAAAATTATTTTATTTTTGTCGAGTACAACCTAATCTATTGAAAGATGTAATTTATTTAGTTAAATTTTCATTGAAAATAACAAGACAACAAATGGAATTTTAATTAGTAACGATTATATTCTATAAAGAAAATTTTCAGTGAAGAAGTAATATTGGTGAGATAGTACATTAAGTGACTAAAATCGTTGAAATTACTGAAAACAGTGGGATAGCTAAAGATATCTACTAAATAGATGAAATATCAATTGATATCTTAATAACTTACAAGGGTAATATACTTTGAATGGAGAAAATATACATCGAAGAGAAAAATATTCGTTGAAGAGGAAAAAACATTCATTGAATAAGGAAAACATTAATTGAAGAGAGAAAATATTCATTAAAGAGGAAAGCAATCATTAAAGTGAGAAAATATGAATTGAAGCTAACAAATATTCAGTGAATCGAGAATTGCTTATAATAAATTAGTCGGTAAAATTTCTCAATGATGAGATGAAATATCAATTAAATATTGTGAAATACTTGAAATAAATGGTCTGAATTATTCAATGATCAACAAATATACATAAAAGATGAAAATATTTACTGAAAATCAATTGTACTTTAAGAGTGTATTAATTACTATTATATTAAATTAAAAATTATTAACAATTGAGTAGATTTCATCGGTTAATTATATTTAAATAAGGATATATATTTTTGATGGATACTTATGCGCGGAAGAATAGTTATTAAAAACAATAACCGTGCGCGTATACTAATTCGGCGAATATACATCAAATACTGAGATATTAGAAATCAAATCTAAGTCTCTAACAATAGTAAATTCAAAACACATTGAATAATATATTTTGAATGAACATTATGGATATCTATTGCTATTAAGAATTATTATCTAAATGTTATTAATGTCGATAAAACTTATATTTAAAAACTTTTTTAGGTGTAACTATTGACAATATATTTTTTTCAATTCTAAATTTATTCTATTATTTGAAATTATATTCGAAATTTAGTTAAAATAATTTTTTATTGATTAGTAAATAGAATATTTGATTTAGTTTCATACTCAAATAAAACTTTTTGACAAATTAAAAATATTTTGAATAATCTCTTTATAAATTGATGGTTATAAATAAATATCCAAATGTAAAATTAATTTAAATATTTTATTCAATTGTAACTATTGTCAAAATAATAATTTAAATTCAAAAATAATAAGAACATTAAAAATAATTGTTATTTCTAAAAGTAAATTTATAACATTTTATAAAAAGCAATAATTAATATAAAACATACATCAATTTTCTGAATTTATTTAATATTACAAAATACTAAATGTTTCTTATAATCATAATACCAAATTATTCATCTATTCATTGTATTGTTTACTATATTCCATTATTTGTTGGACTTTCTACTACATTCTTCCTACTTGTTATATTGTATCAGATCCACCCATATTTATAGTATTAAATTTGCCGCATTTGTTGAATATTCGTAGGATTTGTATATATTCGCCGGATTTGTATATATTCTATATACAGAAGATATATATAGGAATATTAAATTTGCCAGATTTATTGAATATTCGTTGGATTTGTGAATTCGCCGGATTTGTATATATTCGCCGGATTTGTATATATATTCTATATACATAAGATATATATATATGAATATTAAATTTGTCAGATTTATTGAATATTCGCCGAATTAGTATACGCGCACGGTTATTGTTTTTAATAACTATTCTTCCCCGCATAATTATCCATCAAAAATATATATCCTTATTTAAATATAATTAACCGATGAAATCTACTCAATTGTTAATAATTTTTAATTTAATATAATAGTAATTAATACACTCTTAAAGTACAATTGATTTTCAGTAAATATTTTCATCTTTTATGTATATTTGTTGATCATTGAATAATTCAGACCATTTATTTCAAGTATTTCACAATATTTAATTGATATTTCATCTCATCATTGAGAAATTTTACCGACTAATTTATTATAAGCAATTCTCGATTCACTGAATATTTGTTAGCTTCAATTCATATTTTCTCACTTTAATGATTGCTTTCCTCTTTAATGAATATTTTCTCTCTTCAATTAATGTTTTCCTTATTCAATGAATGTTTTTTCCTCTTCAACGAATATTTTTCTCTTCGATGTATATTTTCTCCATTCAAAGTATATTACCCTTGTAAGTTATTAAGATATCAATTGATATTTCATCTATTTAGTAGATATCTTTAGCTATCCCACTGTTTTCAGTAATTTCAACGATTTTAGTCACTTAATGTACTATCTCACCAATATTACTTCTTCACTGAAAATTTTCTTTATAGAATATAATCGTTACTAATTAAAATTCCATTTGTTGTCTTGTTATTTTCAATGAAAATTTAACTAAATAAATTACATCTTTCAATAGATTAGGTTGTACTCGACAAAAATAAAATAATTTTAGGCTATGTAAATCAATTAGAGCTTTTAGGGAAATTTTATTATAATTTAAGTAATATCTAGTTTTACGAGGTATTTATTTTAGTAAATTTTAATCATCTTTGTGAATTTTATGGTTTTCTTTTGAATTTTAATGGATTTAAGGTTTGATTATGTTTTTAATGAAATTATTGAAGAAATTAGGGTAAATCTATAATTTTAGAAACAATTAATTTCTTCCTAATTTATTAGGTTAGACTTGATTTTAGGATTATTTAAAAAAAAAAATAAATAAATAAATAAATAAATTTAGGATCAAAATGTTTATGAAACATCTATTTAAGATAATTATTTACCAATTAGAATCCAATTTGACTGATAGATTTTGAATAGTAAATGATATTTTAATTATAATTTTATGTTCTATTTAAATAGTTGATTAAATCAGTTAATTTTTAAAAATATTTTAGTGAAACCTAAAATTTTAATTGATTTTACAGTGTAAATAAAGGGGTCAATAATTACTTTCATTTTCAAATCTAATATTGATTTCATGGATATCAATCACAAAAGTAGTATAATTTAGAGATTTTTAAGGGGATGCTCAGTGTGGTTATCAGTATAGTTATGAAAATCATTGATATATCTCTAATGGTTGACTGGTAATTTTTATTGAATTTATACTTGATTTACTGATTAATTTTAATGAGCAATATGATATATATTTTACAATAATTTAATTTATGTGGGAAACATAGACTATTCGATTTTAGTCATTTTTGATGAATTTTTTAATTGCTTGAAATTGTTGCCAGAACAAAATTGTGGTGATTTTCGATGGAAAATGATGATAACAATTTTGTAATACTTTAAAGAAAATTAATTTTTATTGGTAAAATTCAAATTTTTATGATAATTTTAAGGGAATTTGATTGGTTGAATACATATAGTAAATATGATTCGAATGATGAATTTTTAAGGATCTTATTCGGTTAAATATAGATTTCTAAAGAAATTTTACCTTGTAGGTTTTTAAAAAATATGTATATTATTGGTACAGTTGGGGGGGGGGCGGGAAATGTTATTTCAATGGAAATGATTGGTTAAGAGTAAATTTTATGATATTTTAAGGAAATAATCGATTAAGAACAAGTTTGTTGTCATTTTTAAGGGGGTTGGGTTGGTTAAATATAAAATATTATCTAAATTGGTATTTTTATGATTTTTTTTTTTTTTTTGAAAAATATTGAATATGGCTGGAAATATTTTTATTTGATGGAAAATGATTGGTCAAGAAAGTAATTTATAATATTTCTAAAGAAATTTACTGGAATGAATATTGGTATTCAAAAGGTAAATATTATCTACTTGATAGGCTTTTATAAAAATTATGAATATAGTTGGTATAATGGA
>CM039680.1:93023084-93096229 GCA_022537955.1 Schmidtea mediterranea
CACAATAACTGTTAAATAATTCTAAGTCTGGTATATTATAAAATCTGCTTTATGACATGCAGTTCTAGAATTTTTCTCCTTGGAATCGAAGACTATTGTGTAATAATGAACATGAAATATGATACATGGTTCAAGCTTAAAACAACATAAACACACGCATCAAAACCATTCATGTTAATTATTAATTAGGTAATTTAATTATTAGATTACTTATTTTAAATTAACAATTGTCATTATATCACAAAATTATAGTATCGTTAGTCGATGTTTTTGTTGAATTTGTTGGGTTTTCGCCTTTAATCGCTCTCTGAAATATTCTCTTCAACCAACTGTCGATTTTGTTGATCTGCCTTTTAATATTGTTGGGCCAGAACACAAACGGCCTTGAGAATCGTTTAAATGAATCGGTAATACACACGCAAATACAACATGCAGATTTAAAATCAGACCCATAAAACACCAACTAACCATGCTAAAATACGAGAAAGAAAACAATTAAATATAAAATCCAGAAACACAAAAATAAATTAAAATAATAACAAAGTGCAACAAGATCCGCACGAAATGAACATAAAAATAACATGAGAACACGAAAATTTGACAATTTACTAAAAAATAGAAAAATCTATAAAAATGAAACAAAAATTAAATAATTTGAATTGGAAACAATTCAATTAAAAAATTAAAAATAAAATTGTCGAATTAAATTACAAAAATAATAAAATTAAGATTAGAATATACTAGAAAATCACAAGGTCACAAACAAAAAACGCCTAGGATCAACTAAAGGGAAGGAACGGGAAATTCGATAACTATAGTAAAATCGTTGCTATGAACTCTGGCTCCGTCAAAGGATTAATTACGGCTCTAAAAAATTCAAAAATCATCAAGTGTTAAAAAAATTCGCAAGAATTTATTCATCCAATTAATTTAATGTGGCCATCATTTCAAATATTAACTATCTTAAAACGGATATTTGTTCAAAAATGCTTAATGGTTTAAAATAACGAAATAGCGGCGGTTTACCCACCTATACTAAAAGTGAAAATAGATAAAGTATAGTTTCAACTCGTAATATGAAATAGCGAAATAAATGTAATATACCCACCTTTAAAATAAGTAAAGTTAGATAACTTTAAAGAACATAAACCTGGCAAATACTTATAATCTTCAATCCAAATAATGAACAAAATAAAGTTAATCATACTAAAAATCATTAGATACTGATTAAAATAGTCACTTGGTGTGATGATTATATATATTTATAAACTAATCAAATAAAATTTTCCTGAGTGCCTTAGGAGTCGTAATTGATTTAGATCGATATCAATCACACATTCAGATGTTGCAGGAACTACGTATTTAGATTGACTTATCTGGTGTCAACTAATTAATTTCGAATGGATGTTAGCCAAAAGTAAAGAAATATATTTCTACGTCGCTTAAGCATTTAACCTCACGTAGTGGTTCAGACATCGTAGACGTCAACAAAACTACACAGAGTGACGGTGTAAAGTTAATTACATACTCTAAATGGCACCACTCCAAAGGGACTGAGTTTTCTGATAGTATTGTTGGGCCAGCACACAAATAGTAAAATTAAAAAAAATAAAGTAAAATAAAATAAATACAAAATGCATCAAGAACCGCACGAAATTTACATAAAAAATAACATAATAACAAGAAAATTCGACCGTAAAATGACCATTTATATAAAAGTAAAAATTAATGAATTAAATGTGTTGGGCCAAAACACAAACGGCCTTGTAAAATGTTTAAATGAATCGGTAACACACATGCAAACATAACATGCAAATTTAAACTCAAACCTATTAAAACATCAATTAAACCCTATCAAATATGAGAAAAAAGATAATTACATATAAAATAAATAAACATAAAAATAAATTAAAATAATAACAAAATGCAACAAGATCCGCACGATACAAACACAAACATAACATGAAAACCTAACAAATTCGACCGAAAGTTGATAAATCAATAAAATTTCATGAAAATGAAATTTAAATTAAAGAATTTGAATTAGAAATAATTCAATAAAAATTCTAAATAAAAAATTATCAAAATAAATGAAAAAATAATAAAAATATAGATTAGAATACACTAGAAAATAACAAGGTCGAATTTTGTTTTACTAAATCAAAATTAACACGCGAGGTTAGGGACAGAAAATAGGTATAAATACCGATGCATTTTCACATAAAATTTAACCATTTTGAAACCAATTTTGAAAATTTTGAATTTAGTTTTAAAAATCTATTTAAGTTCAATTTTAGGTGAGCAGAAGTTTTATTTGGAAACTCTCTCTCCACGTCCCGTCCTCGCAACCTCGGTAGAGCTCTGCTTGGATGTCGACGTGGGGAGAGATGTATTTTTATGTTATTTTATTGAATGATTTTGGTCAAGTAATTTGTATCTTGTTTTTAATATATTAATAAATATTTATAATGTTAAAATCGAACTTGTTTTTCATAAAATTAAATAATTTATTTGTCGAAATTTTTCCGGCCCACAGCCAAGACACATCACAAGTCAGTAAAATCAACATACAATTCAGATTCGTGTAAGTGCCTGGAATATCGCCGATGATCTGTGCCCGTGAAGACCCGGCGTGCGGAACGCAGGGATTGGAACGTCAATATTATCCCGTATAGAAGAAAGGAGAAATAAGGAAGAGGTCTTATGGCTTCTTCCTCGTTTCTCGCTTTCTTTAAATTCGACCTAAATTACTTTACACACGGCTCAAAATCATCACACGAGTAGTCCAGTGGGCACTCATTAAATATAATATAAACATAATATGCGCCTAAGGCTTATTAAAGGGAAAAGTTACGGGGAACAAAATCAATATGAAATTACTGCTATGAAATAAATTAATAAATTAAATTTTTATAAAACTTGAAATAAAAACTTCTAAATTATTTATTAAATCTCCTACCCTAACGAAATAGAGAATTTATTCCGACATAAATCCATACGACTGTTAGAGACATCTCCTTTTATATTTTTTGAATAAAAAATGTCGGCCATAAATTAATTTGGATCCCGTTTAAACCGAATCAGCCTAAATTAATAACTAAATCAACAATATAGAATAAACTGTATTATAACGCGGATTTCCAACCCACTTGAGTAATTAAATTAACTGACCCATCTGTTTCATCCACCGTTATTTCTCTGTAGCATCGACAAATAGATTTGCGAATCACGTTCATTGATATTCATTCCCTGAAAACTAAGGCGGTTAATTTCGAGTTGAATACCCAACCAGTCCCTGATTTGTAACTGATTCCCAATCACCAACTCAAGCCCATGTACGATATTCAGTGAATTAAGGAACCCATTATTCCATTACTAATCAAATTAGAAACTCCAAAATTGAGGGACGAGAAGGATCTCACGACTTTTCTAACGCGGTGATTAAATATATTAAATAGTAAAATGAATGAGTTAAAATATTCCTGAAAAGGTAAATGTGTTGGATGTTAATATAAATATATTAAATAAATTAAAGTCCAATAAATCAGAAGTAGATTGGAGTTAACGTGGGAACACCCACCGTAACATCGCGAAGTTGATGATGAGACGAGTGAGTTTTCCGCCGTTACTACCCAAAGAGAAAAAAATAAAAACTTACCGAATTAACCACGTCGAATTTGACATCCAAATTTTGAAAATTTCGTGATCGAACAAGTTGTTTATTTAAATGAATAACAACCAGCATCCGATTGGACGAAAGTCCATTACCACACGATCGAATCTAACCGTAGCATAGCGGATGCACACGCATCTGGACCAGTTCTTTATATGATGGATTATCGATCCATCATCTTATTATTTTAATATGCAATTTGGAAATACGAGTTCTACAATTACGGAGCCGGGAGAAGAAACGCCAAGGGAATTGATTCCCACAACATCTGGTAATTTATCTTGAAATTTCTTATGTAAAATTTTAATCTATAATCACTATTTTTTGTTTTATTTGTTGTATAATCAATTACTTATCTGAACCTTAAATGGATACTAAATTTTCAAGTTTAAATAATTGATCATTGTCCTATGAAACATTTTTTTAATTGATAAGTTTAAACGATGGAGCATTTTTTTGGAAAGGTATGAAGTTATAAACCACCGGTTCTCGCATTCGAACCAAGAACTAACAATCAATTTTTGTTTTCGTACCATCATAACGCCCAAGATTTTGTAGTTATGGAAGCTTAATGACACTGAGGGAAATAGAATTCTCTGATCGGCAGACCCCGAAAACCCGTGAAAGAGCTTTGTGTATAAATTTGATGCATTCCATCGACTATACAGGATTTTGTTAACTAGGTAGGAGACCTTAAAAACTGAGCTAGAAAATACGGTATATGAGTGTAGCGATTTTTATGGACAAGTAACCGATTTAATAAAATTTATGATATGTGGACTGATCTTAACTTGAATCGAATAAATAGTACATTATTTATGCACAAGAGTGAAAGAAATAAGATAAATTAAACAACCATAATAATTAATAACTGTTTCCGTTGTCAAAACACTCATATTAATAATGTTCGTTTCAGTCCTCAATTTAACAGATCAAGTATCATTTTCCCTCGCAGACCGATGGAGATGGGCCTGGGCCTAATACAGACAGGAGAAATGTCCCGAATTCCCGCCGTCGAAGTTTCTCGAATGAAACAATCTGGGGCGGGGAACGACCGACCAATGGAACCCGACCGAGGAGATCTACCGGCAGGCTCGACGTCTGCTAGAAAATCTGGAAATACATCAACGCGACGTGGATCTACAGGTGATCCGAGCTCGTCAGTATTTGGCGAATGTTGAAGAAGATTTACTGGCGGGTCCGATCGCCGACATCTATTGGCATCCTCAACAAATCTCCCTGATCCAGACCCCGCAAATTACTGCGACCCGAGCCCGCAATACAACGAGACCGACCATGTCGATCTCTGGCTATACTCCTGAGGAATGGGTAGCGAAAGGCATCCCATAAATGGACATAGACACAATTTCAATTGGAACAAATTGTTTTTTTTGATTAGGTTGAATTAATAATAACTAGCGCTAAAATTTTGTTTTGTTTTGTTTTTGATTAGTTAGAACTTTCATTATCATTAAATAATTTTCATTAGTTTGTTTGAAATAAATCTAACATTGTACGATTCCGCCCTAATTGTAAACCACCACTTTTAATTAATTTTATTTTTATTAGTCATGGAACCTGCCCAACTATTACAAAAGGAATTATCCCGCGCCCAGCAATCCAACAAATATCTATACGAGCAGATAATTCAGCCCACCAAGGAGGTGCAGCAGGTGAAATCTACCTGGGTGGACCCGGCAAAGCTCAAGTCTATCCACCAACGCCTCACAGCCGCTCAGAAGGGTTGGGCTGAGGAACGCCAACTCAATCAGAATCTCCGGACGCAAATAAGGGGATTGGAAGTCGCCCTGGCAGCCAGTCGTGAAGGGGAAGCGGTAACTTACTCTCTCATCTTCGCCCCATCTCAATTGGCGTACCGGGATTCCCTTGGCAATTCCACACTAGTAGCGACTACATCGGCAGTGCCGCCAAGCAATCACCGGCCGGGACGCAAAGAACGCGCCCGACGCAGAGCTGCACGCCTGACCAGCCAATTGAACTAAAGTGTCCAGTACCGTTTTAGCAATGAACTAACTTACAGATATTGTCTATTTTAATTAGTTTTTATGTTTTATTGAATAAAATTGTAAATATTGTTAAGTCAAATCAAAGTAGCATGTGGTAACACGTAAATAATATCGAATTGTCGTCGAAAAGTCTTGAGTATTCACACCGCGTCACCTGAACATCGTTCTATTTCTACCGGTCAACAGGAGTCTGATCTTGAACTTTCTTACACAGGGGACATTTTAAAGCGAGCATAGGTCTTCCATCGACGGCTCGTTGAACCCGAGGGTTGTCCGGGCAATTACAGAATTAGTAATAGTGCTCACTTTTTGCGGACAATCCACCCACTCGAACACATTTCCAACGTTGCCTAGCAACGGGTGCCGAGTGGTAGCTTGAAAATATTTATATGGCGTTACCGGGGTAACAATAAGATGGTTTTAAACAAATAGCAAAACCCAGTAACCCACCAAATGAATAAAAATAAAATATTTTTTGGTTGAATAAATTTATTTAAAAAATGTTAAAAATAAATTACTAATTTAAATTAAGAAATAAATAAAAATTTAATTTAGATAACACAAATAATTTCAAAGTCGAATTTTGTTTAATTGCAATAAAACTAACACGCAAGGTTAAGGCCAAATTATAGGTATAAATACTGATGTGTTTTCCCAAATTTTCAACTACTACTTTGTAGTATTAATTTCAACCAAATTTAAGATGCACATTTTTACAAATCTTACTTTGTTGTGTGATTTTTTTTAGATATTTTCAGATCATTAATCTACAGTTATCAATATTTTCAGGTTATTAATCTACAGTTATGTTTTGTAGCAATATTTTCAGGTTATTAATCTACAGTTATGTTTTGTAGCAATATTTTCAGGTTATTAATCTACAGTTATGTTTTGTAGCAATATTTTCAGATTGTTAATCCACAGTTATGTTATTTTGGTTTATGTACATCGATGCCCGATTTAAAATTTGTTTATATGAATGCTAAATATACAGTTTATGCGTCGAGATTTTTGCCTAATTCATTTGGTAATTTATTTTTTCTATTATTTTATTTTTGGTGGCCCACAGCCAAAGACACATCACAAGTTAATAAAATCATATACAGTATTCAGATTCGTGTAAGTGCGTGGAATACCGCCGATGATCTGTGCCCGTGAAGACCCGGCGTGCGGAACTCAGGGATCGGAACGTCAATATTATTCGTACATAGGGGAAATTGGAGGGTAAATGAGTAGCCCTTTGGCTGCTCCTTCATCATCCGTTTCCGGTAAAATGGACATAAATTTTTAACAACAATTGGCTCAAAATCTCTAACACCGAGTAGTCCAGTGGGCACTCATTAACTATAACATGAACATACATAGATCTTAAGGACAAAAAGAGGGAATGGGTAGCGGGGAAAATTGCGAAATCGTTGCAACAGTTAAAATGAATAGCCATCGGAAAAAGATTAATCCGAACGACCAAAATCATGAAAAATAATGTTTTTAAATAAGAATTAAATAAATTAATTTGAGTTGAGGCGGAAAATATGGGCGGGACGCTGCTCAAATTTTCCGAATTAATTCAAATACTTAACAAAAATAGTAACGTAAAAATGGAACGTGTAAAATAAGGGTGGAACGCTGCTCAAATTTTCCGAGTCAATGAAAATACTTTGTCAAAAACGATAGAATAGGGATGAACCCTAAAATAAGGGCGGAACGCTGCTAAAATTTTCGAATTTACAAAAATACTTTATCGAAAACCGAAAAATGCAGATGGATTACGGCTAATGTTGTTTACCAATAAAAAAATTTAACGCTGAAGAATAAGGACGGATCCCTACAAAATCTTAATAATAATAACGATAATGATAAGGGTAACGGTAATTATAATAATAACAATAAAAATAAAAATAATAATGATAATAATAATGAGGATAATAATAATGATAATAAACTTCATAAAATTTAAAAATTAATATAGATCTGGGAATGGTTGAATGTCAAAGCATGAGAGGAATCCAATTATAATAATAAAAATTTAGTGAGTGGTCCTCAGGGAAATCAGATCACTCACTGACTTTGATGGTTTTGTGAAAGCATTTTAGACTCTCGTTTTGAAGTTTAATCAAATTTTCGAGTTGCTACCATAGATAGAAAGGCCTTAATAAATATTTTCTTAACCTGTTATATTCAATTGATATGGTTCGGAATAATTTGAAAAATTGTATCAAAACTACAAAATTAGTTTCAAACACATTACCAATTACTTTATTAATACTTAAATGCAAAATGTGTTAGAGAAAACAAAATATTTTTATTATTCTGTACCTTAAAATATTTAATACTTTTACGTTGCACTAATTTGTTCTAACTCCAGATGCTAATATATTCTACAATATTTGAATAATAAATTTATTGATTTATAATAATTAATAAATAAATTAGATTTCATAAAATGTCAGCTGAATAAATTTGATTAAAAAAACCTTTGAAACCCTTTACCGAAATAGAATATTATAATTCAGTTTTAAAATTTATATTTTTGTTTTATGTGTAAAAGTAACTCGGAATAACACACTTTGAATAAAAGATCATTTCAAAATAAAAATTGTCAACTTGAAAATTTTTACTATCACAATAAACCAAAATTACAATAGGCAACAGAAATACCAGACAAACAACAGATAAGAATATGAATGCATTTATGTTCAAATAGTTTGTTTTGATTGGACAGCTTGTGAGAGCTTTTTGATTCGATCGATGCATTGAGCCTGGAATTTTGAATAAAATGTTGAAATCTTACATAATGATAAAGTTAACCTTTGATTTGGTGGGTATTTTTTGAACTATTCTATCCCATCGATTGGTTGTACCATTCGGAAAGGATCTCATAGCTTCTTCTAATTGCTTTTGTTCTGCCTGAGTCCATATGCAATCTGCACTCTCAACGTTTTCTGCTTCAAGGTAACTGGCCTTTTTTCTAGGTTTCTTTCGCTGCTGAACGTTACACTCTTCATTTTCATTAACTTTGATTTCTTTTTTTATTAATAAAAAAAATATAAAATAACAATAAAATAAATTAGAAATAATTATAAATAAATAATAATGATGATAATAAATATTAATAAATAATAATAATAAAAATTAATAAAAATAATAATAATAATAAATAATAATAATAATTAATAAAAATAAAAATAATTTACCTTCATCAGCCTCATTTGCAATAAGTAAATCAACCGGTTTTGTGATGCCAATCGAAGTTGTCATTTGTTTTGATAATGTCTTACGCTCTTTCTTCAACTGTGCTTTACTTTTAATGCAAAATTCGTCTTCTTCTTCGTCATATGAATCTTCTTGATCAATATCCAATAAATGAGGAATGAAAACTGTATTTTCTTGTAGATGATCTTGTTCGATAATGTCTGATATTCCCTCGCCAAGAGAGCCTCGATTAATATTATTAAATCATTTTATTAACTATTTCAGATTCACTTTGCATTTTCAACTGAATCGGTATTTTTCCTTCTCTGCTTTTCTGTTGAATTTCTTTGACCTTTGATGTAACTTCCGATATCGGCCTCTTTACCATTTCACTGATTTTTACCCATCTATCATTCACACCAGAAGGAAATTTGGTCAAAGCTTTAATCAGTAAAATTGTATTTTCATCCGTCCATGGGCCTAATGGAGCCTAGATATGCAATTAACTTAAATTATCACTATCCGATTTCTTACAGATTCAATTTCTTCAATTTTTTCACTGGCGCTGTCCGATGGTAAATCTATGAAAGTTTCAATCGGTAACATCATTGCATTCTTTTTCGCTAATTCGTAATTCTTTTTAAGTTCTATTTGCTCTTTAGATAGAGCCAATTTCCTTTCTTTTTTCTGTTTTTTCATTTCTTCCAATTTTTTTCTTTCCTCTATCAGCAAATATTTATATTCATTTATCAATAAAGATAAAAATAAAATCCAATCAATAAATTATGGGCTTGATGAGGGATATGTGAAACATTTTTCTATTTCGGTTAAATTAATTTGACCTATGTATTGATGACCTCTACAGTTGCCTTGGAAATCATTGTATTACTTTATTGACTTATATTTCCTGATTCCAGGGACTTTGATTTACTATCAACAGAGAACCAAATGCTTTCACAATACGATTGTGAATGATCTGAAGAGTCGATTGGGTAACAGCGAATGGCCAATAAGGTTCTATTTTGTCACTGCCTGTAACCTACCAATAAATCAATGTTAAAGAAGAATCCCAGCCAATGAGATGGATTGAATCTCAGAAATGATAGAACGATCTTAAACAGCTGAATACGTAAATTTTGTCTTATATTTCTAACAGTATTCTCATCAGTTTTACTGTGGCTGGCATTCAGTTCAACATTCAGTGCTTAATATTAACAATTATACTCGATCAGCAACGACCAGAGGCGGATCTGGTGCGGAATGCGCACCTCTCCCCCGTTTTTGGTACATGAAAAATAATTTCGAAATTATGAATGCATGTAAGATGTATGAGTTATTATTCAGACTTTATCCAACAAATGTGTGTGTGTGTGTCATCCAGCATCTGTGAAAGGGCATATAAATATACTTTATATATTATTATTTGTTTATATTATGGAACCTAGCAAACCTCATTGCAAAAAATTTAAGAAATACACCCTGCAATTTGGACCTAAGCCACAACCCAAGTCAAACTTATCCAAGTTTGACCACAACCGGCGATCATTGAACCCTTTCCTATCCAAAACACCAACATGATATTGTTATACTGAAGAAAAATTGGCACACAATATTCTTTTAGAATTTCCGCAAGGCCACAAGATTAGTATTTGAATTTTATACTTTGGAAGAAAGAAAGTAATCCTTTACAGCCAATTCTCATTTAAATATCCTGTTTTACAAAATGTATGTTTTAGAAAGACAAGATACATTTTACCAACATGGTATTCCATATTTGAATGGGTTAAATTTGATCCAGTATTAGACAATGCATTTTGTTTTTGCTGTCATATTGTTTCTGAGAGAAGACGTATTCATCACAAAAGGCAACCACTGGGCTAAAGCACTAGACTCATCACGCTCCAGTTTCATTAAACACAACTCGTGCAAACAACACGTTATAAGTCAAGCGATGTGGGAAATATTCAAAACAACTCAACAAGTTGATATCACAGTGGCCGAACAAAAATAATGATAAGCTTTATTTACTTGAATTTGTCCATTTTTACGAGGCAAGAGCTATCATTCGGTGGAAGAGATGAATCACAAGATTCTTTTTAATAAGATGAATTATGTAAAATTTATTGAAATGCATATGCGCACCAATAAGAAATGTCAGATTCATCAATAATGTATTCGAAAGAAATACAGGGACAATGTTGACTAATCTATCAAAAAAAAAATCTATTAAAAGCTAATAAGAAAAAATTCTCAATAAAATCGAAAGAGTAGGACTGTTTTCTCTGTTGATCGACGAAAGCTTGGACAATTCTGATGATGAACAATCAAGTATTGGTTCAGATATGTTTATGACAATGCAATCAACGAAAGGTGTTACGAATTTATCGAGTTATAAGATTTTGGTGTAGTTAATATTTTCCCATCCTTACAAACAACCTTGCGTAAAATAAATAGTTCAACACTTATGTCAATTGTGACTTAGTGCAGTTGGGACTGGTGTGATGTCAGGGGATGAAAATGGTGTCTGTACTAGCCTAATACTTGAATATCCAACTGCAGTATATGTTAACCGCACTGATTGTAAGACGATTGTTTGAAACGGTTCCGAGTGTCTGTAAAAATGAGAAAAATCAATAAATTGCAGATTTTTATGAGCAAACCTAAAAATGCCATGAGAAAGCGCAAAGGTCACTCCTTTATCAGGTAAAGAAAAACCCCCACCGCCATGACATTCGCTGGAATTGTCACTTTGAGAGTTTAGATGTGGCACTTGATCGTTTTGACGCAATTCTAATTGCTTTGCAAGAGCTTAGTATCCACAATAGAGCTAACGGAGATGAAGCTGCATGATTTTATTGGCAACTTTTCAGCAGAGTTTATTGTTACAGCTGTTACTTTCTACAAACTAATTGCTATTCTTTCTGAACGCAAACGCTTTTGCTGTGCTTTGGCAACCAAGGAGACCATTTTGGAATTTAAAATGAAACGGGCTAAGTGGAGTATGAAAACT
Source organism: Schmidtea mediterranea (assembly GCA_022537955.1). NCBI lineage: Eukaryota > Metazoa > Platyhelminthes > Tricladida > Dugesiidae > Schmidtea > Schmidtea mediterranea. The sequence continues at coordinate 93,034,987 of CM039680.1, forward strand.
GGAAAACCAATCGAAATGTCATTTCATCCCAATCCGAACAAGCTATATCAAATGGCCAAGATGATTCCTATTTCAACAGCTACATTGGAGAAGACTTTTTCAACTTTAAATCGTAATATGACATTTGCACGATCCAGCAGGACAAGCGAAAGAGCAAGTGATTCAGTATTGATGGCTTTCGACAAAATACTTATGAATGTGCAAGACAAAAGTCAAATTATAGAAAAGTGGACTTTTCTCCCCAACAATTTACTTTTTTAAATTAATAGTTATGGATGCCTCATGTTTGTATGCTGTTAAAAGAATGTTTTTGTGATTTAATAAAGTTGTTTCAAATTGTAAGTATCAAAAGGGTGCGTTTCTTATTCCCTTCTAAACGGGATATCTTTATCAGAAATTACAAAAATTGATATTCACAAATATTTCTTTAATTTATTAAAATGTAAAACACGAAAAGGTTGTTGTGCAAAGTAAACACATATTTTTCTCTCAATATTTCAACCTGGTTGAAGCATTACAGTGTTTCCACATCCTCCTAAAGCAATTAGTTTACTCCAATTGACTTTTAATAAGTTTTACAATGAAAAGCAAGGATTTCAAAATGCTAAAATCGAGCCTAACCTCCCCTTTTGTGTCTATGAAAAATATTAACATTTCCTCTTTATTTAATAAAAATAACTTTATTTAAAATTTTAATTAAAATTTAAATTAATCTTATTTAAACTAGTTAATAGCAATTAAAAATATAGTAATTTTTAAAATTTTACTCTAATTCATAATAAAATAATTTTTACCCTCTTTCGCTTTGATTTTTCGGCTTTTTTCGGTTTTCTTTTCAATAGCAGTAATCACTTCGTATTTGACATTGTTGAACATCATTTGACAGAATTGAGGCGATGATACAATAGATGAATAGATGAACATGACGATGACCAGTGGTAAAATATTTTTCCAAGTTGGTTTGGGAATTGTGCTCAGTGTTTCATTGATTTCGTCTTCTGCATTGCCTTTACCTTTTTTTCGATCTTGTTCTCGCTTTCGGCGGAATATTTTTTTCAAATGATCTTCCATGTCAAGTTTCTTTTCAAAATATACCCCCCATAAGCACGCATAATGAATACAAGTAGCTAGCACAGAAAACAATGCGATAATTTCAAACAATGGCATTTTTCTTAATTTTCTATAGTAAAATGATGGCATTCGCCAATCAGGTAAACCATTTTTCAATACTTCATCATATCTAAAATTATTAGCAAGTAAATAAAATTTATTTTGATTTGTTACTTAATTTTCAAAATACAAAGAATAAATATACCTTCCCCTCATTTGTTCATCTTTAAGAATTTCATAGATAGATACAAGGTGTCTAAATTTACTGGCATGTTCAGGACTAGGGTTTTTATCTGGATGATAGCGTAAAGTCAATTTTCTATATGCCTTTCCTATTTCTGAATTGCTGGCATTCTATCTAACAATATTTTATGACAAAATTTTAGTTCGTATTACTTGAGAAACACCTAAATAGGCATAAAAATTTTCTTTAACTTCCTCAACTAGATCAAACATTTGCATTTCTTGAGAATCCCAGCTGTGTACATTATTAAAACTGCAGAATGCGAAGACAATAAATGAAATTATTGAAACGTTGTGCATTATTAAACCTAAAAGTGCAAAATAAATGTTTTGATGAAAAGGAGAATTTTAATTTTAGATATATAACACTAATTTTAAAATGTATTAATATTTATAATACTGTATTAAAATAAATATGATATACTAATTGTATTACAACGTATTAATTTCTTGCTATGAATAATTAAACAAAAATGAGATTTCAATATTTCAATATACAACTTGAAATAAAAATGTATTTCATTCTTTCAAGAGTGTAGAAAATACAAAAGTTATAAAGAGCAAAATCAAATTTAAATATTCCTATAAATAAAGTTTTGAATTTTCGAAGATTCACATAATTATAAAATACAGATTATGGAAATCAACATTTTACAAAAAAAATTTGTATTAGTTATCTTGAATTTACATTCCTTTGGCAACAATGATTTTGAAAGTTAGATAACAAAATTAGTTTATTTTTTATCAACTTAAAACGCTTAAAGAATTATCAGCACTATACAAATATTGCAGGGCACCTGATGGATAAAAGATATGGTGGGTTACTGGGTATTATTGTTTGTTTTAATCTTACTGTGGTTACCCAGGTAATGTCATATAAATATTTCTTTGCTACCACTCGGCACCCGTTGCTGAGCGACGTTGGAACTGTGTTCGAGTGGGTAGATCGTCCGCAAAAAGTGATCATTACTGTTGGATGATGAGGGTAGACCCATCACCACATTTATCCTGAACAAGTACTACAAGGCGGGGCGTGGCAAGTTCAGTGTGAACATATATGCTGAGGAACGGGCATAAAACAAATAAATCCTCAAGATGCAGAATCCCAAATCAATGTCAATCCCCAATATACAGAATCCCAGCTGAACAAATCAATATTCGATCTATTCCCTGCAAATCTATTCCTTGTGTATCAAACAATTATTATGACAATTATCAATTATAACAATTTGATGTGAATATTTAATTTTATTATTATCTTGTATACAATTTGAACAATTTATTTTTATCCAAATAACTATGATTATGTTTTTATTTCTGGAACAATTAATTTTTATTCGAACAATTTTGATTATATGTTTTTATTATTATCATTCTTGGCCATGTTTTAGTATTGTAATTAAAAAAATTTTGATTTTATTATTTTGTATGAACCATGTTTTAAAAAATTTTTCGATATCAAAAAACAAATAAATTAGACAAATTTCAAAAAAAAACAATCAACGGAAGTAAATTAAATAAATATAAATTGAAACATGTAAATAAGATTTCATTAAATAAATAAATAATTTTTGAAATTCGATTTAACACAAAATAAATAAATAATTTTTAATGCGCATAACAAAAAAAAATAAAATAAATAAATTCACTATGTAACTACACATTTTTTTCAGTATAAATACTGAAGAATTTTCATTCAAATTGGCCTTAAACTTTTAACCCAAAAAGAAGCGGTCTTAAAAAGGAAATCTTTTTAAGATCTTAAACTCGAACAGATAAAGTTCGACACGATTTTTTGCACGCACTCATATAACACGCACCTACACACATTCTAACACTTACACAACAAGCACCAAACTTTCAATTGTTATTTGATTATAAATAAACTTTGTTTATCGGAAGAAGTTGAACCTGAAAGTGTATATTGGGTAAATTTTATTGATTAATAAAGTATATATATATATATATATATATATATATATATATATATAGTTGACTTTGTCTTTTGATTTATATAAGAAACCAGTGCAAGTTGAGACTCACTAAAATCGAGACCTCAACATTTGGTGCCGCGAACCGGGACTTTAAAATCAATTATTGTTATCAACAATTTGGGGGATAGGAATTGCGATCAGAGGGTAGTGTAGAATATATCGGGAAAATATATTTATACTAAATAATATTATTGACCATAAATTAAAATTTTAATTTGAAAATCTAAAATAGATAATCCACCTGAAATAATTTATAATTTGAGAAATAGAATCGTATATAGAATGAATAATAATCAAAATAATAATAACTTTATTAAAATTTTACCGATTGAACCTTATTGAGGAGAGCCTGAAAAGTTTGACGATTTTTTCACTGAGATTACTCTGTATGCAGACGCTTGTGGTTGGACACCTGATGAGTTAAAGAGGAGAATTCCGTTGTATTTAAAAGGATATGCGCTGCAGGCATATAATAATTTAGAGGAAATAATCTCGATCAACTTATTGAAAATTTGAGAGCAGAAATAGTAATTGACAGCGATTTACAGAAAATAAATGTGCAAAAGTTTAGAAATCGATATCAAGGATCTAGAGAGTCAATTGAAGAGTACGTGTATACGATAACAGAGTTAGCAAAAAAGGCATTTGGTGCCGGAGAGCACACGCCAAAATTAATTGAGGATCAGTTTTGGAATGGAATATAATTTGGAAAATAATTTGTTTAAATTAAATGTTAATTCATAATATTTTTAGTTGGTTTTGAGTACCTGAAGATGATAGCTGTGCTATCGAAATATATCGTACGAAAGGTTTTTTATTGGCGTTATCGTTTAATTAAATCGTTGCCAAATTTATTTAATTATTTATTTATAACACCCTATTTGTATTATAGTTCATCTCCGGACAAATTTATATGCTAACTTAAGTACCTAACGGAATTGAAGATGTAAATATGAATTAATCAGATTGAAACCAACTGTAACTGAATGATTAGTTGTTTAGGGCCGTTTAATACATTTTAATTTTTCCAGTTGATCATTATAATACCTGTCGCATTAGATCCTGTAATTTATTTTTTAATCAAATCGTAAGCGATAATCCTTAGTTACTAAAGTTTGATAGAATTCAAGCCCTCCATTAATCCTATTACTAGTTACTTCTTATTGCACTTACCATAAATTTAACACTTCGCTTCCAACATTTGTTAGATATCGATCGTAAAAACATGATAACTTTAACTTATTATATATGGTCGCCTAGGAACCATCGATGGCAAAAGATTAAAATTATAAATTAAATATATAACCGCAACTTCATAAAATAGTATAAATAAATCAATATCTTAAGTTTTATATGTATAAAAATGTAAATAAACATATTGACTGTACATACGATACCATGCAATCTATATAATATCGTTATACTTCTATGAGGCCTAAACGCAAGGGTATTCGAGTTAATTTATACCTAGATTTATTTGAATGTATCTGTGCAAGACCACTGTAAAAGGAAAACAAACGAAAGTCAAATCCTTATATAAATTCAAAGTTGTTAATTTGTTAACCATTTCGTCTTCGTAGGCCAATTGACTGTCTTTTATTCTCCCAAACAAATTTCCATTTACGAAGCAATTGTCATCAAAAACTTTTCTAATCTTATCAACTATTGGGTAGAGGCCCAAATCTAATTTAACTTCCGCCATAATGATTTATTTCTAAATTTATAATTAGTAATACTTTCAAACTTCCCCCTCTGTTTATTAATAATTTCATAAATAACACAAAAACGTTTATCCAACAAAACTAAGATTTACTTATTTAATGATATTTAATGACAATGCTTACTAAATGAATTTTTGTTTTAAAAGGGCAATCAAAAAAAAATAAAGCTACTGGATACCCGAATTTCAACATTAACATTTTGTCGGTAGAAAAATAAGTGGTAAAAAAAAGACAAATCAAATAAATTCATAGAAGACAAAATTTACTTAAACTGCGAGCCTCTAAGTTCATATCCCTGACCTCATTGGGTAACTTGTCCGTCGTCTTCTCACCGATATATGATGATTGGTAATGCATTCTCGATTTCTTCCAAAAATTCTATGGTTATCGATCTGTCGATCTCCCCTATATAGTTCGGGTGAGGAAAAGCATGTGTGTGTATCTACCGTGTTGCCAGAGAAAATTGGCTAATACTGTGAGTGTGTTGTGCAGGCCACGTCTATTAGATATATCATTGATGGTATGTGACATATTTACCATTGATCTTATTTGTTGCTGTCGGGATCGTAGTGGGGTGTGCGAAATGGAAAACATTATCATCGATCGGATTAGGCATAACCCTCAAATTGACTATACATATCTCGACTTCTACCAGACTTATGTCATTTACATTCACATCAGTAAAACGCAATAAATTCATGGCAGGTATTAATGTGATTTTACTTTATTAATTTGTTAATTTTGTTTTGTTTAGTCTTTTAGAGCATTATCTTTAGACAATGGGGTAGGTATTGTAAATGACATTTAAAATCGCGCATCTAATAGTTATCGAGTTGGCATACTGGTCTGTTTCGGCTCTTTACCAGACTGGCATACTCTCAGAATTTCTGTGGGAACATCCACAACATTCGCTTTTTCCAGCTTTACTTATGGAGAAAGAAAAATTTGTTTCCTTAATCAGCTGGACAATCGATGGACCTCTTTAACTATTTAATAAGTTATGCCATAAGTTTAGTTGGTTTAGATTATTTCAACTTTAGGGGTTTTGATGATCCATTTATTGATTTAATTGAGAACGAATTTCGTCAGGTTTAAATTTTATTCTTTTGATATTGTTAAATTTAATTTTTAGACGAGAGTTTTAGTTACTTAATCAGAGTCATTGTGAGGAAATCTTGTCGGGTTTTAGGCTCTCTTGTGATGTCGATGGAAAAAAAACAAATAATTCTATTTATATTACTGTGGGGAAAACTGAATCAATTTGGGTTATTATGGGCTTTTCCTAATTAATTATTGATTAAATTGTATGTTTAATAGATCCCGCTGAAATTGGATTTTAGTTCAGTATTCTCAATTTAAAGGGACTGTCGTGTCGACTCTATCCGTGTCAAATTTTGTGTTGAACTTAAATTATATTATTGTGATATTTTATACATTCTCATTTGGATTTAATATTATTGATTTAATCAGTGGTACGTTCGTTGATTTTGTTATTTCTTAATTTTGTTAACTAGTAATTTTCTTAAACTCGAATAACTGGTTCATTCTATGAGATTAAGTTTAGGGGAACGTTTACAAGCTTTTGTCGCTATTTCTAGCGTCTATAGCGTCTGACATTTCACCCAAAAATCTCTGCTCACTTTGTGCCATCAAACATTTTTCCTGCATTCTTTACACGTTGGGTTGAGGGTCCTTAACTATTAACTTCTCGTTACTTTTTCTCTCTACATCCTTATCTAATTTTAAGTATTAAACTGGAAGTGATAACAATTACTGCATTCAATTCAAGAAAAGTTTTTAACACGTTTATTTTTGAGGTTTACGATAGCTAAATTATTTTATTCTCCCTCGGACAGGACTTTAGAAGCTTATAATGGCTGCTTTACGAAACAATCTCTATATTTTATTCAATTCTTAATTAAAATCTAAATTTATTTGGGTAACAGTGCTGATCCTCGCTGGGAAAATTAGTAATTCCTAACTGTTACTGCCATCCTATGTTTACTCAAATGATTTTATTTATCTAGGCCATTTTGAAGACTATGACCCTGAAGATTTATAATGATTACCCTATTGGTTTTATTTACCATAATTTAACGTTCATAATAGATTTAAATTCATAACCGCTACTTAAACCCCTAATTTAAGTTCGTAACCTAGCTTAAAAATTATTACTTATTATAAGTTCATGACAACCGCCCATATTTAGGATAACTTTAGATTCATATCAATAATTTGAAATTTATAGTTATTTTAGGTTCAAAGCAACAGTTTGAGTTTATAGTTGATTAAATTTCATAACAACGATTTCATTTTTCTATTTCCCCGTTACCTTTCTCTTGGTTGACCTTAGGCGCAATTGTGTTCATATTATATTTAATGAGTGCCCACTGGACTACTCGTGTGATGATTTTGAGCCGTGTGTAAATATAATTTAGGTCGAATTTAAAGAAATCGAGAGACGAGGAAGTAGTCAAAAGACCACTTCTTTACCCCTCGTTTCTTCTATACGGGACAATATTGACGTTCCGACCCCTGCGTTCCGCACTCCGGAGTCTTCACGGGCACGAATCATTGGCGATATTCCACGCACTTACACGAATTCGAATAATATGTCGGATTTTATTAACTTGTGATGTGTCTATGGCTGTGGGCCGGAAAAATTTCGACAAATATAAAACAAAGTTTTTATACATTATAAATTTTATTAAAATAACAATATAAATTACCCAATCCAAGCATAAAAAATTTATCATAAAACATCACCCTCCCCACGCCGACACCCAAGCAGAGCTGAATCGAGGTTGCGAGGATGCGACGTGGAGAGAGCTTTGAAATAAACAAAACTCTCACTTCGTAATAAAACTATTTCTCAAATAAGAATGAATTTCAAATTTCAAAAACTGATTAAAATTGTGTAAAAATGAATCGGTATATATACCTATTGTACGACCCTAACCTTGCATGTTCTTTTTGATTTAGTAAAACAAATTTTGACCTTGGAATTTTTTGGTATATTCTAATCTTTAATTTTATTATTTTTAGATTTTATTTGACAATTTTTTCTTTAGATTTTCAATTGAATTATTTCTAATTCAAATTGTATGATTTTTATTTCATTTTCATGAAATTTTGTATTTTTTAATAACTTTTCAAATTTCTGTCAAAATCGTTGGGTTTTCGTGTTATGTCTATATTTATTTCGTGCGGATATTGTTGCACTTTGTTATTATTTTAATTTATTTTTGTGTTTATGATTTTATATTTTATTGTTTTCTCTCTCATATTTTGATAGGGTTAATTGGTGTTTTAATAGGTTTGAATTTGAATCTGCATGTTATTTTTGCATGTGTGTTACCGATTCATTTAAACATTTACAAGGCCGCTTGTGTTCTGGCCCAACAGATATAAGATTTTCGAGACCATTTTCTAGGGAATCCCACAAGATGGGCGCACCAGAAGCATAACCATTGGATACCCGTCAAAAATGACGTTGGAAATTTATTCCAATAGGTGATTTCTAGTAATAGGTGAGCCATATTGCTGTGGGGTTAGTGGTTTCTAACCTTAGACCCCTTTATATACAATGCTTTCTACCCTCCACTGGTTACCCATTGCTACGCAACGTTGGTAATGTAACCAATCGTCCTGTGACCGCCAAAGGTGAGCTTTATTTCAAAAACTACTAAGGCCCGGTCTACAGCTGGGTTCAGCGAGCTACCGTTAGAAGGTGTATGCTCGACTTGCTCTTTTAGGTTTTTTACTTTCTTTGCATCTTTAATTATTCAGTCTATTTCTCACATTACAATGAATTTCTCGAAAATAAAACGATAAACGAATTAAACTCAAAACATTTATTTATATCATTACACACAATTATTATTGACTGTCCCTTGATTAGTGGAGCCGTCTACGTTTCCTTTCACTTCGACCTGGCCTGGAGTGGGGTTTTGGTCTTCCATTTGGTTTCTCGGAACGATCTTGGTCTCGGTATGCGAATTGTGCTGGAGCAAATACCAAGGGGTAAGTTATTGCACTCCCCTCTTGACTTGCCAACAACGCGACCTCCAGCTCTCGAATCTGAATTTTCTGGGCCTGGTTCAGGGCCTTTTTTTCCCTTCATTCCCGCTGGCCGCGGTGGGCGCTGATAAATTTGCTTCATCCAGGAGGGTTCGATCAAGTAGCCTTGACCCGCTGGAGTTCTTGGCCTAACCGAACGCGTTGTTGTTGGACCTCCACGTTCTCTTGTCGTAGTTTCTTCAATTCTTTTGCGATGGATTGAATCGCTTCCATTGCTGAATTTACAAATATTATTAAATGATCATATGAACTATAATTTCACTATATAAATTATCATCACATAAAGAAAAACTTCATATACTTTTCTCCGACCGCCTAACTGGTACGGTTAGCTGATCGTTTCATTCATTTAATGATTGGTAATTCATAATATTACTTACTTTTATTTTCATTATTCAATAATTACTAAATCATAATATTCCTGGATTTTATTTATTTATTTGATGATGATTACGTTATAATATTATTTAATTTTCACTTAGCTGTAATATTTTAGGTTAATAATCTATGTGATCATCAGTAAACCAGAATTCAAAATCAAAATTTTCAAAAGTGCAATCTGCATCAGTCTCATCAGACAGTGCAGCAGGTGTTGAGACTGGTGCAGGCACGTACCTTCATTTGGATGTTGTCTTTAACAGCTTTACATCCTTTCGTATCGTCATATTTTTAACATCTGTATTTTTTATCGTTAAAGTATGTGAAGGTTCCTCATCAATATCAGTAGTTAGATTGTTTGTTGTCTCAGTAACTTTATTATCTATATTTACTATAGGCGTTTCAACAATTAAGTTTTTACTTTCATTAATAAAGCAGAGCGAGGTTTGTACAACAGGAGCCGTAGATTCAGTAGAAGTTTGTACATTTATAGTTGTAAATTGTTCTACTTGGTTAACGTCTGCTTTTTCTTGGATAAACAACACAAGTGAGTCTATAATTTGAGAAATGAATCCACTCATTTTACTTGTGCAGATTTTCCGACAAGTTTGATGTATTCGATATGGTTGTTTCTTTGAAGAGAGAAATTTCTTCTTGTCTCTAATAGCGAAGTAAATCAAGCGTTTTGCTTTTATCTCATCTACATTGCTAGAGTCAGGATTCCAATTATTGATTTTATTACTTATTTCGCATAGTAACTGTATCTGGTTAGACTTTTCAGTAAATTTTTTGTCTAACAAATCGAAGAAACTATTCACGCTGTTTATTGTTGGCGGAGAAATGATGTTGTGAATTCTATCTATTTCACCTGACAGTTTTCACTGTCTGAGCCTTAAGAGTCGTTCACGGCAACTAGAGTTGTAATAAGATAATGATGGAATCATATCAATCATTTCAGAAATAAGTGTTTCATTATGATCAGGATCAAGTGAAGGAGTACTTTCAATGTCAACAATTGAATACATAAGTAAACAATTTCTAATATAGTTTAGAGCGTAATCACCATAAGTTCCATTCGTTTTATAATTTAAATTATTTTTTAAATTTAAGCAGTTGAGATAAAATATTATATCAATTACTTTTTCAGAAGTGTTCGGTTTATTAAGCAAAGTTCTAAATTCCGTGTCATCTTTTGACATCTCGAGAAAATTAAGCAAACCAAGATTGAACATTATATCGGACGAATTTTCAAAATTTGGATTTTCCGAAGTATTTATTTTATTAAGAATTAGAAATTTTCCACCCGCAAATGAGATTTCGTCAGGAAAGTTTTTATTTAATTTTAATTCATTTATTAATTTAATTATTTCGTCAGAATTTTTAGACATGTTTCCAACAAAACATAACTCGTGTAATTCTGGAAAGTATATAAGCAACCATGAAACTGAGATCTTGTTAATTCAGAATTATTCATACTTTTAATTTCAGCATCAGATATATGGTTATTAAAAAGATCCAGCATGACAAAATCTCCATCACAATATTTTATTTGTGATTTTATCAAAAAATCAGGTAGCACATTTTGCTGCTTCAATAATTTTAATATGTTATTTATTTGAACCCCTCGATGTTTTTCATTTTTAATTGTAGCTGTTTCTGCAAGTTTCTTTGATAATGCAAACAAAAACTTCCGTATCATTAATGGAGCAGAAACAAATTTAAAACCCTTTTCACAAGTTGTAACAATATTAGCTTTAATGATAGAAATTCCTCTCGTATGTTTATTAGAAATGGGAACAGCTGGTTTATTTATGTTAAATGGGTCAATGCAAACGCAAATATTGTTGTTGCGATAAAAAAATACTCAAATCCAGCAATTTCTAATGGATTTATTAATTTAGTTATAAAAGAAAGTTCCTTATTTAAATTTTTAGATTTATCTGTCGATTCTTTAATTTTAATTAACTTAATTGAGTTTGGGAACTTCTTAAATAAAGCCTGTTGCTCCTTTTTACATAAAGCCTTAAACAATTTCGAATTATTTTTTAATTCATTATTAGAAGTTATATTCGAAATTTTACTACTAAATACTTTATTTTTAGATTTATTGAAGAATTTTCTAATTTTGTGTAAGTATTTAAATTAGGCGATGTTTTAGAAATTAACTGTAAATTAGAAATTTCATTATGTTGTAATTTTACATTATCTAAATAAACTTGCCCTAAATTTGATTTATTACCAATTACATTATTAATTTCACAATCAGTTACTTGAACTGGAATATCAGAAATTAATAAATCATTTTCTAAAGTAACTTTATCATTATTGAAATTCAAATCAGCATTACCAATCAAGCTTAATGTTTTAGCGATTTCTAATTTATTATTTGAATTTAAGTTACTATCTTCTACATTAACTTTTTTATTACTTAAATTCAATTTAGAATTAGCATTAAAGTTTAAATTTTGAGTTAAAAAAGATATAACTAAATCTAGCTTATTTACAATATTACAAAAACTAACGTCTAATCTATGAATTTCTTGTAGTATAAATTCATTAGTCCTCCTAGATATTGAGTCTTCAAAAGTGGAAGGAACATGTTTATAGCCATCTAAATTCTTCTCATTCTTCTTACTCATTAGATCGGAAATGTCTTCAGTTGTTATTGAGGCTTTTGAAATAAAATCCATAATTGCTTCTGAGGAGACAATTTGGGATTTGAGAAGATCCATCAATCTTTCTCCAGCGGATCTAATTGGCTCGAAAGAGCATCATTTGAAATTGTTTGGTTTTTCATTTTATTTTAAATATAATATTTTTTTATTTATGGTTATATGTTAGTCGGGTAGTGTGTGGGTAATCCATAAGTCATCGCGTAGTTGAAATTCAAATTTGTTTATTTAACTAATCCGTGTGGAGATCGTCTTCGAATAGTAACTTTATTTAGATCTGATTGACTAAATGATGAAATACAAATCGTTCTGGTTTATTTTATAAGAGTGGTCGTCATTGATTGATATTACCGGATATGGTTTGTTTATGTATAGTCAACTGGTAATTTTTCTTATAGTTTGTCATTTATTTTTAATTTTATTTGTAGATCTTTTTCTTTATTTCTCTATACGTCATTGGTGGAACTGGTTACGGATGATTTTTGCTAACAACCTCTGCGAATTCAAGTGATGTGAATAGCAATTAATCTGGGATTTTTCCTTGTAGCATTTTTCTCAAAGGAGCGGTAGTATAATTCAGTTTTATATTACTGGGATGGATCTTAATCGAAGGGTATAGTTATAATTTTCTGTGGAACTAATTATTCTTAATGTATTCTCAGGATTTATATTAAACTGCAGTAGTAGGATTTGAGCCCGTAAGATACAACCAACCCCTAGGCTTACATGATATTACATAATACCTGGCCTCTGTCCACGCTGTTACTACCTGGAGATTGACCTCTGTCCACTCAGTTTTTACCTAGTAATTGGCCTTTGTGCACTGTTGCCAGGTGACCTCACGATTATGTCACGTGTCCACTGGTCAGTCACTAACAGGAGACACATTTATTACCTAACCCTTATTATGCCATGTTGGCCAACACACTGATTACTTAACTGTTATTATGTCATGTAGTTGTGGACAAACACACCTTCTAGAACCTTCCACACACCTACCTTCTAGAATCTTCCGCACACCTACCACATTCCGCAAACCTACTAATTTCCACACACCTACCTTCTAGAACCTTCCGTTCTTAAACCGTTCACACACACCAACCAACGATCACCGATCGGCATCGATCAACACCGATCCGTAGACTTAACAAAATCAATCACTAGTACTATTCATATTATTATTATACTGCTTACTTCATATAAACGTAAGAGTTTCGTTTACCTCGTTGATTTATGTTACTTGTATGTAATATATTAAAAAATTATATTTACATGAAATTTTCAATTGTTAATTACATTATTACATGAAAAAATTACAAAATAATCATTAAACATAATAAATTAACATCAAACTCGTCTAAAAATAAATATTCAATCCTAAATTATTTAGCTTACTGGCTATTTTGTTAGTAGTATATTACACAAATCTTCTATCAAAAGAATCATAAAACTTTAATAATTTTCATAAAAATTTAAGTTTACAACAATTATAGTATATTGATAGTTTATTTAATTAAAAATAAGTCACTCAAAACTTAAATTTGAACACTGGATTTACAAAATTCAATATTTTAAGAAAATAATTCATAAAGTTTAAAATTTCAACTTAACTAAATGTAAAAAATTATACAAGATTTCCTTTACCAATTTCTATAAAATTTGAAATTTACAGCAAATAAAATATACAGATTTATATTCTATTAAAAAATTTAATTTTGAAAATAAAAATAATTCGCCCACGATAGGATTATTACTGACACCAGACTGTTACAAGTCTCATTTATTACCCAAATTTCTAATAATAATAATAATAATAATAATAATAATAATAATAATAATAACAATAACAATAATAATAATAGTAATAATAATAATAATAATAATAATAATTACAAAACAATAGAATAAAAAGACAAACACATTTTTAAGACAACATTTATTTAAATAAAAGCTTCAATATCTTCGACATCAGTGGCATTGATACCTAAATAATGTCCGAATGCAAAACTTTTGTTTTTACCTACCCATTGACGTTTATCATCGTTGTTACTTAAAGCAATTTTACAATTTTTAAAAGTAAACAACTGATGATTTCTCGTCCCTATTCTGGTTTGAGGAACAGAAAAAATTGTATCGTTTCTATAACAATCAAGATAAGAAAGATGCTTTATTTCAGTTTCACACATACTGAATTAATTAATGCTTACAAAATTCACACAATTAATAATAATGCTATTGATAATAATAATTTAACTTTCACAACAATAAAAAAGACAAACAATTTTTCACACGTAAATTTATTACAAACACGCATTTGGTAAACATTGTCAATATCAGTTAAGTGGATACTAATGATATCTAAATAAACTTTTGTTTTTAATAAGAGCTTTGAAAATATCTAAATACTAATTAAATGTTGATACCAAAACGTGTAAAATTAGATTTACATTCATTGCCAACATGCTAATTAACCGATAATTTCGGGAATTAAAGCTTTATGTAACCAAAAATTGATTAAATAACCATTAAAAATTTATCGGGTCTTATGTGATACCTATTAAATATTTCAATAATTTATGATTCAAACTAAGTATATTATAATACTTTTCGATTAATTTATGAATAAACTATTATATGATTTGTTATAAAGTTATTTAAAAGGTTAAGAATTTTAACACTATGTGAAGAAATAGCTAATAACTTTAACCCTAAATAATGAAAGAAGTAACAATTTTAACCCAAAGTAATGAAATATTTAATAATTTTAACTCTAAATAATGAAAGAAGTGATAATTCTAACACTAAAAGATGAGAGAGGTAATAATTTAAACCCTATGTGATTAAAAGTTATAACCTTATGTAAACCAATAATTACTAAATACCAAGTATATTATAACACATGTATTTAATAAAGAGTAGTTGCTTAATTGGTAAAAAACATACATATATTTTAAAATCGTTGACAATTTTTAAGTACCAGTTAAAAATGGTTTGAAAATATGAATAAATATTTTAATTTAAGAATATTAAATTGAAAATCTCTATTAATAATTAGATTAAAAAGTATATAAATTTGTTAATCATCGATGTAAATAAACTAGTAAAATTATTGATTGATTAAATGCAATTGTTAATTAGAAATATTAATTGGAATATTATTGACTGAACTTATTTTTCAATAGAAAGTTATTTTTGAAACAACATAAAAATCATATTTCAATAACTTTTCTTGAAATTAATTTTGAAAAAGTAGAAACCAAATACTTAATTTTTATTGGTTGTTACTATTGCTATTGACAACTACACAATTTTTCGATAAATTTAATCGTTAAACTCATGCTTAAAATACCAATAAATTTATCAATATATTAAAATTATTACAGTTTTCTTGAAAATAATTTGAAGACGTACAAACTAGTTTTCAATAAAACTATTATTAAACTAAAAATAGATGAAAAGTTGAATATATTTATAGATATATTTATTGTAAGTTTTCTTGAAAATAATTTGAAAACTTACAAACCATATTGAATTTTTCAATAAACTTATTATTTAACTAAAACCGGTTGTTGAAAATACTAATAAATTTATCAATTAAAAAAATTACAGTTTTCATGAAAATAATAATTTGAAAATAAAATTATAGAATACTTGATTTTAATTAGTTAATTCTATTTATTACCAATGACAACGACTCAAACTAATTCAAATTTTAATGTTCTAAAACAGTACTTTATCACTTCAAATTATTTTCTAAATATTATTGATACCGCATTGATTAGTTGATAGGAAATCATACTATTCAATCGAACATAATTTCATTAATCTTTTTAAATAAACCAACAAAAGTCATTTAAAATTATTATGATGCTGAACTTGTTTCTAATCACCGACTTATTTTATTTAAAAACTTATCCAAATCTAATTATATGCATTGTAAAACGATACAATTACCATAATTCCTTACTCTAAAGTTTCCTTATAAAGAATATTCCAACAATGTTTCCAAATCTTTACATATAAAAGTTGTAATTATAACGATTCAAGCAAAATCAAATAGATCGACTAGAAACTTTTCATTTACAACAAATATTGGTTAAATTGACTATCAAATGTCGTAATTTATGGTTACCATACAATAAGAATTTGGCTCTATAAAAATATACTAATTATCCCTATTAAAAGTTTTCTTCAATACAAAATGAATTTAACAGAATAAGAAAAACAATATTTGTTAGCATATTGATAAAAATTAATATACTTTAATGTCCAAATAGATACCAACCACCTTAAAATCTTCGATAAAATTTTAATGAATTTCTATCATAGTAGCAATAAACATCAAAATACCACAGATCATCGACAAAAAAGGATAAATCTACTCAATCCTTGAATTCATCTTCGATTAAACTAAAAACTATAATTACTATCATGTTATCAGTAAAGATTGCATTAATAAGCAATTTACTGACAATAATTCTACATATAAAGCTAAATTATTGATTTCTCTACACATACTTTACATTGGATTTAACCCCTAAAGTTACTGTAATTTAATGAATTACCAAATTGAAATTTGTTTACGTAAATCGTGCAATAGCTAGATTTATTAAAATGCAGTAAGAATCTTTAATGAATTTTTCTTACACGCAATAGTAATACCCTGATTTATGAGAGCTGATATCCCAACAAATATTTGACTAAGACTCCTCAATCCTAACCAATTATTAAACTTTTCACCTTTATTTGGTAAATTACTGATCATTATACGTAAAGCTCTACATTTATCTGTACATACTTGATATTTAACAATAATATCCTCCTTAAAATTGATATATTACTGATCATTTTCATTAAAAACCCTATATTTATCGGCACAAACTCAATATTTAGCCAAAATATCTCACTTTAAAATTGATATATTACCGATCATTTTCATTAAAAACCCTATATTTATCTGCACATACTCAATATTTAGACATAATTTATCCCTTAAAATTGATATATTGCTGATAATTTTCATGTAAAATCTAACATTAAATTATTATTTCTACTCAATATTTACCTTTGATTAATTTATTTTAACACTATAATATGAAATTACTCATACTGATATCCAAATTATTATTACGTCATAATTAATCGATTAAATTTCTTACTCAATATTTCCCCTATTAATTTACTACATCTAAACTTGATATTCCAACTTGTGAAGCATACTAGAATTGATCAAAATCCCAATCCATAGTGATAAATCTAACCTCTCCATTATATCTAAAACTCTGAAATATTCATATTTGGAATAATCTCTCTAAAATTGATACAGTTCTCTTAAAAGTTTACATCAAATTCTCAATAAATTCTTTAGTAATATCAATTGACATTCGATTAGATATAAAATTCATGAAAACTATATCGAGAATCCTAAATTTAAACTAAAATATTTAACAGGCTCTATATCTTACTAAGTGGACATATGATAAATTAATATACTAACTATTATTCAATACCTTATTACAAGTTTTAGTCTAATTAATCACAATTTCTATATTGATAAAAGACAAATAAATAGAGCCATTTAACGATGTATGCGATAACTAACTCTTAAATAACCAAAGACGTAGTATTTTCAAATTGAATACTAAAATTAATTAATTCTAAAATATAATTTCTTAATGGAGGCCCATCTTGCACTGATCTTTTGGATGAATATCACACGCAAACTATAAGCAACTTTTTTAAACTTTTTACTGCTAAATGTGAATTTACAAAACGTATTAATATAGATTCTTTAAAATTTGTCACTGGACCTAGGCTTGGGAATAATAACCCATAACTCCAAGACAGTTTCAATTGGATTAATAAAGCTGATATTATATCTTAATAATATCTTTGTTTCAATGACCTTGAAAAATTTGATGAGTCATCCAATGACCTTGAATGAGTCATGGTATTTGTTCTAAAAAAATTTGTACTTTTAAACTTATTATTCACTCTGGGAAAAAACTTGTTTCTCTCGACCTAGAACAGCAATTCGGTTTTTGAAAAAAACCCATAATATTACAATATCCTTTGAAGTGTTGGATGATAAGCCAATTCTTCGCCTGACAACAGCTTTGAAAGGAACAATAATATTGACTGAGTTCGATCGTCGTTCGGTTTCTAAAGTTCTTCATCTTGCTCTTTATGATTCATATTTTACTAAATGGAAAAACAGTAACATTAGTAATTCATCAACCTTTTATCTGTCCCCTAATATTAATAGAGCAATATTTAAAGGAGAATTACGAGAGGATCATTGGAAATTTATTCATCGTGCCCGGACAAACACATTGGCTAATTTTGCAAAACCCTATATAAAAGGTGAGAATAGATTGTGTAGGCGTTGCAATAACCAAGATGAAACGTTGCCACATGTTTTGCAAAATTGCAAGGTTCATCTTACTCTTGCACTTAATCGTCACAACGATTGCCTTCAACAAATAGTACATCATTTGAAAATTCCTTCACTGATTGTTGTTGTGGACCACACTTGCTCCTTGGTATCAATGAGAAAAAGACAATTCTAAAGACAATTCTTATGGTTGATATTAAATGTCCTTTTGATTCTTTGGTCACTTTTAAAACTGAATAAGGAAAATTTGGCAAAATATGATTCTTTAAAAAAACAAATACAGGCTGTCAAACCTAGCTTTACTATTAAAATCTTTACTTGTATAATCGGTTCTATGGGATCTGTTCCACCAGCATCTTATGATCTACTTGGTAAGATTGGAGTTCCATTTGAAAAAGTCGCTGGTCTGGTAAAAGCATGCGCAATGAGTAACATCGCAAATTCTTCAAGAAAATGGCATTATCATGTCACTGACGTTCTAAAAAGCCAATAAATTGATTTTTAATTTAATTAAAAATTATTTTTATAATGTTCAATTAAAGTTTTATTATGAATAATTTCAAATTCAAAATAAAATTATAGAAAAGCTTAAATTTTTTTAAAAATATTATATTTAAAATAAAATGAAAAACAAAACTATTTCAAATGATGCTCTTTCGAGCCAATTAGATCCGCTGGAGAAACATTTCGATTTTCAGCAATCGAGTTGTAAAAGATTGATGGATCTTCTCAAATCCCAAATTGTCTCCTCTGAAGCAATTATGACTTTATTTCAAATATCTGTCAATCGGCTCTTTATGTCAAACCATCGAATATGACTTATAGTGCAAAGCCGGATCAGATAACCGATGAAAATCAGTAAAGCCTGAGAAATTTTGAGGAGTGGAACTTTATTGAGACAAATCTTTTCTCAAAATTAAATGACAATAAACTGAAAATTTTATCTCTATCGTTCAACCTCCTCAATTGGCTGATTCCAAGCAGAATCATTTCAATTCATATGAATCAAGAAATTGTTGCATTAATAAAATTTTAAATAGTACTAGTGAGTGATTTTGTTAAGTCTACGACTTAGTCGTAGACGTAGTTGTAGGCGTGTTAGTCGATGATGGTTGATGATGGGCGATGATGGGCGATGATGGGCGATGATGGGTGTGGATGGGTGGGAAATTTGGTAGGTGTGCGGAAGGTTCTAGAAGGTATTATTAGAAAGTATTATTGTTTATTGGTGTTGATCGGTGCGGATCGGTGATCATTGGTGCGTGTGTGTGTGTGAACGGTTTAAAAACTGTAGGTCATGGAAGTAGATGTGTGGAAGTTAGTAGGTGTGTGGAATGTGGTAGGTGTGCGGAAGGTTCTAAGTATTATTAGAAAGTTGTATTGTTTATCGGTGTGGATCGGTGTTGATCGGTGCGAATCGGTGCGGATCGGTGATCGTTGGTGTGTATGTGTGTTTGAACGGTTTAAGAACTGTAGGTCGTGGAAGTAGGTGTGTGGAAGTTAGTAGGTGTGTGGAATGTGGTAGGTGTGCGGAAGGTTCTAGGTATTATTAGAAAGTTGTATTGTTTATCGGTGTTGATGAGTGTGGATCGGTGTTGATCGGTGTGGACCGGTGCGGATCGGTGATCGTTGATGTGTATATGTGTGTGAACGGTTTAAGAACTGTAAGTCGTGGAAGTAGATCTGTGGAATGTGGTAGGTGTGCGGAAGATTCTAGAAGGTAGGTGTGTGGAAGGTTCTAGAAGGTGTGTTGGTCCACAACTGCGTGACATAATAACAGTTAAGTAATCGGTGTGTTGGCCAACATGACATAATAAGTGTTTTGGTCCACGTGACATAATAAGGGTTAGGTAATAAGTATGTCTCCGGGTAGTGAATGACCAGTGGACATGTGACATAATCGTGAGGTCACCTGGCAACAGTGGACAAAGGTCAATTACAGGTAGCAACTGAGTGTACAGAGGTCAAATATTATGTAATATTACGTAGGCCAAAGGGGTTGTATCTGACGGGCTCACATCCTACTACTAACTGCAACTTGCTTCCAACCTTATAACTGTGGGTGTACTTTTAAATAAATTTGAGTCGTGGTTTGTTATTTAATTAATTGTTTGTTTTTATGATTCGAGGTTGAATTTATTTAAATTATATTAGTATTTTGTATTTAATTCGCATTAGACTCAAATATGCTAATCGAGATTATTACTAGTAATATTTTTATATAATTTGATTTTTAAATATAAACTTTTGGTCGACCTATCGTTATACTCCTCAGATTATTTGTAAATATTCAGTTTAATCATCTTTGCGTGAAGGGGGTGGTATTTTATTTACTTATAACGTCGCTAAATTAGTTTAAATTTTCTGAAATATAGTTTAATCGAATTTACCTGTTAGGTCGTTTATAACTTATATTATTGAATTTAAGTTCTTAATTTCTATCTAAGTAGGACTAAATAATTTCAGCGAAATTATGAAATTACTTTCTAATTTTTTAAAATTATTACAAGCTTTTCGACTGTTGCATTGATTTCCGAGATCCCCCATCCTTTTATCCAAAATTTGACCTTAAGAAACATATGTGTTGATATTAGGTTTTATGGGTTTTCATAGGACTACTCAGTTGATCATTTTAGACGATGTGTTTTGAGTTTAGGTCAAATTTTCGGGAGATAGGTGAAATGGGGTCAGCCAAAAGACTAGTTCCCGATCTCCCTACTGCCCCTATAAGCGTAAAATGATCTGACGTTCGAGCCCGTCGTTACGCACGACTAGGTCTCTCACGGGCACGAGCTATAGGTGGATGAACCGCAATTACACCGCTCGATAGTTATGTATAATTTTAATAACTTGCGATTTGTGTGACTGTGCGCCGGAAAAATTTCGACACAAAAAAATTCATATACTCGAACACATATAATTATTCTCATAATTACATTACTATTTCATAGATACATTGCTCCCATAACACATTTATAGCATCCACTCATTCTCACTTCGATAGTTCTTCCGATAATGCTTGTTGATAGTAGTTCGAGACGTTCGTTCCGGACCCTTTGTGATAAATGCTGTTTTTTTCTGATAAAAAATGTTTAAGCTTTTTACGAGAAAAAGTGATCTCTCACAAGTGATGGTTATTTTGCGAAAATGAATTGGTATATATACCTGTTTTGTGACCCTAATCTTGCGTGTTATTTTTAGTGCGATAAAACAAAATTTGACCTTGAATTCATTTGTGTTATCTAACGTTTAATTTTATTGTATTAATTAAGTAATTTATTTTATTTGATTTTTAATTGAATATTTCAGATTAGAAATATTTTATTTTCAACCAGCTTTTTCATTAAAATGCTGATTTTATAAATTGCTCTATTTTTGGTCAAATTTTCTTGTTATATTGTTGTGTTTGTGTTAATTTCGTGCATATCTTGGTGCGTTTTGTTATCATTTTAATTTACTTTTATGTTTTTGATTTTATATTTTAATTGTATCTTTCTCACATTTTAAGGTTGTTTATTTGATGTTTATGGGTCTGATTTTAAATCTGCATGTTATATTTGCGTGTTATTTTCAATTCATTTAATCAAAATCTAGTCCTGGCCCAACATTGCCATGACTACTTATACTCTAGAAAACCTTTGGGTTCACAATCTACCATAGAAGGTATTCGTCCTCATTTTAATTACGGGTACCTTTATCACTAATTTAATTGAAATAATATCGATCATTCAACCATTTATCTTATTTTAAGGGTAATATTTATCAAATAATTTAAGTTTTTGCAAAACGATCATCAATTTAAAACCCAGAACATTTTTATTATATATACCACAAGATTTTCTGGGGTTGTCAGAAGATGTGGGTCCGAATTTCTTTATTGATCCAGTAAACGGGCTGTCTTCAATCTGCGCCTTCTTTCTCTCTTCGCTTTGCTGAGTTGGCATTTCTTGTGATTCGGTTTTGGTTGTGGATCGTTATTGGTTTTGGTTTTGAAGTATAGTTTGAGATGGGTCATGTGAGACTTGGATCAATGCTCAAAAACGTGCTGGGGTGGTGACCGATTTCTGTTCTTATCATCTCTTTTAACTTTAGCTGGTAATTTTTCCTCTTTTATTTGTCTATTTCGGCTACCATCTCGGCGAGATGAGTTCTTAATAACTGATTCGGTTGGTTCAATCTTTTTGCCTGTTCTGGCCGAGTCCGGGTCTTCTCCATCCGGTGACATCTTCGTATTATCGATTCAGCTCGCTGGCTCTGTTTCAATGCCTTGTTGTGATAATGGGTGACATCTCGTCAGACTTTTTCTACATCTAGGGTTTTATTATTATTTAGTTGCACTAACATAAAATAAATGCTCTAAATTCAAGCCGATATGAGTATGATAAATTAAATTAGTAGGTCTATCTGGGCGGGAAATGGATGCCTCATCTTACACTATAAACCCCCTCTCTAACCATTGTTGGGCAAAAACAAATATTTTAAATTATTGTTTATCTGGCAAGACATCCGATAAAATCTAGGCGCGCAAAATGAAAATGGACGAAAAATCAGCAAAAATAGCCTATTTAACATTAATTAATACAAAAAAAAAGTAGAAAATACAAAAAATATGTTTAAAATAAATAAAAACATTTAAAAAGAATCAAAAAACAATAAATTTTAGCAAAGTTAACCTATTTCATCGAATTGGCTCCAAGTTCATAGAAAACGCTTATATTCTAGAAAATAAATACGAGAATTAAGCTTAAAATGTAATTAAAAACTTTAACAAAAAAGAATCATGGAAATCTGAAAACTAGTGGAAAAGTCATGAAATTTGGTAAAACTTGAAGGCGTTTTGTTTTATCACATCAAAAAACATGCGTGTAAAACCCCCTTTATAAGTCGATGCCAGATCGACATAATTTAATGCTAATTTTCAAAAACTTCTTATTGAACTTTGGAAGAACCTTTGGAAGAATCTTAAAGCAAGGGAGAACTATTGTTAATTTTTATTTATGCTATTATTATTAAAATATTGGACTTAAGGAAATTTTAAGAACACTATTGGTTTAATTAAGGTTATATTTTTGTCTATTTTTGTTAAATCATTTATGTATACCAACATGTTTTAATTTTAAAAAATTGTTTTTGAATTATATAATTTGATTATTTTTAACTTGTTGAATTTTGATCAGTTTATTGACCAAAAGCAATATTAACGAAAGATAATTCAGAATAATTTTCCTCACATCGACTAAGTCCCAAGGAAGCTTGGCTTCCATGGTACTTGACCTATACGAGATGCCTCGTGACCAATATGTTCCATCACTCGAAAAAAGTTAATAATGAAGTATTAATAATGATCATTTATTGCATTTAATATTATTATTATTACTCTTAACTTTTATCATTAATTTCATAAAATTAACTTTTATCTAAAAACTTTTTGAAAATCCAAATGTTGTAAATCTTTACGTTATTTTATCCACTATGATTATCAATTTTATTGACCATTATTATTTAATCATATTCACATGCATACAAGTTAGCAAATTAAAATTTTTACCGACTAGTTTAAAGCTAGTACTTTGGTGTGGGAGGTACCCGTAGTGAATGGTAGTTCGCCAGGTCATATCTCCTCTCCAAGAACCTCAACATCAAACCCTCAGTCGTGAGCGAATGATCATGAGGAAGGAGTAAATATTAACATAAAAAGAAAGAAGAATAAAAGAATAGTGAAGCAAGAATGAAGTTAAAAAATTGTACAGAATAATAATGTAAATAAAGATTTGAGAGTGGATAAGAATTGTGAAAGTTTTGAAGGAACAGAAAGTCAATCAAAGAATCAATTTTATTATCAAGTTATTCATATTGAATGATTAGAAATCAAGGATAAATACACCGGTTCGTGCAAAGTAAATTTCTAATCAAAAATTAAATTAAAAAATACTATTTGCCTTCTTTTATTTTTGTTTCTAAGAAAAAAGGAAGGAAAAATAAAAAAAGTTTTAATTATTTTTGATATACATCTTATTCAGGCTCACGATGTTCGTATTGAGTTATTTTGAATTTTGAGGCAAGGTTTTGAAATCATTTTAAAATTTCAATAAATAGCACCTTCAAAATAATATAAAGTGATTAAAGGATCGATATTATTTCAATTAAATTAAGGCATGGAATTAACCGTACTTTAAAAAATTCGAAATGATTTATCTATTTTAGTTTACAAAGTTATTTTTATAAAGCAAATTTATAAAGTACAAATGGTTTTTTTGTATTCACTTAATATTATTCCTAATATTAATAATAATAGCAATAATATGCATCATATGATCTAATAACAATCGATAATAATAACAATAATAATAATAAGAAGAATAGCAGTAATAAGAAGATTAGAGGCAATAAAAATGATCTTTACAAAAGTAAACGTATAAAATGAGAATGATAATAACAATTTGGATGTTAATAATAATAATAATAATCAAAATGATAACAAAAATAATTTCGATAGTAATAATATTGTATAAAATAATAATGGACGATATTAATATAATAGTAGTCATAATCACAATTTCAATAACTAATCATAATAAGGCTCTTAACAATTATAATTGGGATAACAACAACTATAAGAGTGAGGATATTTAAAATCACGAAGAGTGCACTGATGATATTAGAATCGGTAATGTGAGCAGTGGTAACAATGATTATGGGAGCGTATACAATGACAATAATAAAACAGTATAGATTAACATTTCAATAAGATAAAAGAAGAATGGGATGTAAAAATCGAAATCGATCACAGGCCTTCTATCGGCAGCTCGTTGGACTCATGGATCGTTCGGTCAATTATAGCATTAGTAATAGCGCTCACTTTTGCGGACGACCCACCCACTCGAACACAGTTCCAACGTTTCTTAGCAACGGGTGCCGAGTGGTAAGCGAAAATATTTGTGCGGGGTTGTCTGGGTAACCACCATATAGTCTCAAAATCTCAACACCCAGAAACCCACCAATACAAAGGATTTCATAACGAATTAAATTCAACCAAATAGTACTAATTACAAGAGATCAAATACGAATTGAACATAACTTTACGAGATAACTGAGTTAAACTGAAAAGAATAACATGAATGACATAGGGTTAAACGGGGAGATGTAGAAGTAAGGATTTGGTCTGAAATGAGAAAAATCTGAGTTAAAATAACATCTAAACGTAATGCGATTAAAACCTGAGTATAAATACAAATAGGGTAGGCATAGTGCTGATTTTCATATGTAGGGTCAAAGCTAAACCTGTCTCCTCACATGGTACTGGAAATCTACAAAACCATAGTTATGTTGGGCCAAGACACGATTTTGTTTAAATGAATAGGTAACACGCACTCAAATACAACATGCAGATTTAAAATCAGACCCATAAAACTTCAACTAACCATGCTAAAATATGAAAGAGAAAAAATTAAATATAAAATCAAGAAACACAAAAGTAAATTAAAATAATAACAAAGTGCAACAAGATCCGCACGAAATAAATATAGAAATAACATGAGAACATGAAAATTTGACCGAAATTTTACAATTAACCAAAAAATCCAAAAATCCAAAAATAATAGAACTAAAATTAAATAATTTGAATTGGAAACAATTCAATTAAAAAATTAAAAATAAAATTGTCAAATTAAATTACCAAAATAATAAAATTAAGATTAGAATATACTAGAAAATCACAAGGTCAAATTTTGTTTTACTACATAAAATTTAACACGCAAGGTTAGGGTCGTACAATAGGTATGTATACCGATTCATTTTCACATAATTTTAATCAGTTTTTGAAAACTTGAATCAGTTTTTATCCGGAAACTCAGCCAATCTTAACTAGTCCGTCAGAACAACTTTCAATGTGAGTGAAAGAATGCTCGAAAACTTTCTCCACGCCGCGTCCATTCAACCTCATATGAGCTCTGCTTGGGCGTCGGCGTGGGGATGAGTTATGATTGATGATTACGAAATGCCGAATGCAACTTATGATATTATGATGTACCTATATTTCAAATAAAAGTTTTAACTAAGTCATTTATGTCGAAATTTTTCCGGCCCACAGCCGACACATCACCACAAGAAAATAAACTAAACATACCCCCATCGAATCGTGTAAGTGCGGTGTAAGTCCGCTAATGATTCGTGCCCGTGAAGGCTACGGCGTGAGAACGCAGTAGCTGAAACGTAAATTATCATACCGTATAGGGGAAATGGGTTGAAGAGGGAATAGTCTTTTGGCTATTTCATCATCACTCAATTCCTATAAATTCGACCTAAAATTATAATGACAAAACGGCTCAAAATCAAAACACTGAGTAGTCCAGTGGACACTCATAAATTGGTAATATAAATATAAATTCGCCTAGGATCAATTAAAGGAAGGTGACGGGGAACTTAATGATGAACGAAATCGTTGCTGTGATCTCTAAATTGCTTTAATAATTCACTATGACGATAAAACTGCGACAGATTTTCTTTATTATTTCAACTTATTTGTTATTCATAAAAATTAACATAGAAAGATCTTAAATGAAGCTCGATAAAGCTCAACTACAATAACTCTATTCGTAAAATAATCTGCTCCCATATTACTTAAAACTAACATAGAGATTTAAAAAATTTTTTTGGAATCACGGCCGCTCTTTTCTTTAAAAAATTTACATTGAAATTATTGCTATTAAGTCGACGAATTGCGATTTCAAAAGTTACAAAGCACGAATTTTAGAAATAAAATAATAAAATCAATTTTAAATCTCAAATCGTTTCTTAGTTATCAAATGAATTAAATAAACTAGATCCTATACCCGAAAAATACCCTGATAAATATAAAAAACCCGTAAATATGGCACCCCAAACACTCAGTGACAAAATCTGTTAAATGTGTGTCTAAAATCCCGTCCACGAAGACCAATATTTATATCTCTAAACAAAAGGAGATAAATAATACATGTCGAAAACTCATGAGGGTCCCTAACATTATGAACATACCGAGTAGAACTGTCCGATTGTTTAGGATCGAAATGCTTAAAACTAGCCGAATAAATTTAGCGAGAAAAGTATTTTGCTAACGATCAAACGGACCACATGTTGTTCTGACAAAAGCCCCAATAACCCATAACGTACCCTGATTCGAACAACAACCAGCAAGAATTCAAAATTTATTAATAATAAGTTCATAACATAAATTATAACAGTAGAAACAATTAAGTCAATTTGAATTGAAAATTGGTCATCAATAATAACTTCATAAAATAAATTACAACCATAGAAACAATTTAGTTCATTGGAATTGACAATTAGCCATCGATAATAAATTCATAAGATAAGTCAAACAATAGCAGCAATTAAGTTCATCTGAATTGAAAATTGGCCACCGATAACAAACCATAGTGATAGAAATAAATGAATTTATTGGAATTGACATTCGCCCTGGATAAAAAGGTTATAATATTAACCCTAGTAATAAATAATAAATGATAAATACTGTCATAAATAAAGGCTTACTAGAGAAAACGATTGACTATTGCCAATATTCTTCGAGAAGATAAAATTCACCGCAAGCTTCTAGAATAATAATGAATCGAAATAACTTGGATGCAAAAGCATGAAGTTAAATCATAGAGAGAGCGAATCCGCTTGTGTCCTGACATTTTCTAAAATGTCGATCGATAAGAATTGGAATGTTAATGCCACATTCACTCAGCCCGAGACACACAGACACGCGACTTCGAGAAATGGCGAGTGTGCCGACAGACAGGGAAGTTCAACTTTCCTGTCCTCGATGTGTGCATTTCCACATTTATATATAATGGATGTGCTTGACTAGCATAACAACACAAAAAATGAATAATAAATCGCAGTATCAAAATGCCTCAAATAAAGAGAAGGGCTCGTGATATCCAAACGCGTCTGACGAAGATCTGAAAAATCCCGGAACAAGTTCGGAGACAGCCAGATGAAAATGCCCGAAGGTAACAATTGTTAATTTTTCAATACGAGACTAATCTATTTTCACGAGCCCTAGTTCCACGAATTAAATGCAGGATATCATGTCCAACGATAATCTGGGCCCGAAAGACGATGAAAAAATCAAATTATTTTATGAAAATATAAATTATCTCCTTAACTTACAAATATCACGGATTAAATGCCATTTTTGAGCTCCAATCCATAAGAATAATAAAACTAGTTTGTAAACCCTCAACGTGACCTACACCCGCTCCGAATTGTCACACATCACCGTCGTTCGAACCCATACTAAAATATAAAAATGAATTAAAGCCAGTATAGTTTTTTCAATTTTTCATTCAGCAATGACAACATCACGTATGTTAACATTAAACTTATTCATTTCATTTTATTTAGTAATGACAACATTTATTACGTTAATATTTAATCTATTTGTTTCGTTTTAGAAATTGATTTATCCATTTCATTTTAATACTTGATTTATCCACTTCATTTTAGTATTTGATTTATTAAATTCATTTTTGCATTCAAGTCATTTTAGTATCAGATTAATTCAATTCATTTTAGCATTCAATTCATTTTTTAGTATTTAACTCATTCGTCTCGTTTTCAATATTTAATTTATCCGTTTCCTTTTGATTTAATATTTAATTTATTTTTAGTATTTGATTTCTTCTTTTCATTTTATGTAGCATTTGCTTTATCTTTGTCATTGTTATTTAGTATTTAATGCATTCATTATACTTCCAGCCAAGATTTAATCGATTTATTTCCTTCGTCATTTAATAATGACGACATTGCGTACTTTAATATTTAATTCATCCTCAAGGTGATCATAATTGTATTTTTATACTGATCCGTTTGATGATAATGGTTCAAGATAAATTTATTTATTTTGGCGTATTCATTTCAGCCTTAAGATGAAGGTAGTTGATGACTAATTTCAGTAATATTTAATTCGTCAGGAGGATGATAATTAATAACTAAATTTCCATTCAGTTTTTGAATGAAATGACCATGCTATTTGTATTTTGATACGAAAATATTAAACTCTAATAGAACTAGCTGAAATTTTAGGAAAATATAGGTTTTATTCAAATCACTTTAAATTCCCTTAACGTAACTAACGGGTGTTTACTCGGAATCGAACAGTCAGTGAGGTGTGAGAGTTGGGAATGACGATCGAGTTGCATAGTCATTAAGAGGTCTCCGCGAAATTGAAATAAATTAACAACAATAATGAGATCCCGAAGTGTGAACCCAGTTGAATGCATTCCACCGAGGATACCCCAACAAACAGATTATACCCTGCGAGAATCGACTACACCATGACCCTACCTTAGATTAAGACCCCCGACCGACCAACTCCATGACCCTTTGAGATGATCCATAACTGGAAAAACGTAGACCCACCTATCTCAGTGTCAGAGACTTAAATGATGAATTATGTTAATGGATGCATCGTTATTTCAGAAAACGCATGGATCGACGCGCCCCGGATTACACTACGCTTCCCGGCGCACTCAGCTGCGCGGTGCCAGCAAGCTATGTAAAACGCGGGATTCTCGATCTCGCCGGTCAGAGAATCCCGAATGGGACACCAGACGAGTAGCGACGACACCGAGCTCCCACTCGTCGCAATCAAACGAGAACCCGGTCGCAATCCGGCACGGGAAATCAGGGGCCAAGCCGAATTTCTACTCGCTCGGTTAGAGGAACACCAGCGCCAGACGGACCGGCAAGTGGAGAAGGCCAGGAGATATTTAGGAGAAATCAATCGGGATATAGCTGCTGGACGGATCCCGAGTACGGACGGGTACGCCCCTTCGTATAACACTTCATTCAACTTGGAAGACCCCCGGTTAGGCATGCACACGGCAGTGATCAACGTGGTAGTTCCACGCAAGATTTTGCCAGAAGGAACGAGGAGAGCCGGTGAACCTTCAGACGTTCACCGCGAGCACCCATATGCTCGTGAATTCCCGCGAAGGAGCTCTAACCGACAATATCCGAGAACTGGTTTGGCCCGATAATCTTTGTTTTTCTGTTAAAAATACATGTCTCTTTTTAAAATATTCTCGGCTTATTGTTGATTTAAAATTTTAAATAGAAAACAAATAGTTAGATGCCACAACCCCGCTCCGCCGATCTAAGGGCACATAAATAATATAATCACTAGTTGTAATGCACCAATTAATTCTAAGTTTTGATTATAGACATGGACTCTTATCAAATTCTACAACGAGAATTAACGCGGGCTCAGGAAACCAACACCGAACTCCATCGACAGTTATTACAACTAACCAAGGAGGTCCAACGAATCAAGGCTACCTGGGTTGAACCAAGCGAGGTAAAACGTATTTACCAGAAGATGACTGCGGCGCAGAATTGTTGGGCTCAGGAGACATAGCTTAACCAAAGCCAGAAAACACAAATAAGAGGCCTAGAGGTGGCACTGGCGGCGTGCCAGGAAGGTGCGGCGGTAACATACCCCCTGGTATTCGCCCCCGCGCAGTTGGCCTACAGGGATGCGGCGGCCACCTCAAAGCCCGGCCCAAAACCAATTAGACACCGACCAGGAAGAAATGGGATCGCGCCAAGCGTCGGGTCACTCAACATGCAGAATAAAATGTGCTTTCGATTGTTTGTCCAATAAATGTTTTCTTTCTGTCCTATTGATTTTCCTAATAAGTTTGACGTTAGGACGAGCTAGAATAAATAGTAACGGTGAAAGATTTAGTCTGTAGAATGAGAAAGACCAAATATACGAGAAGGGACCAGAAGCCATAAAAGTGCACACAGGCCTTCTAACGGTAGTGCGTTGAACCCAGTTTGAGGTCAGACCAGAGTAGTTCCTATGTGGCGCTCACCTTTGGCGATCTCAAAACCAATGGTTGCATCACCAACGTTGCTTAGCGACGGGTAACCATTGGGCGTAAGAAAATATTTACACCTGGGGTCAAGGTTACCTAGACCATAAACCCCACAGTTATAAATTTTTCTGTTAAACTAAGGGGCAACAGTATTCCATCCTTCAGCAATTAGTAAATAACTCAAGAATTAACCGAGTAACTTAAGGGGATAGGAAAAATAGAACACGAAGCCTTCTACGGCAGCTCATGAACCCAAAAGGATGGTAGGTCATTAGCATTCTTTGCAGAGAGACTCACCTTTTGCTAGCATTCCACCTACTAGTGCACATTTCCAACGTCATTTTCGACAGGTGTCTAGTGGTACATCTTGTTATGCGCGTTCTGGATAGGAATAGATCTTAGTCTTAATTTTTAATTTAAATTTAGTCATATTAGTATCCAGGTCATATTTACTCATGTTGAGCCAGAACACAAACGGCCTTGAGAATCGTTTAAATGAATCGGTAATACACACGCAAATACAACATGCAGATTTAAAATCGGACCCATAAAACACCAACTAACCATGCTAAAATACGAGAAAGAAAACAATTAAATATAAAATCCAGAAACACAAAAATAAATTAAAATAATAACAAAGTGCAACAAGATCCGCACGAAATAAACATAAAAATGACACGAAAACATAACAATTTGACCAAAATTTGACAATTTAACAAAAAAGCGAAAAATCCAAAAATAATAGAACTAAAATTAAATAATTTGAATTGGAAACAATTCAATTAAAAAATTAAAAATAAAATTGTCAAATTAAATTACCAAAATAATAAAATTAAGATTAGAATATACTAGAAAATCACAAGGTCAAATTTTGTTTTACTACATAAAATTTAACACGCAAGGTTAGGGTCGTACAATAGGTATGTATACCGATTCATTTTCACATAATTTTAATCGGTTTTTAACCAAAAACTAGCTTTCGAATCGGAAAGATCAGTTTTCTAGTCTTAATCAGTGGAAATCAGAAATTTTAAAATGTGAGTGAGAGAATGCTCGAAAGCTCTCTCCACGTCGCGTCCCTGCAACCTCGAACGAGCTCTGTTTGGACGTCGGTGTGGGGAGAGAGTTATGATGTGCTATTAATGAAATTATGACGACTATGACAACTATGATGTACTATGCGGCAATAAACGTATTTAAACAAAAATAAATTTTCTTTTGTCGAAATTTTTCTGGCCCACAGCCGACACATCATGCATGATATTAACTTAATATATCCTATCGAACTGTGTAAGTGCGTGCATAATCGCCAATAGTTCGTGCCCGTGAAGGCTACGGCATGAGAACACAGTAGCTGGAACGTAAAATCATTATTCCGTATAGGGGAAATGGGTTGAGGAGGGAATAGTCTTTTGGCTATTTCATCATCACCCATTTCCCATAAACTCGACCCAAAATTTCTAAGAAACAATCGGCTTAAAATCAAAACTCCGAGTAGTCCAGTGGGCACTCTTAATTCGTAATATGAACATAACTGTGCCTAGGATCAACTAAAGGTAATGACACGGGGAAATAAAAGAAATTAAAATCGTTGTTATGGCTTCTAAAAATTTCAAGAATTCTAGTATGACAAGGAACTATAACCGAGTTTTCTTTAATCGTTGTAATTACTAGTAAAAATTAATATGAAAGATTTTGAATGTAGTTTAATAAAAATTAAGAAATAATCTGATTACGTAAACTAATATAGAGACCTAAAGATTTTAGCCCTTGATTAGATCTGTGAAACCGAATAGTCTCCCAATCGTTTCATCTTTAGTAAAAATATACATGCAATTTAGTCTTGCCAAACGATGAATAGCGACCTCCCAATTGTAAGGAACAAATACCAGAGGCGATATATACCACACTAATTCTCAGTCAGATATACAGAATACTAATTCTTAGATAAGATATGTAGAATTTTAATTCTTAAGTTGCTCATCCAATCTCGAATACCCAAACCCGGCGATAAAGAAATCTATTAAACAAATACAAAATTTTGTTTAAAGACCCACATTCATACAGCTGCCCAAAAGGAAAATAATGACCTTTGAATAGAATTCATAGCAGTCTCACCCATAAGTTAATCACGTCCGTTCAATCTTCTCACATGTTTTAGTAAATTTAGGTCGTTAAATAAATAAGCTGCATAGTTACCCGCGCAAATTACGTCACTAATAATACTATAATCAAAATATAAATCACCCACGTCCAAAAATTTCAGTTATAATCAATTCAAAATGAACAAAACAAAAATTATATAATTTTCCAAAAATCAAAGACGAGCCAATTAGAAATATCCAATGTCCGGAGCGACCACTTCATTGACATAGGGCATATAATTCTAGTGATTCCGTAATAAAATTTTAAGTAAAATAAATAGCTTACCCCGATATAAACACCAATTTTATAACAAACAAGGATCACAAAAGAGTATGAATTCGACTGAATCTGATGAATTTCCAAAAAATAAAACAAATATGCCCAGTTAAGGCGATGGAATAAAAAGGTCAATCGATGGGTGATAAATTACAGATTGGCACACAATTTCCCAGAGACGAATGTATATATCGACAGGCGAAACACACCGACAGACATATGGGAAGAAGAAATTCACGACGCATGCCTTCTTAGACATATATATACTAGTGCACATTTTAAAAGCACCCAGTTTTTTTTTAATCAATGGATTAACTTTCAAAATTTAATAACACATCCACCGAAGAACCCCGGAGCAAGAAGACAGGATATTCAGGAGGTAATTTAATAAATTAACTCATTCATTAATCATTAATTCTGAGCCCTAGTCGCACAACTAAATCTCTCATTCGCCGTTAATGATTATCGATGCAAGCAAGGTCAATATAAACTCGAAGAATTAAATTTTTGATTAACCCAAGTTACAACATTACCGCACTATCAAACTGTAGTAGACAGACATCAGACCAAACACAAAAACCATATGATTTACTAACATGCAATTGAGCAGATTAAATCTAGTATATCTTCAGTCGTCCAAATAATTCGAGATTTCTACTTTTAATTTTTGAAACATTGTAATTGATGAATTATGTGATCATAACTGTACTACGAATGGAAAATATTATGAGCTCTATGTCATGGTGATAAAGGTCCAAGATCCGAAACCTTGGGATGGGTATGATACATGTTAATAATCGTAATAAATTTATAAAAATCTTAAAACTGTTTTGTTCTACTATTATGATAACAATAAAGGATTCTCCAAAATTTGCTCTATGATAATAATAATACAAAAATTTCAGACCTATTATGAATAATGCCTCGAATGACAATGATAATAATAAGAGCATTCCCGTACCGGACAGATGATAAATCCCACAATAATCATAGTGGTAAAGACCCCAAATTTTATAGGAAAGGGCAACCAAATCTTATGGAGAATTATGACAATGAAATTTCGTAAAGCACCCAAGCATAGGCCGGGAAGGTCCGAACGAGCCAAACGCCGTGCTGCAAAGACGCCGGAATGACAATTTGGAACTGTTTTTACTGACTATCAATAAATGTTTTGCTTGAATTAATTCCTTCAAATTATATATCAGTAGTAATAGGGTAAAGCTACAAAAAGATCAGAATGTAAAAGTTACCATATAAGTGAAGGACCAGAAAAAGTAAATCGCACATATACCTTCTAACGGTAGTGCGTTGAACCCAGTTTGAGGTTGGACTAGAGTAGTTCCTATGTGGCGCTCACCTTTGGCGATTTCAAAACCAATGATTGCATCACCAACGTTGCTAAGCGACGGGTAACCATTGGGGGTAAGAAAATATTTACATCTGGGGTCAGTTAACGAAACCATAAACCCCACACTCATATCTAGTCATATTTACTCGTCTAGTCATATTTACTCACCAGGTGCCCAGCAAAATTGTCTACATTTGTAGTGAATAAAAAATCAAAAAATTTAAACGTTAAAATTACAGTCCAATTAGAAAATTATATTAATAATATAAACTACTGGTTGCACACCTATGGATCGCACTCCATACAGTCATGATCATTCTGGCTTTTGCGACACCTCAAGAAACATTTTCGAGGAAAATTTGTAATAGAGAAGGATCTGACAGCTACTGTAGAAAATCTCTTTTGAAACACCTTTTCTAAACCGTTGGCCGAAATATGTGGTTTTGTTGAAAAATAGTAATGTGGGGTTAGTGGTGTGGATGACCTTCACCCCAATCATATAAAATAGTATTTGCTCCCGCCAATGGTTACCCGTTGCTAGGCAACGTTGGTAATGTAACCACTGGTCACAGGACGTCCAAAGGTGAGTTCCGATATCAGAACTGCTAAGGGTTAGTCCTATGTCGGGTTCAGCGGACTGCCGTTAGAAGGGTTATGTCCGTCTTCTATTTCAGGTCCCTTTATCACTTTCTATTTAATACTTTTCGTTTCTATATTTATTTACAAACAGTAACATAATAAACTAAACAATTCTTATTTAATGACAAACAAATCAAATTATCATCAGACATGAGTTTATCATCTCATTTGGCCACTCCTTGGGCGCGTCTTCGCAACCGCTCGGTTCGACCTGGTAGAGCGTGTGATCTGGGCTTCTTGTTAGCTGATTGGGCTCTTTCTTGGTCGCGATAGGCTAATTGTGCCGGAGCGAATACCAGAGGGTAAGTCACTGCACTTCCCTCCTGGCACGCCGACAAGGCGACCTCCAATCCTTTGATTTGTGTTCGCTGCGCCTGGTTTAACACTCTTTCTTCTTTCCAGCCCTGTTGTGCGGCAGTGAGGCGCTGGTACAATGCTTTCATTTTTTCGGGTTCGGCCCAAGTGGCTTTCAGCTGTTGCATCTCTCGACTCTGTTGTAGGAGTTGTCGGTGCAGGTGCTGATTTTCTCGTCTCAGTTCTTTCAGTTCTTGGTGCAATATTTTCGTGGCTTTCATTTCTAAAATTACAATATTTAAATGATTAGTCGTTTACAATATTGATTCAATCCTATTGATCCTCTCTCTTAATTATTTCTACAATGTATTATCGGCTGCGTCTCATGCGTCTTAGTTGATTGGTGTTAACTCTCTGGTTGGTCCAAGTTTAATGACAAAAACGTTTTATCCTTTCCTATCATTTATTATCTATAAAATAGTTAGAAGGTTATTGCAAAAGGAGTAGAAAATTTACATTTCTTTAGTTACACTAATGTCAAAGTAGTTAATTTATAAAACTAAAAATTGAATAACCCGTGAGACATAAACATTTATTGTCGTCAAAACTAAAACATATCGATTCAACTCATTCATGACCATTAAAACGTTCACTTCTTCGATTGTTGTGCTTGGGATTCCACTGGGGATGCCTGCTCGCATATGTATGATCGCCTGTTTGACGAGGTCCAAGTCGATTTCGAAGTGTTGACTGCACGAGTTTCTCCGGTATCACCATTTTAGTCGGTGCTGTCATCTGCGTCAGCCTCGGGTCGTCTAATTCGAAGGACACTCCATATTCTGGCGGGAATCCATCGGTGCTCGGGATAGCACCACTGGCGATATCTATGTTCACTTGAGCTAGTCGTTGTCGGGCCAACACCGCTTTCCGGTGGTACTTTCTTTCTAGCTCTTCCATCTTCATGGCCGCGTATTCGGCTCGCTGGCGGGCTTCTCGTGCTGGATTGTGGCCCGGCTCGCGCTTAATCGCGATACTTGGTAACTCGATCTCTTCGGCTTGGTATTCTGATCTTCTCGGCCAACTGGAGTCTCCATAAGTGGATAACAGATATCCGTTATCCCACAGAACTTGGCGGTATCGAGCGGCAGAAGCGCTCGGGATCTGTAGAGTCACTCGAGAATTGTCACTCCAATTGCCATGCGGGTCTCTGCGATCTAAACGTGAAAATATTTAATTACAAATCATTTTCTCGATGTGCCTGCGCGTGCAAAACATGGGCGTTAGTGATTTATGCTATTTCCATATAGTATTGGTATGGGTGAATTTTAGTTATGATGGAATTTGAAATGTAGCGTGCGAAATTACCTGATTGTCTCTCTTCACTAGGCATCTGAGTATCATTCCTCGAGATCCGGTCTCGTAAAGGGTCTCGAGTTCGAACGCGTCCACTATCGGTATTAGTTGATTGGTGATTCATTTACGCGGTATGAGATGTGAGTTTCTACTATGTTCTTTTATATGCGTAAATTATTTGCGAGGGCGGGGTGGGGTGAGTGAACTGACATTTAATTTATTCTTTCTCGCGGTTGAACGTTAATATAATTTTTATAAGTTATTTACTATTTATCATTTGATGTCGACCATTATTTATTATTCGTTCAGGTCGGCGGTGAAAATCTATTGTTATTGATCGCCTCATCGTCTTTGTTATTACGATCTTATGTGTTCAACGTCATCGACCTGTCATTCGCGTCGGATTTTAGATGATTTATTCTGCGGTAAACTCAGACTATGACCTGTCTGTAGTGTATTTAGTGTAATAACAATCGAATTGATCTCTATTGATTCTATGGATTAGTATGTGACTAATCTCATTGTTAACTTGATGATTTGAATTTTTTGGTGCTCTCTATCTGAATTGTTGTTCTTATTCGACGTCGGTGTATCAAAGAAGACACTCTATTGCAAGTTACTCCGGAATACTGTTATTTCTGAAAAAATGTTCAATTGTACATGCTGGTCAGGGAGAAACTGCTAGGTGAAATATTCGATGACAGCTATTCGATGAAGAGAATACCGGGGTTTAGAAAGTGTCTAAATCTCTACTCTGGTGTTTAGTTGGGTTGTGGTATTGAACTATAGGGTTTGCTATTTAGGTTGGAACTTCTGATTTTATTACCTCCATCAATTTCAGGGCGTCTCTCGTGTTTTATTCGGCTATAAAGGTTCAATATTATTCGTGGGTAAATCTATCGCATTCGAATTAACGCGGATTCTCTCACGAAAGCTGAGTTCTTATGTTTACATTTGTGAGCTATTTGTGATATTTCGTTGTCGTTGATCTATTATCCTTGTGTGCAATTATTAGTTTATTTACTCGTGTCAGGTACGGTTAATATGATTATTTTGTCGTTTCTTATCGGTTATTAGTAGCATGATATTATTATTTAACTTCTTGAATTATCCTTGGATTCGTGGGTTACATAGTTATCTTTCAATTAGTTGAAAAGGTTCAAATCTAATCATTAATTTGGTTTATCATTTATCAATGCCTAATGCCTTAATTATTATTACTTTTATGAAATATTAGCGGATCTATATCCTGTCGTAATTTTCCTCAGAATCAGTTAATTCTACTCTATCGTTTGCAGTTTCGTTCATTTACTCCATTTTCTCTGGCTCCTTACTCATAAATCATTTGCTAATTTAGATTAGATCCGAGGATAATTCAAATCATTAATACTTATGAAATTTTTCTTGATTTTTATTACATGAGTGT
This sequence comes from Schmidtea mediterranea, assembly GCA_022537955.1. Lineage (NCBI taxonomy): Eukaryota > Metazoa > Platyhelminthes > Tricladida > Dugesiidae > Schmidtea > Schmidtea mediterranea. The sequence goes on from CM039680.1 coordinate 93,073,929, forward strand.
TGGGCCAGAACGTAAACGGCCTTCAAAATGTTTAAATGGATCAGAAACACACCCGCAAACACAACACGCAATTTAAATAAAACCTCAAAACACCAATTAAACCATATAAAATCTGAGAAATAAAAGAATTAAATATAAATTAAGAAACATAAAAATAAAATAAAATATTAACAAAATGCACCAAGATCCGCACGATATCTACACAAATACAACAAGAAAACACGACAAATTCGACGAAATTGGGAAAATCAATTAAAGTTCATTAAAGTGAGATTTAAATCGGAAAATTTGAATTAGTAATAATTCAAATAAAATTCTAAATAAAAAATTATAAAAATAAATCGAAAAATAATAAAAATAAATATTAGAAATTGCTAGAAAACAACAAGGTCGAATTTTGTTTTACTGCATCAAATTTCACACGTCACACAAATAGGTATATATACTGATCCATTTTCACAAAAAAAAAAAAACCATTTTTGAAATTGTTAAACCAGTTTTAAAACTATTTTTGAAATTATTCCGTGTTTCGGAGATTATTTGAATCTTTTAAATCTATTCGAGATCATTGTTGAATTTTTTAGAAATTTTAGGTGAGGATCATTGATTTTGGAACCCTCTTTCCACGCTCCGTACCTTGCATCTCTGTAGAGCTCTGCTCGGACGTCAGCGTGGGAAGAGAGGTATTTGATTTATTATTGAATTTATGCTGTTTTTATTGGAATGGTAACTTGTTATTTTTGTCTTATATAATTAATAAACATTATTATACATAAATTGTCTTATATATATAATTCATTTAATATGTTTTAAAAGATGTCGAAATTTTTCCGGCCCACAGCCGAAACATCATGCAAGTAAATAAAATCTACACAGTGCAGATGCATGTAAGAGCGTGGACAATCGCCAATGATATGCACCCGTGAAGACTCAGCGTGCGCAACGCAGCGGTCGTAACGTAAATATTTATCCCTATAGCTGAAGCGAGGAATAAGGAAGAAGTCTCTGGCTGCTTCCTCGTTTCTCAATTCAGAAAAATCGACTAAAATCACATTACACACGGCTTAAACTTATCACACCGAGTAGTCCAGTGGGCACTCAATAAATATAATGTAAACACAAATGCGTCTAGGATCTATTAAAGGGAAATGGTACGGGGATAAACTAAACTAAAATCGTTGATAGAGTTAACCTGAATTAACAATTTGAATTAATTTGATCATTGGTGTACTAAATTGAATTTATTCTCGAAATAATTATCATTAACTTAAATTACCTTATGTATAAATTGATTAGAATTAAAGTAAATTATGGATTCAAAAATAAATTAATTACAATTATTTCATAGAGTAAATCGAAATAAGTTACGGATAAAAATAAAATTAGTTACAAATAATGTTTTGGTTAAATTAAATCATAGGGTAAAAGTAAACTAATTATAAATGTATCATTCGGTGAATTGAACTAATATTGGAAAACAATTTAATTAGCAGTAAGTTAAATTACAGTTAGAAATAAAATGTCTATATTGTAAGCAACTCAGTGAGTCCCGTAAGCTGGTTTTAGCTATCAAGTTAATGTTTTCATTAAAAGTAAATATTTCCTTAATTCAATTGGATTTAAATAAAATGATGGTTAAAGAATTTATGTGACTCACGGGTTTAACTTAGATCAAGTCCTTGATTAAAAAATTAAAGTAGCTTGTATAGTAACAAATAAACTTGGATGTAAGGGAAAGTAAAACTAGGAATGGTTAAGTCAAACGTTGGAAATAACTTATTAAACTTGATTAATCTATTTATTGACTAACCTAAGTTAACGATAAGAAAAATCTCTAAGGTAATTAGTAAGGAAAACTCAGGATGATCGATCGTAAAATTTGATCCAATAAATTTCGAGAAAATCAAACTAAATAGTAGAGTAATCCATCAATAAAAGTCAAAGTCGATTAGGAAAAAGTAAGATGAATTCACGTTTTAAACTAAGATATTGGCTGAATTAATGAGATATTCCGTTAGTCAGACGTTTAGTAGTTTAAGTTAAAGAATTAAAACAATGAAATCTGTATTTTTACTTCTAATCAAAATAATTATAATACCTTTAAAATCTCCGCATAAATAAGATACAAATATCATCAAACATCGGTAAATTCCAGTACGAAGTAATCCAATAAAATGAAAGTTTATAAAATCAACAATAAAAAGGAGAACATTTATTGCCTTGAACTAAAGAGAAATTTTTTCCAACCATTAAATCGACCGACTAACACAATACTATAGTTTTACAAGTCCGCAATTTCATTCTAGCCAACCCTCAACATGAATTCCAACGGTTAATTTTCCCGATACAATTTAAGTCATGAATAACATCGAGAACCAGCAACGATTGACCACATCCGAAGAATTTGTCGTAAGCAGCCAGCATAGTTCCTCAAAACCATGGACAATTAAATTAATCAATAAGAAAATAAAAACAGATTACCTAACCACAAAACCCCGATAAGACAGTACCGACGGCTTAAACGAACGTACAAACGAGACCCAGATTAACGCCAACGTCAACCATTAGAGTAATAAGCAAAGTGGATTTCGATTAGTGGATTCGCACAATCGAATTACGACGAATTATCAACCCTTAAAACACGGACGGATGTCATGATCAGATAAGAATCAAGCATTTCAAACATCCGTTCCGACAATTGACCATCGCGAGAAACATCCGTTCCGACAATTGACCATCGCGAGAAACATCCGTTCCGACAATTGACCGTCGCGAGAAACATCCGTTCCGACAATTGACCATCGCGAGAAACATCCGTTCCGATAATTTACCATCGAGAGAAAGGACGAAACATAAATAATCATTTCCGTTGGAGGAATGAATAGACAAGTCAAACATCAATAATTACGATAATGTCGATAAGCGTTAATAATTACAACAACTATTGATAATTTCGTTAAATATTAATAATTACAACAACTATTGATAATTTCGTTAAATGTTAATAATTACAATAACTATTGATGATTTCGTTAAATAAGTACAACAACTATTGGTAGTTACGATGAGCATTTAAAATTGCAATAACCGTTATTAATTACGTTAAACCGACGCGAGTATGTTTTCCCCAACAGTAGTAACGTTAAATGAATTGTATCCCAAATAGCTAAGTCCCATAGACATACATTGCTTATTCTGTCCCCATCACCTTTCTTCAGCATGAAAGAACTATGTAAATCACCAGAACATGAACCCAGACATTTCATCACAATAATCCTTACAATTCCAACTCAACTATCAAGTTCACTGAACGCTAATTTAACCCGTCAATGTATCCCCTAGAATTACCGGATGATTTAAGATTGCATGAACTCGATATTGTAGATTTAATATTCCCATAAATTAGTAAGAGAATATATGACGTTTACTTATTTCAGCAGAATTTATGTTGCCGAATCTGATTTCGAAACAAGAGGCAGATGAATGGCGCCGAGCCTGGAAACGAGCGCGCCCATCGATGACTCTCGACGAGCCACGCCCGAAACGATCGTGCCCGTCGCTATGGCAAGTACTGGGCAGAGGAAATGACCCACACCGACCAGAGGAGGAACAGTATCCTGCCGAGGAGATTGTCGACAACGCTCGAAACTTGCTGGCCCAGTGGGAGAAGATCCAAACGGAGGTCGACCTACAGGTGGTGAAGGCGAGGATGTACCTCGCCAACGTTGAAGAGGACATCCTCGTCGGACGTATCGCAGAAACGTACCCAGCTCGACCGGCACGCAACCTCCGACGACCAGTGCCCATTATTCCCGGTTATACCCCGGAAGAAGGAGTCAGGAAATTTCTCGAAGAGTCCTGAACCTCCAGACACAAGCATGACTAACATTTGTATCTTATTGATGTTATTAATGATGAATTATAATGAATTATCATCTTGAAATTTTGTTTTCATAAGTTTTCTGCTACGATTATGTTTGAAATAATTAGAGTTCTCCATCTTAGACAGAATTAATGTTTTCTTCATAGAAATGTCGACCCTGAAACTAATGGAAAATGAGCTAGCCCGCGCTAGACAGGCGAACGCGGAGCTACTCAACCAAATATTGCAGCTAACTCGCGAAGTGCAACAGGTCAAGGCGACCTGTTTGGATCCCAAACGAACGAAGATTCTCTACCAACGTCTCACCGCAGCTCAAAAAGGCTGGGCCGAAGAACGCCAGCTCAATCGGAGTCTGCGCACACAGATCAGGGGCCTAGAAGTTGCCCTAGCAGCCTGTCGGGAAGGGGAAGCGGTAACGTATCCGCTCATCTTCGCCCCTTCCCAACTATCGAGTCAACGCGTCGTTGATGAAGCCGCACCAAGCCAAAAATCGACAGCTACCCAACCAACCATCCGCCGGCCGGGACGCAAGGAACGGGCCCGACGCCGAGCCGCACAAGTAGCAAGTCGACCGAATTAACTGATCATTGATATACATTTTTTGTTGTTCATTAAATAAATCATCTCTCATATATTCGATCATAGTGGGGTAGACTCGAAAATCACTCACATCAATCAGACTAAATTGAATTCGCATTTCCGCGTAGGGGACCAAGTAAAGCGAGCATAGGTCTTCTATCGACAGCTCGTGAACCCGAGGATTGTCCGAGCAACTATAGTACTAGCATATGGTACTCAATTTTTGCGGGCATTCCACCACTTGAACACATTACCAACGTTGCCTAGCAACGGGTGCCAAGTGGCGATCAGCAACACTTTGTATGGCGTTACTAGGGTAGCCATAAAGTTAAGCAAGATGCGAAACCCTGTAACCCACCATACAAATTTGGGGGCTCAGCCGGGATTTGAATGATTTTGTTGGCAAAGGACCAAAAGAAACCGAAATAAAAATCTTGGAATTAAATAGAAAATGTCGGGACGACATTTTACCAAACCCCGCAGAGATGAAATACCGTTGAAAAACGAACAACCCGACTACAAGATAACGATATAAACAATGAAAAACAACCACGCTGACTACAATAAAACAACCAACCCATTAATACAACGATTGTTTTGCAAAACCCCAAGGAACCAAACGGACATTAAAGTTACATAGACAGCAACGCCAAAGCATTCAACATCCATCAATACTTGACGACACAACACCCTTGTAAGATACCAACAACACGACAAGACGCATAAGCAAACAACATATAATTAAAAGGGCAAAATGCGGGATAAAATGAAATGGGGTAAGTAAGGGGAATAACGACAAACGGGAAAAACAATAAAACGATAATAAAATAAATTACAACGGGTAATTATAATAATTAAAGTAATAGCTTATTAAAACAAAATATTAAACTAAGAGTTGAATGAATAACATACAATTTAGTTAATTAGTAGTTAAATAGATTTAATGGGTAATTAAAAGAGATTTAATAATTTTAGATGGAACCAACAAAAATTATAGAGAAACTAAAGGGTATCCTAAACATCGAAAACGATAACTTAGAGGAACTAATCAACAAACAAAAATTAATTAAACGAGCTAAAGAGGAGATATCAACGATTTCCAACCTGTACTCCGACGAACATTGCATATTAATAAAATTGCTCGATATTGATAAAGATGTAACAACCGAAAGGATATATGAAATCCTATCCATGAGATTGGAAATAACCAAATTTGGGAAAAGCTGGAACAAGTTAATGAAAAAGGTCGAAAATATTGAGGACGAGATTACAACAACAATGAAAGAACAAACTAAGGCTTATGTGGAGTGTTATGCGTGCAAAACAGAGGAAGCACGAGTAATGGTGATACCTTGCGGACACCTGAGTTATTGTTATGGATGCGCACAAGAGTCGCACTGCATGTTATGTCAACGAAAAATCAAGGAAAGACTAACGGTTTACTTTCCGTGAATTGTTATGATGAAATGAAATAAAAGTGTATCATGTATTACTCGAATTATTATATAAAAGTAATATGCAATGTTTGTAAATAATAAACCCACCCGATAACGATAAAGGTAATAGACCGAATACATGAAAGCCGAATTAGGGAAATAATTAAAACACATGCACAGAGACACAAATAATTGGACGGAAAAATTTCGACAACCAACTTCCTAGAGTATAATTCTTTTTGTTTTATTGATATTATATTTATTGATATTATATGGAGATAGGACGAGGAAAAATGGTTAACCTGAGCTATCTAGTGATAGTACGCTCACCCAAGGGAAACCCTGATCAACCCTACTGAGAAAGGAACTGGTAGGCCAAGTCGCGTATGTCAGCAAGTAACCGGCGAGAGATTGATCACCTCTTTTGGGGAGCTTGCTGATGCGATTACCACAAATTTTGAAGGGGGGAGTGAAGAGATAGACCGAGAGGTGAGAGAAAGAGTGTACACGGAACAGAATTAATAGTTAGATTAAAGGTACCTAGAGATGACTTCTTTTTTTCCCTAGCTGGTGGTGAGGCACCAGAGGACAGCTACGGACTGTCGTGTTCAGGTTGTTATCAGCCAAGGGACTGATGGCGCTGAGCCGTTCGATACAAAAACCCGGATCACACACCGAGTGTCGAACGATTTTTTTTTATTGCTGGGAGGAACTCGATACAACAACCCGGATCCCACACCGAGTGTCGAGGGCCAAACGGTAGGTGAGATGTGAACTAACCGGTAAATGGTTCATACTCAAAATGTCCTACTAAGGTCGGATAAGGGCGGCCGAATTGAGCCGGGAAATCCGACGGTCAGATAAGGGCGGCCGAATTGAGCCGGGAAATCTGATTGCAGAGGCGGGCAGAGATTAGAAAACTTTCCGCGCCTATATTTAATCGCTTCCTTTTCTTTTCACTATTCGGGAAATCAAGTAAACCGCTTTTGGAACTTGATTGAACGTCTAGGCATTTCCATACTTTTATATTCTCCGAGGTACACAACCCGGATCCCACACCGAGTACCGAGGGAATGTTTTTTTTTATTGCCCAGCGAGGAGTTTGGTACAATAACCCGGATCCCACACCGAGTACCAAATATCCAAATGGCGGTGAGTAAAGCGTAACCGGAAGAATGCGCGGCCAAAAAGACGCCATGGCTTGAGAGTCAGTGTGAGGCCTCAAACATACCCAAAAAGTCACTGATGAGCTCAAGTCCGGTGAAACAATGAGAGATAATATAAATAAGATGAATATGAATAATGATGAAATCGATAGGATATGACTACGATTAGATTAAATAGTAAAGATGAGATATGATTATGATTAGATATTAGAGGCCATAGAGTGCCAGATGAGACATAGTTATGATTAGATATTAGAGGCCATAGAGTGCCAGATGAGATATGATCATATGAGAAATAATAAGAGATATGAGTAAAGATGAAAAATGAGTACGAATAGATGTCAAGGTCACAGATGACCAGTAAAAGAGTTAAAGCCGAAGGCCGAAGAGCCAACGGAAATTATAGAGGGCATAGAGCGCCAGCGATTGAGGATTAAGTAAATGAATTTTTGGGAGACATAGGAAAAATAATTAATGGATTGAATGAGAGTATGAATATGATGATTTTATATTATTGATATTATGATATAGATAATTGATACGACTATATAGATAACTGATAAGACTATATAGATAATTGATACGAGATTAATAGATAATTGTTACGAGGTATAGATAATTAAAAATAGACTTAAAATGAGGGGGGTGAGTCAGATAAAGAGGACCACCACGATAAATGCGAACAAGGGATAATAACGTATATAGTATGGTAAATGAGGGAGAAATTGGTATAGAGTATAGAATATTGGAGTGTTATTTATTTTTAGGAATCAATAGTCCAACAAAGCAATCCAAGTCAAGTGCAAAGCAAAGCAAAAGAGAAAATATTTCAGAGCAAACGACAAAGCAAAGTGATAACAAAGAAACTTGAATAAACGAGCAGAAAAGAATTTGGAATAAACGTCAGAGTAGCCACGAGTAATAAGTGACCATAAGTTCAAAGCAACCAAAGCAAGAGAGGAGAAACCAGTCAAGCAAACGAATAACCGTAAACATTGATAACATCAGCAACCACACGAGAAGCAAAAGCCAAGAGAATAGAGAAAAAAGTTTATTAAAAACAGAAGAAAAGAAAAAAGTTCGTTACAGCAGAAGTGTCAACACCAGAGTATCAACTACAGCAGCAACAGGAACCGGCACAGATAGCGGATTGACCGATTTTGAATTTAATAGCAGCGAAGAGAACGAACTACGTAATATCGAGAACCAATTGGCAACAATAGAATCAGCGAACGAAGAAGAGAATCTAGACAACAATCTAAACATGACAACTTCTATAAACTCTCCAATTCCGGATGCAAATATATTGTCAAATAACAACAACGTGGTAGTAGGAGAATTCAGAGAAAAGTTTAGAGGAGAACCGTTCGACGGTAGTCTCAACAAATTGGATACATTCATAAAAGAATTTGAAGTGTATAAAAATATCTGTCACTGGACAGACCAAAAGGTAAAGGAGCGACTACCCTTGTATTTGAAAGGGAGCGCACAAGATGTATTCGTAGAAGAAGCGAGAGATGTAACGAAATTGACAACGTGGACAGAGATTAAAGAGTTCTTAATAAAGATATTCGGGATAGAGAAAAAGGGAAATAGGAGGATATTAGACTTCCTACATCGAAAACAAAGACGAGATGAATCGAATGCAGTATACGCATGTGAATTAAAGAAATTGTGTAAAGAAGCCTTCGGAGAAATAGATTTGCCCGAAGATAAAATGGTAGACGTCTTCATAAGAGGAATCAAAAGAGAAGACATACGAGCCAACCTTGGATGCTTGGCACCAGAAACATTAGATCAAGCAGTAGCAATCGCAAATAGATGTGAAGCCCATCTGGGACTGGGATATCAAGTGGCAGTCTTGGCCACAGAACCAACAACGTCAACAGTCAATGTCAACAATCAAAACAACAATATCAATCCAGCTATGAATCAATTCATTCCAAGAGCACAGCAGATGTTCAAACCACCAGCAACAAGAAATCCAGAAGATAGAGGTAATAACCAAGTAAGCTATAATAATAATTTCAGGAACAAGCCAAACGCAAACGAACAATGCTCCACATGTCAAAAATGGGACATCGATCAGAAAATTGTTTCCGAAATTACAATTGTCAAAAAATGTGGTAGACGAGGACATACTGAGAGAATATGTCAACAACTTAACAGCAAAGCGTGCTATAATTGTGGTCAACAAGGGCACATCGCAAGGCGATGCAACATAAGAGGAGAGTCAAACCAACCAAGACCAAACAATAATCCTACAAGAAATCCACAGATTAACGTGATACAAGAAATAGACATGTTACGGGAAACATTACAACGAATGCCCATGGAATTAAAAGAGATGATGCAACAGATGCCCGCCAATATACAACAACAACGAATCAATGTAATGAGAAGCAATGAGGAGATTCAAGAGCTGCGAACCAGAGAATACCAAGAGCAACAACAAGCTGAATGGCAAAGACTACAAATAGAGGAAGCCCAGGAAATCCAGCAGAGATGGGAAAATCGAAAACAAACCCCGAAAAGAATTAATATGATGAGGATGGAAATTCCAGATGAAATTCACACTGCGGAGCAGTGTGTTGAGAACGAAGGGGGAGGAAATATGATAACCGATAATGAGAAAACAGTTGAATTGAATATGATGGAGAAAATAGAGGCCATCAAGGAATTTACAGAGGAGGAAAAACAGAGACGGCGACAACTAAAAGAAATGACAACTGAGAAATCAGACGAACCAGAAACTCAAGAAAGTAATCAAGCAGAGAGGATGATAACGGAGGATCAAAACGAGAAAACATTAGTATACGAGATGGACGAACTCGAAGATGAAATCATGACGCAAACAATAGAGAGTACACTCGAAAAAATAAAGCAAGAAGAAGCTTTAGAACAAGAGGAGGATCAATTGAAAGAAAAAAGAAGCAATCCTGAAACAAGAGAAAGCTGAACTAAGAAAGAAGGCGCTAATATTAAAAATAGACGGAGCGCTGAAACATTTGGAACAAGAACAAGCACTAGATCAAAAAATAGAAGTGATGGCAAAGAAAGTACTATCGCAAGAACTGAAAGAGCCAGAATTGAGAGATGAACAGGAAGCATCAACGTCACAAGAAAAGGAAAAGATATCAGAACCAATAATAACAAAAAATCGAATCCAGAGGATACTGCTACAAAAAATAGAAACAAGAATCAGAAAAGAAAAAGCCCACGTGGAGTGAAGCTCAAATAGAGAACAGAATAAAAGAGATATGGTTCCAAACAAAAGGGCCAACAAAGATAATGAAAGAAGAGGAACAACTACATATTAATATGTTGAGACAAATACCAGACGATCAAACAGATGAAGAGGAAAGTGAAATAAGCAGTCTGGGCGGAGAAATATTTCAATCATGCGAGGAAAATAAACCATACAAAGATGAATCAAAATCCGAATTAGAGGAAATGGAAACGAGTGTACCAAGAGAAGATGAAACCGAGATATTAAAAGAAATCAACGAGATTGTAGAAGAAGTAGATCGAAATCAAATGTTCCTAAACCTCAGAGATACAACCGCATACAGCAGAATAATGAAACTAATTGCGAAAGGATATCAACAAGATAATGGTACATTTACGGCATCATGGAAAGACATGATAAAAAAGTACCAAGAGAATTTGAAAGAATATGATAGAGAAGAGTATCAGGTAATTATTGATTTTCCCGAGATACCAAGACAGATAATAGCCACAAGAGGCGAAAGCACAAACGAGTTGTATGATTGGGTAGTGAAAAAGCTAGGACCCAGTTATAAAAATAAACCTTTATATTATCAAGGAAGAAAAATAAAGCGAGATATACACCTAGCGGATGCTCTAATATGGCCAAAAGGAATAAACGTGGTAACATTAAACAAAAACGAAACCGAGGAAACGACAGCGGAAATATGGCAGAAAATTCAAATATTGTATACCAAAGAAATAAAACCTGGATTAGAAAAAGAGAGACAAAAGATAATGAGACAAAACCAGATAAAAATGACAGAACAAGCAATAGATCAAGCCAGAAATATATTAACCGATTATCGTTAACGAGACCGATTTCCATGAAAATATTTGTAGAAGCTGTACGGGATACAGACATAATGAGATTCGATAATGAAAAGAACAGATGAGTTGATAGCCAAATACGGAGAACATCAAAGAGATATGAGGGGAGATGAACCAATAAAGATAAAAATAAAGCTACCGAATGATGAAATAAAAGAAATACTAGTAGATCCCGATTGTCAAATGCACGAATTATACCGACGAATAAACAGAGAAATCATCCAACCAATAATCGAAAATAGTGATGATGGCATGGTAGAGGATGTGGCTATAATGTACCACAAACGGCAAATAAGTCCACGAGAAAGAACCCCGATATACGAATTAGGTATATGGGAAGACGGACAAACCATTAATATCATAGCCATGGATGAACCAGAGAGGAAAAATACAACAAAAAAGGAACAACAGATCCAAGAATTCCAAGAGGAAATGAAAAGAAAAATGGACCAAATACTAACCATCTACCAGTTATGGAGACAAGATGCGAAATTAAGCACAAAATTGCAACCTATAGACGACTCAAGATGCCGATCAACACCATGGAAAAAGGTGTATGATGAAAAGACAAAAGAGTGGAAATGGAAAACGGAGAGAACCGAACCAAAATGGAGAAAATATATACCAGGAGAAGCGCCAGAAGATGCAACTAACGAAACAACCTTGGAACTATATGAAGATGAACCATACGAAAATTTACCAGAGGAGATGATAAATGAAATGGAATGGCAACCAGAGGAAGATGAGGAAATAAACGATAGAGCTCGATTAGCCCCATACACATGGAAAATAGGTGGATGGGCAGAAAAAGTAAAATCGGCTGAGGAAGAGAAAATCATCGGTATCACTAGTCATCAATTCTATACAAGAGATCGGAGGATCGATGAAATTGAGAGTTATACCCAAACGGAGACGGGTTGGTAAAGGAAATACCTATCAGTGTATTTTCTTTTAGCAAGAGGCATATATGACGGGAAAATTAGACATTGGCCATTCAATCGAAAAGTCAAATTTCAATCGCTAAACCCGGAAAATGGGGAAGAGCGGACACAGCGAAAAATTGGAGTAAGACCCAATATCGTCATGATAAGTCAGAAGCCAAAATCTACTGAAATGTTGCGGGAGGAGTACCCAATTTCTGTTGAAAAAATAGTGTAACACCTCAATTTGTAAAAGATGATACGATTATACATCACGATCGACAGTCTAGAAACAGAACGGGAAATGAAAATACGAATCCAACACAAGCAAGGAGACCGCGAATTAGCGTACTCGAAAATGAATTCCAGGAATAAATACTTGCCACAGTATAGATGACCCTGTGAGGAAGGATTACAGATTAACGGAAACGACAAAATGCAAGAGAGCTAGCAGCATTTTAAAACTGGAGCAAAGAACAAAGAGCGAACGGTAACAGATTTGGCAATGGATAATCGATTCATGTAACAGAGTGGAGAACCTGGAAATATCGAAAAGGAATTAGAAGAATATCGGAGAATGTATGCGTTGGTACCAGTCAATTCGAACGAAATTATCCGAAATGGAACAACCGAATGGCAAGCCGAAACGATAGAAAAGTAAGTTAAATTATGATGCCAGATTTTCGAACCAATGAAGAGCATTTTATATCACTGCCAGCTGAGTTGAAGTAAAAAAGAGAAATACCGTCTGAACCGCCATTTCATTTACAATCATCGAAGGTACATCATTAGATTGACGATCTTTGAAAGTTGGAGTTACGCGAAATGCAATTGGATTAACTAAATGTATTAACAGTAGCAAAGATCGCGGGTAGAGAACTGAATAAAAGGAGAAATCAGAACGAAAACGCCAATAGGAGACAAGGAGTTCTTAAATACGCCGAAGTTCCACCCTGCAAGCAGAGGAAGTAATCGTCATCAAACAGGAGACGAAGAGATACTTAAATATCTAATGATATTTCGTAGATGAGAAACAACCCGCCGGGAATACCGGATCAGAGATTTGTTTATGACGAAAACGAGGATGATCTGTAACAGATGAACCAGATGAGGCTAGATGTTGGATCAAAGACAAACCAGTCGAGATGTTAGAGCCAATTACGAAGAAGGAAACTTAAAAAGAAAGAGAGGAGAAACCGCGAAAGTGTCGACAGGAGACGCAATGGTAATGGATAAATGAACGAGGGCTACAACATCCAACAGAAAACAGCAGACGAACAACCCAAACGAAAAGAACAGGTACGGCCAATGAAAGAAATCCAGAGACGGCCAAAGATTGCATAAACCAGCTCCGAAAGGCAAAACTAAGAACAAATGCAGATGGACCAATTTGACAACGGAAAATAAAAAGCTTAGCCAAGTAACGAAGCAGTTACAGGAGGAAAACTAAAAAGGCAGAACAAGGAGCAAAGATGGATCAACAGAATTAAACTATAATGCCTGGGATTAGCAAATCCAGAATAAAGCAGAAATTTAAAACTCTACATACCTATGCGGAGCAGAAGCCGAAAACAGCGTTTGGCAGCAATAAACAATAATAAATAAAATAATGGATAATAAAGTACGACACCACAACTACAAGATCCAGAGGATTATTGTTGATAATAAATCACCCTAACAAAACGATATAACTGACCCACAATTAGATATATTGCGGTAGCATGCCATATTCTAAATGTATAATACGAATACGCGATATACAGAAACACGCGAACTCCAAGATACAACCAAACGGATAATTTGAATTATGCGGACAATAACAGACACTTATCACGGAAAAGTACATTTGAAACCATATCATTTAACATCAAGGTGGAATAGAGCAATCTTTTATAAAAATCTGAGTACAGTAAGAATGATCAAACTGAGATGATACAAACAAAGTATGAAAGACGATTTAACAGACCATTCGAAACCGACAAATTAATGCAAAGTGATCACAAGAACAGCCAGAGGGGATGAAACGCAAGTAATCACTACAAATCTCATTACTAGTGAATGTGCGTACAAGGAGAATAAACCGTTGTAAGTTATATTGATTGTGATAACATATAAAGATTGTGACAAATAACTCATTAAAGAAACGGAAAGAAGTGACCAAAGCTCGCACAACCCCGGAAAATCATACAGACAACAGATACAGCAGTATCATACTACGCATTAATATCAACAGTGGACTTCCATAAAAAACCAGAAAATCAAAGAAAATGCTCCTGTAACAAGCGAAAATCATATCCATTCTCATTGCGGAATACACTCGATATCAACAATTATAGAAGCAGGGGAACCGAAACAACAGTAGGTAATCAGTAACGCCGAACGAATAGTGCAAGAGGTAATCTCACGCACAGGACGCATCTCAATAGATGACGATAAATGTCGCAGCTAGAGGCGAAGGAAAAAATAAAAACTACCCCGACGTCATATGCTGCGGGAGGAATAACGGTGGCAGACAGGGACATAGCCAAGGAGGAGAAGCTACACCACTTCATTGAATCAATCTAGTCAAACAGGAGTAGTAGTGATTGAAGCTATCAAGTAATTGGAAAAATATACAAGGGATATGGTTTTGATCCGGACCACAGCGCATGAAAAAAGCTATCCCCAATGAGTCTGAGACAAGCAGAATAGATCATGTAATACGGGAATGTCAACGATCGTACTTATCACAGCAGCATTACCACAACATTGCAGACTCACCTATTTGAAAAGCGCAATATTTGACGAGATACAAGGACGAAGTTGCACCAGTGATAACAGAATTAACACGCAAAAAGAGCGCAACTAGATGAATTACGGAGAACCGGAAAGAAATCGAAAAACCCACGATAACCACAACATATCGATACGGAAGGTCACACCAACAGATTAGTAAATATCAACAGGAACCTACATCGGAATGAGATTCCATAAAAAAGGCGCAATGGTGAGGTTAATAGTGACGAAATGTAGCCATACCAATATTAATTAAAGGATATTCTTTAATCGCGAAAGCAATACCGAACGCAAAAGCGCAAATAGACCCAAAGATGATGAAATATTATTCTAATATAACATAACAAGATGGATTTCTTCTATATCACAAAGGATTTTGAGCATAACACCAGAGAAAAAATTACTTACGACTTAGTTAAAAATGACTGTATCCTGAACGAAATATTAAAACAAAGTTGGCAATGGCAATCACGATCCAGATAATGCATCCGCTATTACCACTCCAAGAAAGATATTTTGGAGAATTTTGCGAGAGTTATGTATACGTACAAATGTGAAAAAGGACAATTGAAATTGCCGAGAGAATTCACATCCCAAGAGATAAAATGCATAAACGAATTGAGATAATGCACAAAGGGAAAATCAGATTCGCTCATACAGTAAACAAGGATGATAAATCCAGAAAAATTGTACTTAATAGAAAGATTTAGTTGTAAGTAACTGTAATATGCGAACATTATTTCGAAAATAGAAAGATGGAAGTTGAGTTTAACAATATACCCCAACCCAGAAGTCATAGTAGCACACAAAATATTGAACTAACAGAATTGCCAGCGAAGCAGAAATTCAAACCAGTTGATATAATCACAGAGTGGAATATACCAAACAAAGATCTGGAACGAGCCAGAGAACATTTATTAATCTTTCCAGCAACCAAAGAGACAATAATTATCCAAACAATTGTATACGATAACGAGGAATGGTAAACACTATGGAGGAGAACCCAACTACGAATTGTTACTATCACCAGGACCGATTATATCAACATGCAACGAAATTTGATGAACCAATGGTGGGGAAGTTCTTGATTTCGGCAAAATGATGGGCCAGGAATTTTAGGAAAATCCTTAGTCATTACAAAATCGTAAGAGTGATCCCTAAACACAGAATGTTAGCATGTTTCAGATATATATAACAAAAGAGGAAAGGAATAATACAACTGGAAAAATGGCAAATATGGATTTTTACCGGTTTTAGCAAAAACATGGTGTTACATGGACACATCAAAAGATATCCACAGATAAAGCGATTTAGTAGGCATTCATAACAAAAGATTGAATGAGGGATATCGTCTGTATCGATAGAGATCGACAAAATATTAAGCAAATAATGAGGCTAGAAGCCAGAGGAAAACCAGAATAAAGCGACAAAAAACGAGCAACTGGAAACGAATGGATACAATTTCAGAAGAGAATAGCAACGATAAAGACGAACACATTGACAAAACCAAGGAGGAAACACAGATTGACAATCTCAATTAGCACTCAAAACAATGGGAGAAATCGAAAAGACAAGACATAGGTGGACATTTCAATTCAACCCACGCAGTATATTGATGTCTAAAGATAGCTAGCTCATCTTTTACAGTGAGAATGAAACGTACCGTTTACCAAGACCAACAACATTACGAATATCTTATCCAGTGTACCATACGAAGCGCAGAATGGCAGGGATTGAGAAAAAATACCAGAACCAGACAAGATCGAGAAGATGTGGAACCAAGATCAAGAAACCCGAACAATAGCTGATGTTACAAACATTACTGGACCACATTACGTTAACCATAGAGATAAAATGGAGAAGTAGAAATAAAAGCAATATGATGATACACGGAGCAAAACAGTGTTCAGCAAATAAAATGGGATAGGAAATACACCGGAGATATCGGCATGAATATAGAAGAAGAGTAACATTGGAGGTATAACTGTGCAGCAAAAGAATCGGTAGCGAGTTCATCGAAAAATCTGAAGTCAAGGAGTAATAATATAAAAATGTTTAGAAAATCAAATAACGAATAATATAGCAAGATATAAATAGAAGAGATTGAGTGCGGATTGTATAATTGGCACGGATCTCTTGCAGACAGAATTATTAAAAAGAAGATAATAAATAGACCTAGGATCAGATGGGAGACTGCAGAGCATTAAACAAAACTAGGAACAAATATGTTATGCTGAAAAATCAGAGTGAGATGCTCAGAGAAATAGGTGGTGCCGGGCGCACACAAATGATTTGTTACGTAAAGTGAACGAAGAAGAAACTAGAGGCGGAATGATTTTCGAACCTAATCACAAATTGAGAAAAAGAAAGAACTGCATTAGCCAGAGAATAGTGTATGTAAACGATAACAGTGAAATTCCGATCAACATTACAAATTTTTGACGAGGAAGATAAAGTTATCTATGAAAACGAACGATGGAAGTTACACGATTGATGACAATTGAACTCCCAACAACAAAACGCGGAAGGAATGAGAGAATTATGGGACAATCGACAGTCAGCTACTAAACGAAAATGAGAAAGAACAACTACAAAAACTGCTAATGGAATTTAAAGATATATTTGGCAGCATAACACGGACTTAGATCTCGGTGACAAGCGATAGTAACGCAACACACAAGGGATACCATTAAAGACGATAACCCAATAACACTACGGCCATATAATTAAGGCGAAGCACCAAAAAATACCAGAAGCCGAAAAAGAAGTGCAAAGATGTTGACGCAGGAGTAAATCGAACCAATTAGTATCCGCCATAAGGCAAATATCCAGTAGTCATTGGTAAAGAAAAAAGACGCACGGCAACGATTTTGTATAGGATTATCGCGACTCAACGCGGGTAAAACAAAACGGGGTACAATATCTAACCAACAAAATGAAAGTTACAACCTACACGGGAGCAGCTACTTTACATCGCTAGATTTAAAAAGTGTGTTATTGGACAGATAAAGGTCAAAGAGGAGGACAGAGAGGAAACTGCCTTTACATTGGAAAAAGATCTATACCAATTCAAGGAAAATGCCTTTCTTCGGATTAACTAACGCACCCAGCTTCAGTTTCAGAGATGTATTGATTTTGTTAACGCCGGCATTAAAAATGTATGGTATATTTGATGATTTATTGATTTATTCTAGCAACCTTCGAGAAACATTTAAAAGATATCCCGTAAACGTATTATGTTCAGAATTGAGACAAATGGAAGATTAAAATTGAAACCCTCCAAAATTGCGATTGGGCAAAAAGAAGAAAAAGTTACCTTCTTGGACATATTGTGTCCGCAAAGCAAGAAACCAGACCCAAGAAACATCGAGAAAGATAAAGAATTGCCCAAGTTACCAAAGACAGTCACAGACAAGTGCAAGAATTTTAGGCCCCTATGTGGTACTATCGAAAGTTCATTCAAGAATTACGCAATATTGCAACCCATACAAAGAGCTAACCAAAAAGATACCCCCGTTTATATGGGAAAAGGACAGCAAACAGCCTTTGAAACACTCAGAGATAACTGATACAGCACCAATACTCGTCACGGATTTCAAGAAACCATCTTTTGTTCCAGCAACAGACGCAGTGGATATGCATCTGGAGCAGTCTAGGACAATTGGGGTGAATCGCCACCAACGAATATTAGTTATTGGATATTACAGTCGAACGTATCAAAGAAACATGAAAGAATTACTCTGTGACTGCAAGAGAAGCACTAGCAATAATTTCAAGCTATTTAAACATGTTTCAAATATTTATTTGGGGGTACGACTGATATATATCACGACCGATCGTCAACCTAATTTGGTATCGGCTAGGCACAACCAAAGAAGCATACGAGCAGAATTGATGAGATGGGCAATGCAGCTGCAAGAATACTCACCTGTATATCAATTTCAAATCGGAGAAAAGCAACCGTAACGCGATTGTATGTCAGATTCCGTATTTGAGGAAACTAAAATGGATACAGCGAATGCTCAAGACGCATATGCATGATGATATTCGAGAAGATTATCGACTTTACAAAACTGGAGAAACGATTAGAAAGTGAGGAACGAAGGATTAAAGCTAATAATCGAATTCATGGACACTAACGTATGAAAATCTTCGACAACAACAGAAATAAAAGAGCATATGGTAAAACACAGACACCTATTCATACCATAGAGAAGGGATGGTTGATTACTAATGGATGGCGAAAACGACTCATGTGTTTATACCAGGAAGTAGACGAAAAAGAGGTATTGATGCAATACACGATGGAAAAACTTGGCAGACACATGTCAGCAAAAGACGGAAGCCAAAGACTTTGCGTCAAAATATTATTGGCCAAGAATATCGGAGAGGGGACGTGAAAGGATGGATTAAAGATTGCCTAATATGTGCAACGAGGAAAAGCACAGGAAGTAACTGAAGGGGCACCGCTAAAACCAATGCCATTCACAGAACCCATGACAATTGGATCGCAATGGATGTTAGTAGGACCACTACCAGAACCAACGATGGAAATATTTACATATTTAGCTAGTACACAGATTACTTATCAAAATTCCCGGAGAGCTTCGCAACCAGATCAAAAGCCAGAACAATAGCGAGAATCCTTAGTAGAGGAAATATGCTGTAGATACGGAAACTAAACAGATCCTAACTGATCAAGGAACCAACTTTATTGAGCGAAATATAGAGGGGTAACGAATTACTTCAGAATGCGAAGTTGAGAAACATCACCGTACCATCCGCCAAACAAATGCGTCAAACCGAACGATTCAATGGCTACTAATAGAAATTTGAGTGTCGAATTTGTAAGCAGACACCAAAAGATTGGGGATAGATATATAAATCTATGCCTAATGGCCTATAGGATGTCAATCATTCGAGCAACAAAAATGAGTCCATTCAAAAGTTGATGATACGGCAGAGAATTGCAACATGCCGATAGAACTAGAATATCAACCACCAATATCGCCAGTATATGGAAATGACGATTATGAACAGGGTTCAAAGAGCGATGCAGAGATCTGGAAACAGCAGGTATGAATATTAGTTTAATCAAGAAAGTTAATAAAGAACTACATGATAAAAAGCGAGATGTACCGAGCATAACTTTCAGGTTAGACTGGGTAATAATCGCAACGACAGAAATCATCCAGCGAGTTGCCAGAAAACTACAAAGATGTGAAGATTTAAAGGACAGATAACGAGATATGTATAGTAAACGCGAGAACTAATGCATCGAGTAAATTAGTTAACAACCCACTTAACTAGACCTATTACGTGAACGTGAGTAGATGCAAAGAATACCGAGAACAATAAAAGAGAACCAGAGAGTCGGAGGTATGCAACAGATACACAAACTCAACAGTTGAGTATAAAACGTGAACTAACCGATGAGTCGAAAAATAGAAGAAACGACACCAAATTTATACCGTAGAGGAACCGAAACCAAGATAAATCCCAAATAACTCTGGAACGCGACCCAAAGATAATGTAGACAAGATGGATATAATAGTAAAAGCTATCAGAGAGATAATGCCAGAATGGGTCGAAGGAAAAGGAATGGATGAGAATAGTAAACAAAGCAGTGAAAATTCGCCGATGGATGTATGCCAAAGGAGCTAGAGTCCACCAAAATGGACCGTATCAAAGAAAGTATACCCATGATATTCACTATGGAGATGTAGAAGGAAACGTACCTTTACATATTGCAGTACAGCATAGAAACAACCCAAACGAATTAATGGATATAATCCAATTTATGCCAGAAATGCGGACACAGCTCAAATATACCCAACGAAAGGAACAAACACATTAATGTTTCGCAGTTTGCACAGAATGCTTCTACAACCATCCTGAGAGAATTACTTAAAAACAGGATCAGTCGTTTAAAGAAAAGACAATGAGAAATAAGTGTACTACATTATGCTCTGAAATCCAGACAACAAGTGCAAATAAAATTCATTAATCAGTATGCGACAATTAGAGAAGAGAAATGATGGGTAAAACAATCCAAACACTATGCGGAAGCTATCGACGCCAAACAGGACGAAGCAACAGCCAATCTGATGAAATGGACCTACGAGGCTTCCCACTCAAGTATTCAATGTGAATTTATATTAGGTAAGAAACAGAAAACGTTCCAATTAAAGAAACAATATATCTCATTCCATTCCAAGAGACAATAAAGCAATGCTGATAATGGGAAGGACTGAAATCACCAATCATCCAAAAGAGCAATACGAATCGGAGATAGAAGAAAAACTATTAACGATAATTACACAGATGGATCGAAAGCAAATAAGTATTTCAACAAGCAACACAGAAATAAAAGAGATGGATGATATACCAGCGAGAATAATAAAAAGTATACGAGGAAATAATTGAAATAATAAATGTCGAGAGACGACATTTTCAAGGAACACCCGAGATGGGAAATAATAATGGGAGGAGAAGTGATTGATAACAACAAAAAACCAAGAGGATCAAAATGCTAGGAGACGAGAATAAATCGGGCACAACAAGAGAAAAGGGAACCACCTAACAAGGAGTCACGGAACGAGTAACAGCAATAACGAAGGAAAGCGAAACAAAGGAATAGCATGTTATTACAACAAAAAGAAAGAAAAATCAAAACCGACCGACCTGCGCTACAAAAATAGAATTGGATGATTGATTGACGTCCATCAGACGGTGGTACGGAAGCGGTGAGCGAATTGATCACGAAAGAAATGAGAGTCGCTTTCAGAATTTACAAACAATAACGAATGAAGGAATTGTCGAGGCAAGGGATATGCTTACAACTGACAATCAATTACCAAGCATAAGTTTGTCAATTGTTCGATTCAATAGGAAACCAGGAAAGATGGGAAATACGATCCGAAAACTCGATCATCAGTGTTCGCCAACACCAAAGACGTATGTATTAGATGACTACAAAAAGATAAAGAAACGTTTAAAATTCAAGAGTAGACCAAGGGATAGGCAAATTTACAAATAGATAAACAGAGGAAAGTAGAAACGATGAACAAAGTATGATGATACAAAGACAAATTGAGTCGATTGTTGGGAAAGATGTCGAAGTATGGAGGAGCAGGAAAGAAGTGTGAGATGGGATGAGCTAGAAGTAAAAGTGCGGAATATATAAGTATGTGCCAACAAGTGAGTTAATAATAACTTGCACATTGGGCCAAGAACCCTGGGAGAAAGAAGCTCAACACGCAAAAGAAAGAGACTTGAATCAACACGTCGCACGAGAAAAAATAAAGAAAATAATAAACAGTACAATCAGATCCAAGAAGAGTGGAGAAGAGATAAGTAATCCGAAAAATACGGGATAAAGAACTATCACAAAAAGTTTGAGCATATTCGACAACTCAAAAAGAACGCGAACGATAAATGAGAG